>CM032358.1:1200000-1727500 GCA_019023105.1 Diglossa brunneiventris | reverse complement strand
TTAGCACTTTTTTTTGTCATAGGAAAATAGTCTCAGATTGTTGTTCATGAGGGAATTCTAATCCGAATTTTTCTCTGTGATGAGAATTGTAACTGAAATGTTTTATAATTTTCCTTTCATTTTCATAAAGGAAACTATTCACATCAGGCAGGTTTCTTATCTAGAATGTCTTGAATGACAATTAGTCTCTTTCCCATTCAAAGTAAATACATTTTTAAAAATTCTGTCCCAAGTTGGGTTTTTTCCCTAAATATTTATGTATCTACATATGTATGTATATATATTTCCTAAATATCTATGTATCTCATATTATGGATTTTATGTATTTTTTTTCTAGTATTGCTTGGCCACTTGATTAAACACAATTATTTTACTTAATCATGCAAGATATTTCCTTGTGAAATAAATAATAACTTTTAAAAATTAATAGGCATGGTTTTTTTACTGAGACATTTCCTTTTGTCACCAATTCTTAAAGCAATATGTATAAAGTTGTAATAAGTTGTTATTCATTAGTTATTTTTTGTCAAACTTACAAATTCAGAAAGACTTTGCATGACTCCAAGAATATTAAAGTAGTATGCCGTTACTAATTCCTTTTTAATTTATAGAATCCAGCTTCTCTATTTCCCTCCAGTTTACAATATTCTTTTTTTTTTGCCGAACAGGCAAGTTTGAAAATCTTCTGGGATATAAATGCTGAGTTATTGTTGTCAGTTGGCCTCCATAGCTGTGAATTATTGCTTTTTGCAACACAGGAATTCTTTCTGAAGTTGAGATTAAATGTTTGCCATCCACAAGCTGTGTCAGTTGGGTCACAAGGGTTCTTGGGTGAAGGAAGAGACGAGATCTTTGACTCCATTATCAGAAGGCGTGATTTATTGTTTTATGATATATACATCTATTATAACTATACTAAAAGAAAAGAAAGGAAAGGTTTCCAGAAGCTGCTACCTAACCTAAGAATAGAAAGTAAAGAATGATAACAAAAAGCAGCTGGCCCCACAGAGAGCGAGAGCCAGCTCTGCCGTGACTGGTCACTGAACCAAAACATCCACCCGAGACCAATCACAGATCACCCTGTTGCATTCCACAGCAGCAGATAACCCATTGATTATGTCTGGTGCTGAGGCCACAGCTTCTCAGAAGGAAAAATCCTACAGAAAGATTTTTCACAAAGAGATGTCTGCGACAACAAGCTCTTTCCCCCATGTGTGTGCTCAGCCACGCTGGGTTTATTTTGTCAGATTCACTTGATCTTCACTCAGTGTTGGGTCAAAATTTCTCCTGTTTAAGTGCCTTGGGCTGCAGAGTCTCCATGACCTCAACAGCATCTCAACACCCACAAAACAAATAGAATTGAAGGGGAAAAGGCATAGCTGGACTTTCTGGAAGGTTCTTTTGTTCCTTGCCTCTCACTTCTGCAGGTGAGCTCACAGCTCAGAGCCCGCACTCAGCCCCTGGCTGAGCTTCTGGGTCCTGAGCTGATGTTGGATTGTCAGCCCTCCTGTGCACACAGGCTTTTCTCAGAGCACTGCTAAGGTCTAAGTCCTGTCTCTGTGGTTTTACTCAGAAGAACTGTAATGAGTCTGGGTTTTAACAGAGCTTCTAAATTCATCTTCAATTTCAGTAGCTGTTGCTTTTATAAGATTCACTTCCTGCATCCTCTCTGAGTTCCTCAGGGATTGTTTTCACCCAGCAGGTCACCTGCTTTCCCTTATAATCAGGATTTCATTACTCCTTAAGAGACAAAAGGAACACCTAAAAATGTAGCTGATTCTGTTGATAAAATCTACTAAAAATTACAATTTTCAAACCACAAGTGAGATTTACATGTACAGCACCTGAATCTGCAGCCCCACAGAGGCTCCAAGGCGAGAGAGACATACCTGGAGAACAGTGAACTACCCAAATCCAGAATTAGTGCAGTGGTCTCAACAGAGCTGATCAGCTGCAAGCTGCAAATCTGTGTAATGGCTGGGATTTTACAGTGCAATCATGATTTTACACTCTGAAACTCTATTGATGAGCTTTTCCTGTTGGGCTTTCCCGATCGACCTGCCCTCTAAAATAGATTGAATGTTCATCACGAGGTTTTGGTGGGAAAATGCTGCTGTTTCTTCTACTTTTCTTTATTACTTGAGAAATAATCTTGTTTTTAAATGGAAATGGAATTACTTTAAAATTAGTGAAACTTGTAGTTTTCAAGAAAAATCCAACCTGGACTATGACGCAGGGTAACTCCCCAGAGTTCCCTTGTGGAATGATAATATTGCTTGCAGGACCTCCAATTTTTATTGTTAAATCTCAAAGGTCAGGAATTATTTTAACTGATTGGGCTGGAGGATAAGGCTTCTCACCCTAAACTTAGCTAGCTGAACAAAAACAATATTTAAATTCTTTCTTTTCCACCCAACTCTGAACTGAGATGATTGAGCAACTGTGGACTTATTCCCTTTTATAGAAAAAGCATGAGCTCGTACAAAGACATGTGAAAGTTCACTTACGTGCTCTTGAGTTCCTAAAACTGATTTCCTAAACTGATATTTCCTCAGAGAACCTTAGGGCTAATTATATTTAGAGTTAATGATAGATATATAGAATTAGTTCATATATATATATAGAGAGAGAGAGTTTATATTTATTTATTTATTTATTTATATATGTATAGAGTTTATATATATATAGAGAGAGTTAATTATATTTAGAGATAATACTATATATAGAGTTTATATAAATATATATTTATATATAGAGTTCTTATATATGTATATATATATAGAGAGAATTATATTTAGAGTTCATTATATATAGAGAGAGTTCTTATATATATATAGAGAGAGAGAGAGTTAATTATATTTAGAGTTTAATTACATTCCTTACACTGTCACAGATAAAACAAAGCCCTTGAGGATGTTATTTCCTCCAGCCTTTGGCCATTTTATCCCTGTAAAATGCCAACAATATCCACAAATGCTCACTCCCAGAGGTCTAGGAGCTGGGTGAGACGTGTGAATTCCCTGCCAGAAGTGCATCTACAAAAGCAGAGTGCAGGGCAGGGCTGCTGGAGGTGATGCTGTGGCTTTCCTGGGACAACCAGCAGCCACATCCCTTTTCCCATACATAAATGGCAGCTAGCAATAGCTAGAAACAAAAGGCCCCTCTCTCCCTCTCTGAATACAGTGACATTCATTCTCAGAGAAGCAGGGGCAGCTTTTTGAAAGCAGACTTCTTCAGTCCAACAATAACACACAATGAGTTATTGACTTGTTTATATATGGAGCTCTTTTCAGTAACTAACTCTGACTCCCCACAGTCTGGACAAATGATTGATTTCGTTGTTAGAAAAAGAGAAAGCTCTTGCACTAAACTCTGTAGTGCAAACTACTTTTTCCCCATTTGTTCCCCCACTGAATAGGACCTTATTAAAATGCACTTTCCAAAAAATACCTGCAGCTGGCCTTTATAAGCATGTTTTGTATATATAAATAAGTAATTTGTCCCACTCTTTTGTATGGTTACAAACCATTGGAGAATCTTGTCAACACAGATATGAAGGTTGAGTGTCAGAGAATTTTGGTTAAACAGTATAATTTATATTGATCTGCATAAAAAGCATAATTGTAAAGGTATTTACAGTAGCTGTTTGCTGTTTGGTTACAAATAATGACTTCTAAAAATTGATCATTAGGCATGATTTTTTTTATTGAGACATTTCCTTCTGACACCAATTCTTAAAGTAATATGTATAAACATGTTATTCTGATACTTTTATATCTATGGTCAAACTAAACAAATATTTAATAACTATTAACTGAGCTTTTCTAACTTTTGCATATTTTTAATATAAAATTTATGGGAGGGTTCATGTGCTCAATATGCTAATTCTCCATACCATGTATATACTCAGAATTTTGTTTTAAAGAAAACGAGCCTTATATCCTCTTTAATTACTGTGGGTTATCTTTAATAAGAAAACTTTTTCACAAATTTAAATACTAAGGCATCTTACCTAAAAAAGATGGTGCAAATAGCCCATAGCTGCACTGCAGGAAGAATTGAATATTGCCAAGAGGGGATACAGAGTTCTACTGAACCCTGCAAGTTTTTGGTTACACACCACAGGCAGTCAAGGACTCATTAAAATGTTGCTGAAGGTGTTTTCCAATGCATTTTGATAACATAAAACCACAGAAATTTAAATTTAATGGATTAATTGAGCTATTGCTACACTGATTCCCCAGGTTCTTTTATTTGTGAAGTTGTGTTATGGCACACAGAATGTAAAATGTGAGCGTTTTGCTGCAGCTTCACATCAATTCTGTAGAAATGAGGAGTTAGAAGGAAGTAATCACAGCCCTTGTGGACCTCTGAAGATTCTTTGTGCTTCTTACAAGATGTAAGAAGTGTTGGGGTTTGGGTTGCATAAGTTTCTATGTTTCAATCTCTATTAAAAACCCCCAAAAACTAGGAAAGTGCAAATTGTGGATTTCTAATCCATTAGCCTTGAATCTTGATAATTTTTTATTCTAATTTGAGTTTATCTTGTCACACCTTGATTTTACTAATTTGCATCTTTCTAACTTTTGTGTTTGTATTCCTTTTACCTCAATTCTTTTCACTCATAATCTTTGTTTCCCCCCAAAAATATTTTTCTCTTATCATACTTAATTCCTTTTCCTTTCTTTAATGTATTTTTCCTGACATAATTTGGCTCCATCTTGGAGTGTCAGCACAGACAGCTCACCAGTTCCCACCTCATTGCCCAAAGAGATGTTTAACAAAATTAATAGTATTAACTTGATTTAATATTATTATTAGAGAGCCCTAATGTTCTCTGAGTAAATATCAGTTTAGGAAATCTCAATATGTGATATTCAGATGTTCACTAAGCCTTGCTAGAAATCAGTTAGAATTATCAAAGATTTATTTGAGGAGGGGGAAAAATTAACTATGTTTCCCTGTTCTTATCAATTTTCCTATGAACACCAGGTATTAGCATAATTTTTGAGAGAGGATGTATAAGCAAAGAGTATTTTCTATAAAAATTCACGAGTAGAGCAGAAATTTGCTGCAGAAATGAATGCCTGTCTTGTTATCTCTAACTTCTGTGTATCTGGCTCGGGGGTGGAGATCAGGAGCTGGGAGTAGCATCATTTTCAGCTGGTTGTGAGGGCCTGGGGGAGGAAAAGGAAGAGCTATTCTTGTGTGAAGCTTCTGTAGGCTTTTGTGAGGACCTGAGCTACGTCAGGGTTTCTGTGATCCCAACACATCCCCTCTGACAATCGAGTGGTGCCTCCCCCTGTGTGCCTGAATGCCCTGGCACAGACCCTCAGCTCTGCTGCCTCTCGGAGCTGGTGGATTTTGTCTCATTTAATTGAGGGAAAACCAGAAATTTCCACAAACACAGGAGGGTTTGATGTGCAGCCTTGGAAAAAGCTTGGATTGATGTAAAAACACAACACACAGACATGAAGCAGAAAAATTAGAAACTTTTGTTTCTAGAGTTGTAAGTAAGAATATGCCTTAAGTGAGAAACTGTACTGATAGGATGGTGATGGGTTTATAATTTAGGAATGTAATAGCATGGAGTAGGTTGGGAGTTTAGAAGTTATAATATGTGTGCCTGTGAGTTAAAAGCCCATTGGACAGAAGTATCCACAGTGCAGCAGAATTAAATAAAGGTGATAGGTTAGGAAAAGGAAATCAACCCTGTAGCAACTATCTATTAAGTTAGAAAATTCTGTATTGCCTTGTAACAAAGAACCTGTGACTACTCTGAGCTATGGCCCAGTTCTTGCTCCTCTAAAATCTCCCAGCCTCTGAGACTGATGTTCATCTGAGCAATAAATCATTCCTAACTTAAAAATAGTCCCACCCCTTCATTTCTAGTGGTGACAATAATAAAATACCAACCTAGACTCCAGCCTTCACTGCCAGAGGCTTCCAGAAAACCTGGAAACAGCAGCTCTGTGGAGCTCTCAGGCTTTTGTCTGTCCTGCAGCTTCAGGTGATGTGCACAGAACCACACAAGGGCACTCAGAGCCTGGTCTTTGGAAGATATTTATGCCGATTTGTTGGACAAGTCACACTTGTTGGGCTGGAGAAACAGATTTCCTATGAAATGCAGCCAACAGTTTAAATATTATTGAGTCAGTGCAGTCCCATTCAGCAGCGACAGAAGAATGAAATTCAGCATATGCTGAGAAAGCAGGGCACTAGCTTTGAGTCTTTCTTTTCCAGTACAGAGAGGTAAGGATGAAGTGTGTGATTTCAAAGATCTGTGACTGAAATCAACTCTTTTGGCTTAAACTCTTGTTTCGTTTTACTTTGAAGATGTTTTACTTTATTTTCACTTGGGAATGAAAGTGCAGGTGTTTGTGCTCTGAAATCTTTTAAGAGTGCTTTTAGAACTTGTCTTAGCTCCTTTGCCCAGGCATTTTCTCATATTTAGAATCAGTTTTAGCAATGTTTTCTGTCAAATGAAAGGCATGTCCTGTACAGCTAACTTAGCTCGTGCCAGGAAGAAAGCGTTTCTGTGCTAACAGGAATCATCTTTAATTTTTACATGTACTTAAAGCTTAGCTGGTTTCCTTTTGAGCTGTAACTGCTGAAGGCCAGTGGGTGGACTGGGGTCAGTCAAGCTGAGCACAGACAGAGCCCCTCTGCCTTTCCACAGGTTCCATTTACCACTCATTCTTTAGCTGAATGCTCTGGATGGTTTAAAACTTTGGGACAGCAGATGAAATCCTGCTTTCATTGGAGTCAATACCTGATAATTTATATTAACTGTTGCTAATAACTGTTCATTTCTATTAGATTTTGTGGTTCTCTTGCTCTGGACTGCACAGATAAGCATTAAACTGAAATGCTCAAGACCAATATAAAATGTTCTTTGTGCTCTAGAGTCAGCACAATTTCAAAAGGTATCTGCATGAAGAAAGGTAGAGAAAAATTGGTAAGATAGATGAAGTATTTATGGACATTTTTATGGTTTATCTTGGCAAATTTTTGCTTATGATTTTCTCTGAATTTTCTCTAAACATGAGCTCTTGGATGCCTACATATACAGACACAAGTAGCTCACATGCAAATTTCCAAACTGATGCTACATCCAAAATTGTTGAAGCAAAGGGACAGACTATCTTTATCTCTTCACTCCTTTGGAATTTTGCATTTTAACTTCTGCTATCTGTGTATCTATGTATTTGTGTGCCTCTATTACCTTTTCTCCACAACTTTAACAAACCTAGCTGATCCTGGTGCCTTGGGAAGACAAAAACCTGAATAACCAGCCACTGCTCAGAGGGGAAAATCCCACCATAGGTAGGGCACAAGTGCATTTAAACAGAAAAAGTGCATTTAAACCCCTCAAGGAGCTGGAAACTGGGAGTTTTAAACAACCCCCACAAAACCACTGACTACTGTCAAAACTAGCATGGTTTAATTTTCTTTTTGTCCTCACCTCTACTGCATATGACTTAGGCTCAGCTTTCACCAATTTAAAATAACTTTCACCACTTGCAAAACTTATTTGGAATATATGAAGTTTTTAGATTATTCATTTTTTTGTAATTAAATTGCAAGCCAAGGCACTCCAATAACATTTAAAAGATATCCATTTTCTATTTGATGCAAAAAAAGAGCAAAGCACTTAAAAAAGGCTTCTATGAAAATGTGTAGGAAAGTGCCAGATGTGTTCATATGAAAACGCTCCTTATGGGTTTTTAATCCATGTGTCTGTAGCATGTTATTATTCATTCTTCAGCTGGAGTTTGCTTTTAGGAGGAAAAATCATTAGATATTATTTCAATGACAGCAGAAGTGTTTAAAGCCAGAGGAAGTTAGTGAATTATATACAGCAATTTTGTTGACAAATAAGGGGAAAAGAAGACCATAAACACTGTATTTGAAGGCGTGAAAAGTTATATTTTGGCATTGAAGCTCATTGTGATCTCCATATAAAATGGGACAGTTTCCTACCACTCTCCTTCTTAATGATCCAGTAAAATAATTGCCGAAAATAATTTCTGGGTCCACATTTCTGAATCTTCAGATTTCCATCTTTTTCTGTGGGGTGTTGTGCTCCACAGATGCACAACAGGGTAATTTCTTCGAGAGAGACAGAGGGCAAGACCAATAACTTCATCACATACTAATAATAGATAATATGATATAATATTATATGATAGAATATATAATATGATCTGGTATGATATGATAGGATAGGATATGATGTGATGTAATGTAATATGACATGATATAATATGATATAATATATCACACAAGTCTCTATATGTATGTGGCTCTATTTTGAATTTAGTCTCTCCTTGGCTTATGAATATTATTATTATTATTATTATTATTATTATTATTATTATTATTATTATTATTATTATTATTATTATATTAATGACTTTAATGCTGCTTATCAGAAGCAACCAAGCACCTTGTAAAGTCAGTATCAATACTAGCTGGCAGGGAACACTTCAGTTCTTATTAAAGTAACTGAATTTATGATGAATGATGACTATTATGAATAATTTTTTGTAGAAGAATTATACATATTCTGGAATGTCTCTGAAGATAAGCCTTTTTTCTTTGGAGACAACTATTGTACTTCACTCCCAATTTTCTTCTCTTTCTTTGTCTTCCTAGCTCCATATTGAGTGGTCTGACATAGACTTTAACTCTCTTCTCTTTTCTAGCCTTTTCTGTGTAAAACTATATTGAATGTTGACTTCCAACTCCAGTTACCTCCACGAAAAATCAAAAATTGAGTGGTGGGACGAGGATCCATGCCTAATAATCACAGATTGACTTTTGCTGATCTCTGACACTGATACAAAAGGAAGTAAAAGCACCTACTTCCCAGTCCAGTGTAAGAAGCAGAGCAGAGCTACTCATTCTGCCCCCAAAGAGAATTTTGGTAAGTGCAATTTCATTTTTTTTCCCCTCACTGTGGCAGAATGGAAATAAATTTCACGACCCTTTTGCTTGCACAGATTTTCTCTGCCTTTATTTTCATGATTAAAATGTAAAGATTATGTCCTCTCCTTCCTCATCCCTGCCAGCCTCCTTTCTGCCCATGTGTTTGGAAAAGGAAAAATACAAAACAATCAGTGACTGGGTGGGAAGTTTGAAATGAGGCAAAAACTCACTGCATTCCAATTTAGTTGCCCTGGATTTGTTTGGTGCCATCCAAGCCCATGTAGGGGATGGATTTATCCTTCCCTTACAGAGAACCTCCCTGACTGCAGTGTTTATTTCTATAATCAAAAGGGGCTGGGGTACAGGTCGTACTTTTTATCAATTCTGAAACTTTCTAAATAAAAGGGATATTTTCTCCTCAAATTTTCTTTGTTTTTCCCATATATAAATAGCTTTTGCTTGTAAGCCAATTTTCAGAAGAGATTTTTCAGCAGGGCAAAATATTGAGTATTCAGTTAAGAATTTAAGCAGCTCCTTGCTTTTGTTAGAACAGTGTTGCTGCTCTAATGACAAACTTCAAACTCTGTTCTCTTCTTTTAGGGGAAAAATGTAGTTTACAATGTCAAGATTCAGTAAGCCAATAATAAGATTATGCAGGAAATATTATAATGAAAAGCTATTAAATCAAGCATTTTTCTTACAATATCTCATGCTGTGAAGTTGGCAGCAAGTTCTATAAATGAAATATTAATACCATATTGATGGCAGTTAAAAGTGAAGAATTATTTCAGAGTAGGTTTCTTGATGGCAAAAAGAAATAAGCCCTTCAGATATCATGTTATTAAAACATGCATCTTATTAGAATGCTACCTGTATATTGCTAGATGTATATTAATGGATATTATTCAATTTCTTGGAATAATTAAAAAAATTTATAGAATTTTATCAATGATATTTCACTTCTCCACCAGTAACTTGTAATTGAGGTTAGCTCGTCTCAGTAATAATACTTCTCCTCATTATTTACTAATTTCTAACACATCAAACTTTTCTTAAATAAAACAGACTCACTAAACATCACATGTAGACCTCAATCCTGATCTCATTACTTTGGCAGAAATTCTAAATTATTCTAAATTATCTGCCTGAGGTCAGCAGGAATTGCTTTTCCAGTTCCATGTACTTGGCAATTTTATCTCTTCCTGCTAAAAGGAGTGCACCAAAACAATAAATTTTTAATGACCCATCACTTATTAGCAGAAATATGGAAGAAGAAGACAAACACTATTTATTATTACCAGAACCAAAATATTGCCCTGAACCATCCTCAAAGTGTTTAGAAGGCCATGAAAATATAACCATGAAGTTTTATTACTATTACTATTATTATTATTATTACTATTATTATTTATTACTTATTATTATTATTATTAATAATAATAATAATAATAATAATAATAATAATAATAATAATAAATAATAATAATAATAATTTATTTATAAACATGAACAGCAGTGAAATCCATGTATATGAGGAGAGAAATACATATTGTGGGCAAAATATTAAAAGTGGTTCTGGTTCTAGATTTTCCAATAAATATTGTTATTAATATATATTAATATATATTATAGGTAATTACCGCATATTTATATTAACATATAAATGCATTATTAACACTTATTTCAAATAAATATTATTAGATATTACAATAAATATTACTATGAATATATAATTATATATTGTTACTTCATTTTTTCATATAAATTATTATATAGCTATATTATTAATATTTTTTCCAAGAAATAAAACTTTTGGATATTCCAATCCAAAACTATTAGATATTCCAATATTCCAGTAATAATTCATTTAGAGACACCAAATCTTCTCTTTGGAGCATGTAAATTGATAACCCACATATCCATTTGATTTATTATGATGTTGGGAATTGACTCTGTGCTGGCAGGCACAGACCCCCAGGAGAACACTGCATTGACCTGGGGCTGTGGAGAAGCTTCCAAAATGGAATGACAGAACTGGGATTGTGGGTGTGGAGTTTGAATAGAAGTGTGTGATATCACAGGGGGGAAAACTTAGAGTTTAGGGGTTTAGAATATAATAATATATATAAAGCAAGATGGAGGTTTTAGGGTGGAGGCTGATCCTTCTTCTTCACCTTCTTCTCCATGGCTTTGGCTGGTTTTATGTATTTGTGTATTGGATAAAAAAGTCTGCATCGCGTGGTTGGTTATTGGGTTAAAAATAAAAATAATTTGGGTGTCATTTCTTAATTGGACAGTTCATCCTTAAAAGGCCTTGCAGAGAGAGAGATACAGCCCCATTTTCAGTTTGTTAGAGTGAAGTGCTGTAGAGCTCAGGGTTTGTGAGACTGTAACACAGATAAGAACTAACAAACATCTGAGTCCCAACAAGAAATACCATCTCACACATCCAATCCTGACCCTGGCAAAAAAAAAAAAAAAAAAAATAAAACTAAACATCACTCAGTGCCATGGGCTGGGTCACAAGGTGGTCATGGACTGGACTCTGTGACCTCAGAGGTCTTTCCCAGCCCAGCTGCTCTGAGAGTCTGGGCAGGGAGCTGCTCACCTGGGCATGGGGCTGCTCACCTGGGCAGGGAACTGCTCACCTGGGCATGGAGCTGCTCACCTGGGCAGGGAGCTGCTCACCTGGGCATGGAGCTGCTCACCTGGGCAGGGAGCTGCTCACCTGGGCAGGGAACTGCTCACCTGGGCAGGGAACTGCTCACCTGGGCAGGGAGCTGCTCACCTGGGCAGGGAACTGCTCACCTGGGCAGGGAGCTGCTCACCTGGGCAGGGAACTGCTCACCTGGGCAGGGAACTGCTCACCTGGCATCCCTGGGCAGGGAGATGCTCACCAGGGCAGGGAACTGCTCACCTGGGCAGGGAGCTGCTCACCTGGGCATGGAGCTGCTCACCTGGGCATGGGGCTGCTCACCTGGGCATGGAGCTGCTCACCTGGGCATGGGGCTGCTCACCTGGGCAGGGAACTGCTCACCTGGGCATGGAGCTGCTCACCTGGGCAGGGAGCTGCTCACCTGGGCAGGGAACTGCTCACCTGGGCATGGGGCTGCTCACCTGGGCATGGAGCTGCTCACCTGGGCATGGGGCTGCTCACCTGGGCATGGGGCTGCTCACCTGGGCAGGGAACTGCTCACCTGGGCAGGGAGCTGCTCACCTGGGCATGGGGCTGCTCACCTGGGCAGGGAACTGCTCACCTGGGCATGGAGCTGCTCACCTGGGCAGGGAGCTGCTCACCTGGGCATGGAGCTGCTCACCTGGCATCCCTGGGCAGGGAGCTGCTCACCTGGGCAGGGAGCTGCTCACCTGGCATCCCTGGGCAGGGAGCTGCTCACCTGGGCAGGGAACTGCTCACCTGGCACCTCTGGGCAGGGAACTGCTCACCTGGGCATGGAGCTGCTCACCTGGCACCCCTGGGCAGGGAACTGCTCACCTGGGCATGGGCTGCTCACCTGGCATCCCTGGGCAGGGAACTGCTCACCTGGGCATGGAGCTGCTCACCTGGCACCCCTGGGCATGGAGCTGCTCACCTGGGCAGGGAGATGCTCACCTGGGCAGGGAGATGCTCACCTGGCATCCCTGGGCAGGGAGCTGCTCACCTGGGCAGGGAACTGCTCACCTGGCACCCCTGGGCAGGGAACTGCTCACCTGGGCATGGAGCTGCTCACCTGGCACCCCTGGGCAGGGAACTGCTCACCTGGGCATGGGGCTGCTCACCTGGCATCCCTGGGCAGGGAACTGCTCACCTGGGCAGGGAGATGCTCACCTGGCACCCCTGGGCAGGGAGCTGCTCACCTGGCACCCTGTGGAGAGCCAGGAGTGAGCAGCAGGAAGGGAGGAGCCCCCTGAGCAGGGCACTGTGCAGTGGGTGCTCGGTGCAGGGCACCTGGGGACAAAGGACTCTGCAGATTCAATGGGACTCAAGCAAAAGCTGTTTATTGTGCTTGTAAACATTGGCCATATTTACTTCTTACCTGGTCTACACAGCCACACGTTGTTTGATTGCTAGCTCCGTGTGAGAATCAAAAAACTTCCACAGACACTAAAAGACTTAACCTACAACCTTAGAAGAAGCTTGATTGATATAAAAATACAATACACAGACATTAAACAGAAAAATCATAAACTTATGTTTCTATAGTTATAAGTAAACGTATACCTTAAGTAAATGAGAAACTGTATGAATAAGATAGTGAAGAGTTTATAATGTAAGAGTATAGTTAGAGTAGCTAAGAGTTCAAAAATTATAATAGAAACATTTGTACTTATGAATTAGAAGCCTATTAAAGTATCTGCAGTACAGCAGAAGTAAAAATAATAAATTAAAAACCAAAATAAACCCTCTAGCAACTGTCTATTAAATTAGAAAGTTATATACTACCTTGCAACAAAGAAACTTGTGACTACTCAAGCTATAGCCAACAGCTCACTCCTTTAAAATCTCCCAGCCTCTAAGACTAATGTTTATCTGAACAATAAATCATTCTTAACCCAAAAATAATCCCATCCCTTCATTACCAACAGCAACAATAATAGCTCTGCTTTGTCCATGCATCTCTTGACTGGTAGCTCTGCTCTGTCCATAAGGCAAGAGGCATCTTTTTGTTAATCTAACTGATAGATGTTGTGTCATTTTGCTCAGGTTGACACCCCTTTGTCTGTTAACAACTTTTCTTCTTTCTTCTTACATCATCAGCTTTTTTATCCCCAAAGATGACCTCACTCTTTAGTTGCAGAGGGTCAGGCTGGTTCATTCAGTCCATTTTCCTGTAGATATGATCCTACAGGCACTCACAGCTCTCTGATTCTCTTTGGAATTACGACATCCAGTGCCTGGAGAATTTTGTCTTTTGAACAACTACATCAGTTGTTGATATTTCACTTGTCCTTCAATGTGGATATTAATTTCAATGGCACTTGACATTAGCCTGAATACAAATTTGGTCGTATTTCCATGTTAAATGATCAAGATTTAAACAGTCCCCATTTTTTGTAATTTTTCTAACTCAACAATTTCTGGTAAGTATAATTCAAACAGAAGGTGTTGAATCACACTAGAGGGCATATTAATTATCATACATATTCCAATAAAATTTAGATGTATTTAATCAATCCCAGATTAGACTTTTATTCACTAACCACTTAGACATTATCACGCTAGAGGGCATATTAATTATCATATGTATTCCAATAAAATGTAGATATATTGAATCAATCCCAGATTAGATTTTTATTCACTAACCACTTGGACATTTAACCAATGAGCAATTGTTAACAGACTTGGTATCACTGGGATATGTGATATTTTTCATATTAATGGGTTTTCATTTTAAAAAGGTGCTGAATTTGAACATTTGAAATGGTAAATAATTCATTGTGGCACCGTCGCAGCCTTACTTTTGATGCTGTGTTTTTTCTGGTTTCTGGTTACCTAATGACATAGTATCACTTCTTTTTTTACAATTAATACAATGAAGGACCAGGAAATTCCCTTTCTTTCATCCCTTAGCATTTCTCCTGTGAGATTCTAGAAGCTGAGTGCTGTTAAAGCTGTGTTTTGAAACTATTTGGGCACATGGAGATGCAGATAGGTGCACAATGTGATTTTCAAAATCTGGACAGTTATTCCCCTCTACTGGGAGGGAAAATGCTGGAAACTGGTGGGAATGTCATCATGACTTCACTCATTAGTCATTAAGGAAAGTCTTCCCCATGATTCCCAATGGTGTTTGTTTTGCCTTGTTTAGGAAATAATTACAGCTGCTGAGCTCAGCTCGTGGTACAAATCAATACTGCAGCTGCTGAGGCTTGGCTGATCTGCAGCAGCTGAGGATTTGTTTCCCTCAGTGTAAACTCTTGTTGCTGCTCTGACAATTGTGTGTCCCCTGCCCCTTGTTCAGGTGGCAATTGACAGGTTCAGAGCACTCTCTGATAACATGAGGGGCTCTGGGTAACTGAGCATTAAAACTGACGGCTGACTTTGCAGAGCCAAACTAAACAGGAGAGGCATGCATGGATGCTGGTGATAACAGATGGACCTCATGTACTGACACAACACAAATACCTGAAACTCCTGTGGGCTGGGGATTCACAGCAGCATCAGCAGACTTTGAATACCCTGGCAGGAATGCCTTGAAACCAGTGTAGAATCACCATCACTGGAATCTGTGAAATTAGAAATGAGCTGTTATAAATATTCATCAGTCCAGGTATAAGTGACGCAGGCATCCCTCACCTGGGGGAAACACAGGTTATGGAAGGAGAAAATAAAATAGCCTTAGAGTAGCAAGAAACAGCCCTAGAATTTCCTACAGAAGGGGTGTTTGGGTATTGGAAGGGGCTGCCTTCAGCAGGGAGGTGATGGAATCACTGTCCCTGGAGGTGTTTAAGGAAAGGCTGGATGTGGCACTCTGTTGGAACCCTGGATGCTGAGAATTTCAGACTTTCTGTGCTGGCAGGTACTGACCCCCAAGAGTAGCAAGAAAAGCAGGCTGCACTCCTCAGGTGGAGCTTGGCAAGGCTGCAAACTCCTCTCCATCCCTGCCCTCACCCTGTCACATGCCAGCAGAGGAGATGACCCTTCTAGGTCCTTAATGAGAAAAGAAGTTTATTCTTTGCATGTGCTGGGCTGTTTTTGGTTTTGTTTTTGTTTTGCTACGTTGTGCTCTTTTCCCATTCCCCTCTTTTACCATTCCCTTGCCCAGCTCCTGTACAAGTGTCACTTCCATGATGAGTTTTCCTGGAGAATGAGGAGTAAAATGTGTAGGCTCTCTGTGGCACAATGAAAGCATGCATTTTTTTTTCAACTTATGCGTACGTAAGCCTTCTTTTGTGAATAAGACTCATAGGGTCAGATAATGTTTAAAGGGAAAGGCTTTATGTCTCTCAGGCCTGCATGTTTCCACATGGATGCTTCTACACACACAGATTGAATTATGAACAGACCTATTAATGCTGGGATCACAAAAGGTCAAGTTTTGTCTTCTTTTACCTCTATTCAGAATTGCTTTTGAAAGGGGGGAAAAAGGGATTTGCAGGGAAAAAAAAAAAAAAAAAGATTCATGATGAAGAATTTTACAGGTCTTTTTTTTCCCTGTCCTTTAGCAACAACTGGGAGTTGGAAAAAAAAAATTCTTATTATGTAAAATAGTCCAGGGGTATTGTATTACTAGATTTTAATATATCTCCTTTGGGTCACTTGGAGGGTTACCTAATGGAATGACCTGCTACATAAGGAACAAAAACACCAAAAAGGAACTTTAGGAAAATATTCCTGCTACTATAATAGACATATTTAACTGAAGAAAAATTGTCAAAGTGTTCCAAGAAAAATCTTTGAATGTTGGTCATCTTTTTTGATTTTTTTCCAGGAAAATCTTACATTGAAATTGGACTATTCCTTTAGACTATTCATTTGAAAAGTTATATTAAGCTTTAATAGCCACATCCACATAAAAGCAGATGTTACAAAGTACTCTGCCAGATCTCATCATAAGTAATGTTTCTATTATTTTCACTTTTTACTTTGCTATCAGAAAATCAAATAATCTCATCGCAGAGAGTACCCACTGTATTTTCACATTCAACATCCAATGGTGCAGAGTCCTGAAATAACTCTAACACCTACAATTCTCCTATATTTTCTCCTATATGTTCCACAGGAGAAATGTTTGAGACAACTGAGGAAACAAGAGATGCTTTTAAGATGGCAAAAAGTTAAAGTTATACACTAAAGCTCTACATTGCTTTTGGTTCTGTTTTGGGGTCTGTGTTTGCATGTGTGCATCAGTGCAAGTACTTGCAAGAACAAGTATTTAAGTTCACCAATACTCCCTTTTTGTAATGCTAAAAATGTATTTCTATGTCTTCTTGTATTTGCAAAAAATGATACAAAACATCCTGAAGAAGAAAAATGCATAAGTGATATAAAATTTTTGAGTATGATTAAGGCTGGACATTAATCATAGAAGCCCAGACAAACATATTGAAATTAAGGAAGTTGATATGATGATAACAAATTAAATGTGTTAATAGAAAAGATGATTCACATGGAAAGAAATATTTGCTTTATTTTTACAATTTAAGAATTACCAACTCAAAAAATGATAAAATCATCTAGGGATCCCTATAGAGGAAGCAAATGAGATTAATGGGAGGAAGTCAACTTTGACACTGTATAAAGTTAGGAAGGAAAATGACACAGTATAAAATTAGCAAAGTACTGCAATGCTGTTAGAGTAACACCACCATCTGAAACTTCTTTATTTTTTTCCACAGGCTTAGGAAAGAAAGCCGTAGTAAAAAAAAGGTTTAAAGCTTTGTCTTCAAAAAGACTACAGATATTTTATTTCAAGTAAAAATAACAATCAGTAGCTCAATTAAGATTAAAATAAAACATTATAAAAACACCCATGCATAAAATAGATAAACAACAGGATTCCAACACAAGGCTAATTACCTTTTATTTTTCCTTCTGAGTACTTAATGAAGTCACTTTTGCAAGTTATCCTTGAATCCTGTTACCTTTGTTTTGTGGCAAGGGTCAGTGCCAGAGACAGCTGGGCTGGGTTGGGTTGATGACTGTGTAGCAATGTTCATATTCTTTTTGATATGCAGGAATCTCTAGGTTTTGTGTTTTCTTGATTGAGATCTTTTACTTATAAGGGAATAGACTAAGGCATAATAACGTAGTAATAAAGAGGAATCTGTTCCACAGTTGGAAAAGATTTCCCTTCAATAGTGTGTTATGCTGTCCTTTAAAAAAAAAGGGTGGGGTAAATAAAACTGAAAAATCTCAGGCAGTTCAGGACTTCCTGGCTGCCTCGCTGGTGTGAACATGGCTGTGTGTGTGAACACGTTCTGTGTGTTTTGTGTTTTCCCTCTGCAGTGCAATCAGGTGGCTGCCCACACAGCACACAGCCAGAACTCCTTAGCTGCCATGCACAGTCTACCCCAGTTATTTCTCCCGAGCCATTAAAACTAATGGCATATGTAATCTCATCTTCTTTGAGTTAGATGCACAATTACTCATGAGAAATGAATTTAGGAACACAGAGACAGCTGGAGGCACCAGTTCAAGCACTCTTTGGTCCCAGTATTTTGTGTTTGTAAATGTAAAGCTCACATTTTCTAATGAGAATCAAATTTTTATGTTTCCATACTAGAACATAACTCCTTAGCTGTGTTCCTATGCTTAACTTATATAACTGGGCAGTGACTGCAATTTTGAAACCTGAAAGTTCTGCAGCCAAAAGTTCTGACAGCATTTGGGCTGGTTTTTTTGGGTTTTTTTTGTTTTTTTTTTTAAGTGTCCCTCTTTTGAGCAGCCTGCTGATGTTTGCCCATTCTGGAGGCCAATTCCATTTGCATTTCCTAGTGGTTTACAAAATGGAGCATTGGGATGGTGATGATCACACAGTTAACATGATCAGCTATATTTACAAAAATGTAAATTCTAAACTGCAGCTACATGGTTACTGTGTCAGATGGAAGCATTACCCACTGGAAAGGATCCTTTATTTTGTTCTAAGGAATGTAGGGTAAGCTTGATATTCGAAAGAATGGTAGTGATGATTTTGTATTTAAATCCCTCCTATTTTTCCTTGGTTGGAAACATCGTCTTGCCCTTCCCAATTCTTAAAAAAAAAAAAAATATATATATATATATAATATAAATACACATAAAAATACATATTATATATATGACATATTTATTATCTATATAATGTATTATACTCATACATAACTTTATATAATATATATAAGAATACAACATAATATATAAAATAGATATTATCTATAGAAAGTATTATTAGTATTTATATCATATATATATTCTTATTTTATATATATTTTCTTATATATAATCTTACAATGAAAATATGGCATGATATATGCATTTTAAAAATTTAAAATATTTTCAGGAAAACCGGAAGAATATGTGCTAAATATCATTAAAGAAATGTATAGCTAATACATATAACTTCTCTGGAAGTTAAAGAACTCTGGTTTTGTTATTCAATTTGAATTTATGTCATTTTTCTGTGACTACAGAAATTGTAAATTACAAATTGTGGAAGTAATGAATGTGTTTTTTCCAGTTATTAAAGATCATTGTAAGTGTATAATTACTGGTGATTTATGTGATTGCCTATAAAATGCAAGAAAAAGGGGGAGGAAAACTGTGTTTATTCCTTGCATTTGCTACTCTAAATTGTGGTTTTGCATACGGTTATGCCTCTTTCTCTGGAGAAATAAAAACATAACCATGCATGTATATTAGAAATTAATTTCTGTATAGAAGTTACTCATTGGATTGTGTGTCCTCCCCAGTCTGGGAGAGCAGATTGCCATCGTTCTGTAGGTTTGTGAGGAGAAATCTGAGAGGTGTGAGACCAACCTCAGCTCCTGCTGCAATTATTGCAATTTAACTGCTCCGGTGAGGAGGTTGAGTTGATGCCTTGTGCAGGCTGCCCTGGAGCAGGGGCTGGACAGAGCTACAGAATAAAGCGGGATTGATTCCAAGCATCTCCTCCATGGATCCACCTTGGGCAGCACCAGAGCCCAGCCAGGGCTGCACCCAAGATGAACCAAAATGGCCCCAAAATGCACGAGCGCTCCCGGGGTCTCTCCCTGGGATCAGTTCTGCTCCATTTGCATCTTGCACTTCATTGTCCCATTCCAGCTTTAGCCCCTGCAGTCCCACCCTGCTTGTTTTTCTCTCTGCAGCCCACGGGGTTTGTGCTCCTGGGCTGAGATTTGGATCATTTGTCCTTGGTGCCCAGCTGGAGCAGGAATTGTTTTGTCTCCCTGCTCTGTGCACAGAGCTCAGCATCCCTGAATACGGAGCTCAGACCCACCCACTAAAGCAGCACAGAATGTGAAAAACAGAAAAGCTGAACCCTGAGGAATCAGAGGGATGAATTGCAAGCAGCTGCCCAAAGCTCTGGAGTCACCTCCTGAAATCCTCCACTCTTACAGGCAGAGCAGAACAGGGATTTTGTGTAGCTGTAGGTACAAACCAGGCTGTCCCCACAGCCACCAAACCATTGCAGGACTTGTAACCAGAGGAATGTTCCAATATTGATATGGTCTCACAACTTGGTTAAAAATACCTTGGCTTCTGTTTGGTCACATCATATGCATTCTGAGGTGAATTTGTTCAAAATTAGGCTGCATTCCTGTTATGGTTTTGCACAGAATACATTTGTGGAAATCGTTTGGGAGGAGGGCTTAGAGGGCGTTTGTAATAGTTTTTTCACTTGAAGTTGTTAAAATATATAAAAGTTGTCAATCCATTTCACTAACTAGTTTAAAAATCAGTGAGCAGGACATTATATATATATATATATGTACTTAATTTACTTTTGGAAAATTAAATTCTATGACATTAAAGAGTACTGCTCCACATGTTTTCCCAGAACATTAAAAGAACTGCTTGAAATTCTATGGTATTCCCCAAACATCTTAATACATCTGGAAAATACAGTCTATTAACCTGTCCTGTAATCAACCTTCTTTTAACAGATAGATATTCTATGAAACTGTTTGATTAATAGCATTTTAGATGTGGGTGTGTCTATCCCCTTTGACCAGTGGATAGATGGGGGAGAACTAAAATAATTCAGGGTGAATTTTACAAAACAAACTTTGCTCTACAGTGCTTAAAACAGTGCTGGATTTCTGCTGTGGAGGTTACCAACCTCAAGGAAGAGAACAGGAGCATTTTCCTGGGTTTGGGTCAGCTTTATGGACATTGTGGAAGCAGTTTTGTAATTTGCTGTCTTAACTTTCAGCCTAGCCTGGCTTTTGTTCTTTCATCAGTTTCATTGCTGTGGTGAGAACTCTAAATCTTATTTCTGTAACTCTTGCATAAAGGCAGAGCTTATGTCTTATTTTGCTTTCTTCAATCTCCCACAGAGAGAATATCCAAGTTTTAGATACTGTTTCCTATGGCAAATGATTGTATTGAATACTGGGCATTATTTATACACCTACAAAATTCCTTGTAATCCTTCAGGAAAGCAACTTGCCATTGGATCTATCTGTTCCAGGAAAGCCTAGTTCTAAAAGCAGAATTTTTCCTTTTGGTATTAAGGCATTTTGCTCTGTCACAAACCGTATTTCTTTCAGGCTTTGCTTTGAAGAAAAAAGCTGCTTTTTTAAACTGGAGAAGACAACAAGAAGTTTTATGCAGGTCAGAATGTGGCAGTGATGTTTGACAGCTGTTTCTGGTGAAGTTTCCAGAAAGCACGTAGTGAACCCTCAGAAAATGGAGATAACCTCTTTATTTCTGAACAAAATGCTCTAGCTAAGCATTACAGGCAGTGAAATATTTGTGATGTGAGGTCTTCCTCAGAGTTAAAATCAATCACAGGTGCTCAGTTTTAGCATTTTCTTTCAGAAACTTTTTAGAGAGAATGAGGAAATCTGTGACTATCAGAACAAGCCTGGGAATATCTGAGGAATAGAGTGCAGATGTTGCAAGTTAAATATCTGGTTATTTTGTTTGCATTATTTCTTCATGTGATTGTGGCACCTACATAGCAACACAGACTGGAAATTAGACCTGTACAAATATTTGGATATTTGTTGCACAAAACCACAATCCATAATCAGAGTTTACTCTTTATACATATGCAGAATGAACTGTTGGCTGAAGGTAAAATATTTACCAACCAATACACACATAGGTTGTTAGCATTCATGTTTTCCTGAACAAATCAGTAAGAAAATAAGGCTACGGTTATTTTTTCCATTTTGACACTACCTCAGTGTACCTCTGGGTTATGCCTCGTTTAAATGTGGAGTGAATATTCTTACAAAAATTTTAATGCTCTCTGTCAAAAGTTTTTGGGTTTTTTTGGTCAGGGGAAGACTTCTAATCTCAAAATTGTACAAGGAGATTACCTGCCAGCAGTTCACTTCAGCAGGTAGGAAACTTTGCTTTGCTTTCTTTATTTCTGTGAACATTTAGCCTTTAGAAGGCTTGAAGTGATCAATAAGAAAAACCCACCATCAAGAAGCGTTTATGATTTTGTTTTGGTTTAGGATTGTAGTCTCTTGAGGTATTTATGATGAGGACATTGCAAAATGCTGAAAAATATTTCACACTATAAACAAGAATCCCATATTGAATCAAATGTATTTTACACAAACAACAGCATTGCAACATGCTGAAAAACATTGCAGATTATGAACAAGAATCACAGAATGAATCAAATGTGTTTTACACAAACATCAGCATTGTAATATGCTGAAAAAAAATTCACACTATAAACAAGAATCCCAAATTGAATCAAATGTATTTACACAAACATCAGCACTACATTTTTGGACTTATTTATGGCTCACAAGAGAACCCTGCTATTGAATTCAGCACGAATAGGATTTTGCTTAAAATATCATGTGCATGCCCATGTTCAATCACTGTATTTCAAGTATAATTTTTTTCTAAATGTATTTAAAATATATCCAGTTATGAAAATGTCTTCCATCAGACTTGTATGTTGCAACAAGCAGTCTCAACATGTGTGTTTTCAAAATGTCTTTCTCTTGAGAATTTTTTCCATAGAAAATGAAGAAAACTCCCATAAGGATTATTCAGGTTGCTAACACCTCACAGGGTGAATTGTTTAATAATAAAATAAAAGGTGGGTTGGTGGATGAGGAAATGTGACAGAGCTGCTAAATGAGATGATATTTACTGGGTTTTTGGGCAAATTTGACATCTGATTTACGGCTGCTCTTTATGCCATTGTTGTCTGGTTCATAGTTATTCCTTAGTATGTTACAAGAAAGGTAAAAAGTTTATTTCATTGTGCATTCCCCTCCCTCCCTCCAGCCCCCAGTAAATTCCTGTCTAACCACTTGCCCAGCACAGACACATCTGGCTCTCCATCCCAAACCCCGCTGAATGCAGCATTGTGTGTGTGCAGACTGCCTCTAATTAGATCATACATGACCAAACCATCCCACAGGTGGAGCAGCGTTTGCTGTGGTCAGGAAAGAGGGAGATCAGGGAGGAGCAGGGCTCCCAGAGCATTCCTGTCATAAGTGCTGTGCAGCACAGCCCCTGTAATCCTCCCAAGCCTGTTCTCACAGGCTGGAGGGTGAGGAGGGCCAGGGCTGCTCTGCAATGCCAAGACATGAGCTCATGTCTGCAGGGAAAGGGGATCCTGGTGTGGAGAGCAGGGATCCTGGTTTGGAGAGCAGGGATCCTGGTTTGGGGTGCAGGGATCCTGGTTTGGGGTGCAGGGATCCTGGTTTGGTGAGCAGGGATCCTGGTTTGGAGAGCTAGGATCCTGGTTTGGGGTGCAGGGATCATGGTTTGGGGTGCAGGGATCCTGGTTGGGAGAGTAAGAATCCTGCTTTGGAGAGCTAGGATCCTGGTTTGGGGTGCAGGGATCCTGCTTTGGAGAGCAGGGATCCTGCTTTGGGGTGCAGGGATCCTGGTTTGGGGTGCAGGGATCATGGTTTGGGGTGCAGGGATCCTGGATTGGGGTGCAGGGATCCTGGTTTGGGGTGCAGGGATCCTGGTTTGGAGAGCAGGGATCCTGGTTTGGGGTGCAGGGATCCTGGTTTGGGGTGCAGGGATCCTGCTTTGGAGAGCTGGGATCCTGGATTGGGGTGCAGGGATCCTGGTTTGGGGTGCAGGGATCCTGGATTGGGGTGCAGGGATCCTGGTTTGGAGAGCAGGGATCCTGCTTTGGGGTGCAGGGATCCTGGTTTGGGGTGCAGGGATCCTGCTTTGGGGTGCAGGGATCCTGGTTTGGCTCTGGGCTCAGGTGCTTTGGCTCTGATTTCCGTACAAAGCATCTTTAGTGTGCCATTAAAAATAATTATATAGTTATACTATATAGATAGCATTTATAACAGGGTATTTTTATATATAGATAGATCTAGCTAGATAGTATTTATACTGCTTTATACTTCTGTGTATTTATAGCTCCACAGAGAGGTTTAGGTGAATTGCAAACACCCAGAAGTTTTAGTACCAAACCTCGTAGTTCTTCATGCAGCAAGGCCTGCTTATCTGGGATTCCTCATCAAGTGGCATTGTTTCATTAATGTAATTACTGCACTGACTTTAAATTTTGATTAGAGTTTCCCTGCAATGGCCTGATTCTCCTGATTGTAGGAAATGGAAAGACAGAAACTTCCACAGACATTGGAGGGTTTGATTTGCAGCCCTGGGTTGATGTAAAAATAAAAGTACACAGACATAAAGCAGAAAAATCATAAACTCATGTCTCTATAGTTTTAAGGAAGAATATGCCTTAAGTGAGTGAGAAACTGTATTGATAAGATGGTGAAGGGTTTTTAGTGCAGTAATGTAACTGTGTAAGAGTTCAGATGTGATAATAGAAGCACATGTGTCTGTTCATGGGATAGCAGCCCATGGGTCAAAAGTATCCACAGTGCAGCAGAATGAAGGAAAGGTGATGGGTCAGAAAAACAAAACAAACTTTGTGGCAGCTTTCCATTGGATTGGAAAGTTCTATATTGTCTTGTAATGAAAAAACTTGTGACTGCTCTGAGCTATGGCTGAGTTCTTGCTCCTCTAAAATCTCACAGACTCTGAGGCTGAAGTTTATCTGAGCAATAAATGGTTTTATCCCAAAATAGTCCCATCCCTTCATTAAGGCATCAATAATAATAGTTATCACTTACGACTGAAAAGGTAAACTTGGAACATAGAGCTGAAAGAACAGACTTCCATTTGGAAATGGAGTTCACTTTTTCTGTTTTAATGCACACACAATTGTGTGTGTAGATTTGTGCATGGTATGCTCTTATTGAAAACAACAAAGAAATGGTTTCCATCCCATTTTCATAGTTTCCAGTTCTGAAATACGTTGGAAGATTTTAAACTTGAATTTTCACTTTATCTATGTAATTATCTCTGAAGAATAAACTTTCTGTGTGATCTGTGTGCCCGTTTTGGGTTGTGTATTTCACCTTTTACAGAAAATTGTCCCTTAAACAAGTTTTACTTTAAATGAATTTGTTCTATAGGAAGGGATTTAAACAGACAGTCAAGCTCTGGGTCAGGCATATCTGAAGGACTGAAGTGTTTAAATTTTCTACTGAACCAAAAAGTACATTTTAAAAATCTAGATTTTTTTGTGTTTTTGTTTTATATGCTCATTGATATAGAAAATAGTGTGGATCTTGTATTAGGCTCTGTCTAGCAGTAGATAGATTAATTTTATTTAATTTTTTCTTCTTCCTGGATGCTGTAATCTGAAGGGAAAAGAGAGACATAGAAAGAAAAATGAAATTGCTTAGAATGAATACTTGTTTTCCCTCTCTTAAAAGAATCCTTTTATTGAGTTAAGTGGTAAAGGTCACAGAGCTCTCAGCATGTGGCAATAATACAGCCAGATTTGACTCTACTGCTTGCATGAGGCACTCCCCAGGTATAATATAGTGTGATATCATATGATATACTGTTTTTTAACAGTTCTATCTTCCCTCTGGAAATATTCCTTTGGGTCCTTTGGTCTGGGGTGCAGAAAGTCCTGGGCCAGGGTGGTCCTAGGGCTGAGCACATCTTCTTGTTTTTCAGTTCTGAGACATCTCAGGTTCTGAGATGTGCTGGTCTAAGGCGTGGCTACGCCTGTCTTTTAGGAAGTGATGCAACATAAAATCACAGGGTGCACACAACTGAAATGTAGTTCCCATTTTGGTAGGTTGGAAAAGTGAAAAAAAAATTTAAAAAATTAAAAAAAGGTGCAGCAAAGCGTGACCACTGCATTTATGAAAGGCATTGCTGAGCACAGCAGTAATCATTACCTATAAAACATCTAAAGGTGTCAGCATTTATAGAGGAATATAAAATAGTAAATAGATTATGTTATATTGTATCATATAATATTGTACCATATTGTATCATATAATATTGTGTCATATTATATTGTATATTATATATTATATATTATATATTATATATTATATATTATATATTATATTATATTATATTATATTATATTATATTATATTATATTATATTATATTATATTATATTATATTATATTATATCATATCATATCATATCATATCATATCATATTCTATCATACTACATTGTATTCTATCATACTATATTATACTATATTATATTATAAATATTCAAATACATTATTTGAAGCTCAGTGCTCATACAGAGCAAGCTCCGAATTTCTGTTGGCCTTGCATTGCTTCAGTCATTCTGCTTAAAACACCATTATGCAGTTTTTCATACCAAAAGGAAATAGTTGCTCTGAGCCCAAACTGTGAGGTACAGAAGTTGAAATTTGCAAAATATCTTCTATATTTAAGGAATGTTAGGCTCATGCAACTGACATACTTTAGAATATCTATCTTACAAACAAAAAACCTCTTTATATACTTGGTAATTTTTTATACTCTGGTATAGAACTTTGTAAGTGAGCCAAATATTAAGAATAGTTTAATGCCAACTTTTGCTTTCAATAACAACATCTATGGTGTTTTCAAACCCATCCTTACTTTCTTTTAAGCCAAAAAGTCTTGGAGAAATTCTAGGAGTTCTCAGACAGCGTCTTTGTCCAGCAAAGACACACCCTGAGGCTCCAGAGAGCCCAGGAGTGAATGCTGCTGGTCCTGCAGCACTCAGAGCAGTTTGGTAGCTTGTGTTTGGCTGGCTCACATGTGATCTCAGAATATCTGATAACAATATGTGATAGGAATATCTTATTTGTGGTTGGAGAACATCGGGTGTCTTGCTGCTCAGACAAAAGGAATCCAGTCCCAAGACTGCAGGGGGAAACGGAGTATGGAAAGTGGGGATGGCTGAGATGTTTGCCTTGACAGTGCTTCTCTAGATCCAAATTAAATGTAGGTGCAGCCAGATGATTACTGGGAATTAATTGTTTAATTTGCATCCTTAACTTGCATATATTTTTGCAGGTACACAAAGGTGAGGAAGGCAGAGGGGAAGAACTTCTCTATTAACATAAAAGAACTGGAAATTATTCTGAGAATCAATCCAGAGCTATTATGGAAAAACTAAGTGATGACTTTAAATTCAAGTATCATCTCGTTCAGCGTTAAGTGATTTTAGGTTTTCACTCAGAAAAAAAAGGGTTTTTACAGGTTTGGTTGTTGACCCTTAGGATTCCCACAGGGCTGTCCCACATCAGAGGCACGGTGATGTCCCTTGTGCCAGGGAGAGCTGTGCTCAGATATCTGAGACCCAGCCCCTGCTCTGACGTGCAGGAGAATCCTCCCAGGAGCCAGAACCAAGCCCTGGGACAAGCTTGCCCTGGCGTTTCTCCTCTGTAGGTAGTCAAGGACCATGATGGGCTTAGCCCCTGTCAACGTGCCTCTGAGTCAGAGAGCAGCTGATTTCTCTCCTGCCAGGTTATCTCAGCTCATTCCTGACATAGCCAGCATGTTTTGTGGTGAAAAAAATCTCTTTATTCCATCCCTTGTCTGACCAGATGGTCACATAACATCACTTTCTTCATTAATTGGAATTTTGTATCCAGAAATGAATGTGTTCAGTTTTGAAAATTTGTATTTCCTTTTTTGTCCCTCTTCGTGCAACAGCTTTTATGAAAGTGACAAAGTATTTACACATTTATGATAACCATAATGCTTTCTCCTTGTGGTAGTTCTGATAGGATTTCCTATTCTGTAGCCAATTCTCATGCAGAGACATCTGTAAACTGCAGAGTCAGTCAGATTTTGTCAAAGTTGGTCAGACTGCAGCTTCTGTGTAAATTTCCTTATTTTCTGTAAGTAGATGTCTTTCCTTAGTCATTGTTAGATCAGTAAAACTTGGCTCTAGGGAAGCCTGGTAGAATCTACTCCAGTCTGATCTATGCTCAGGTATGAATAGTGGGAAAATAGAATTAATAGATAATAGAGAATTAAAATTTGGATCAAACTGCTCTTGAAGCATCATTCATAAGAGCTAGCTAGTGATCATTCTAGCTATAAGTTAAAATCTGTCTCCATTCCTGGAGCTCTTTACTTAAAATCTCTTTCAGCTCATGAAAGAGATTTCTTTCTAGGAGTGCTTTTCATTTCTGGCAAACCACAAAATTTTGTCCAAAATTAATTTTTAAATTGCATTCAGGGCTATATCTGTGTTTGAGTATAACTAGTTACGAATGTCATTTTTGTCTGTAGTTCTGTCTCGTGCTTCTTCAGAATCAGGTGTCTATGGGAATATTTATTTTAGCCAGGTCAAAATATCAAATGGCTGTCTAACAAAGCCCAGGTGAACTGAAAAGTGATACATGAGACCTCTTAAGTCAATTTTAATAAACAGCATCCACTAAATGAGATCTGTTGGGAGGGGTAAAATAATCTAATAAACAAATACCTTTAGATATTGGAAAGCAGCTTTTTGCTGAATTCAACAAGAATATGTGATAATATCAGAAAGAAATTGTAGCTGTACTTTTAAAATACTCTGTTTGTGATGTCGTGGGCTCTTCATCCCTTCACCAGTTTCATTCTTTGTTTCGTTCTGCTTGTCCCTTTCTTTAGGTTTATGGAAAAACACTTTCCCCAGTCCAGGGTCCCATTCTTACAGTACTTTTGTAGAGTGGCTGATTTTCAAAATTCCACTCTTTTCAAAATTGTTTTGCTAAGCAATTGTTACATGCCTGACTTCTGTAGTTTAATGTGATTTCTCTATATTGAGATGAACCCCTGAGAGCTCCACCACTAGTGTCACATTTATGTCCACAGTTGCCCAAGCTAGTGGCACTGTGCAGGGGCTGAGAGAATTGGGATTGTCCAGCCTGGAAAAAAGGCTCTGGGGGTGGGAGAGCTTCCAGGAATTGTACTGTGAGAATGAGCATCTGCCAGATTCCATTCGTTTCATCCCAGGTTGTTTCCTTTTGTCTATGTTTCACCACTGCTTGGTTTCTGTTGCTCTTCTTCATTTTTGCAGTAGTGTACCCTATGGTGTTTTACTAAGAATTTCACTGGGGAAATTTTTTAAACTTTATCTAAATAATAATAATAGTAGTAGTAGTAGTAGTAGTAGTAGTAGTAGTAGTAGTAATAATAATAATAATAATAATAATAATAATAATAATAATAATAATAATAATAATAATAATAATGTTATTATTATCCATTAGAATACATAATCATATAACATACAATATACTATAATAATACATGGCAATACATAATAAAGTAGATAATATATTATAATTATTTAATTATAATATATTATAATTATTTAATATTAATATATTATATTATATTATATTATATTATATTATATTATATTATATTATATTATATTATTATATTATATTATATTATATTATATTGTTAATTATATCATATTGTATTATATTATATCATATCGATTCTGCCCTATCAATATTGTGAAGAGTAGAAGCCTTTACAGTCAAATCCTTGCAGGCCATTAGTATCAGGCTTGTTTTAAGTAGATCTGCCCAAAATCATGGTGCATTATGCACAACATTGTGTGCTGGATTGTTGCCACTACTGATTGCCAGCAGTATCTGGGTTTGCTTGGGCTGGGGATGGAGATGTGAAGGGTCTGCACACTCAGACAAACCTGTTTCACACTCAACAGAAACCCAGAGCTTCCAAATGCTTCTCATATCTCAGAGGGCAAAGTCATTTGGAGGTTATCAAATCCTAGATTGCTCTTTTTGGACAGAGACCAGGACAACCCCACGGCATGTCCATGGTGTGAGACTGCTGAGGTGTGCTTAGGAGTGGAGATACCCTTCACAGAGACCATTCAGATGCTTTAAGGGGCTCTTCATCATCCTCATATGCTCAACTCAGAGCCCACAAAGGTGGCTGTGCTCAGAATTTTGCCCAGAGATTCCTAAATAAACCTCGATGTCTACTAAAAGTACAGTGCTGCCCTTGGAAAGATACCTGTCCCTTTACAGCTTTTGTGTACTAAAGAATCCATCACATTAGTACACACTCCTTTCAGAAAAAACAAACTCGCTGCTTTGCTTTTCCAATTACGCCTGGTTTGTTCTACTTTTATCTGCTGGAGTAAACACTCCTTTTGATGGGGAGCCAGTGCTGCACTCAGAGTCAGCGCAGCCCGTGCTTTTGTGGGTGAACGATCCCACATTGTACAGGAGGAGTTGTTAGCGTTCGGAAACACATAACCACGAAATAGATCATATGTTGGTGCTTTTATTGAAGAGCTCTGGGTGTCAGGGGTTACCAACCCAAATCTGACTCCGCCATACATTCGAGATGAACATGCTTTTATATTCTATCGTTATATAACTCTCATGTTAATTATTAAACTTACATTGTTCTATTGTATACATAGATTTCAATCAAGCATGGCCCCTCGTGGTTCCCCCTTAAATTTCTAACATAGTTTCTCATGATTCTTCTTATGGTTATACAATAATTATATTTAATTACTAAACAATCATCACATCTAACAATTATATCATTTATCATACTGCTTACACAGGTGCAATCATCTGGCAAAACACAAAGCCTAACATTTTCAGAGTCTATTTTTAACATTTTCCAGGGCCCCCATTATCAGAGTCTCTGGGGACAGACCCCTTGTTTCTCTTGCTGGAGCAACACGGATTGCTACCTCTCAGCCTTTCTGTTCCTGGGATCTGTGGCTTTATTAAGGTTCAAAGGAAAGATTATTTATTTATTTTCTCCACACATAAAAGACACATAAAACAAGTTGTAAAAATAAAGCAGGACCTCTATGATCTTATTTACACTTTGATCTTTTCTTGATGGTTTCTTGAAGTTCACGTCAGCTCCTTTACTATTCTGTGTGTAACATGCACCATCTTCCCCTGCACGTTTTCTTGCTGGTGTGTTTGATTTTATCAACACACCCTTGATTCCCCCTCATCCTTTGCTCCAACTCTTCTTGGTTTGGTAGCATTTTAACGCTTGCCATCTTCACTCACTGTGGAGAAAGTCAGCTTTGTCTAGCAAGGAGACAAGGAGACATTTGCCAATCCCATACTCCCCTCCCATTGGGGAGTTTCTTCTCCTCCCCCTTTATTTCTCTCTTCTCTCCACCTGTTTTCTATCCCCTTGTTCAGAGTACAACAATAAACTGCATATGCCTCTGGAGGTTTCAGTGGCCTGCTTGGCAACCAGGTCCTCTTCAGCTCAGCTCCAGTTCAAAGTACGTGAGGCTTGGAGCTCTCTGCCCATAAATGATGAAGCTCCTGTGTCCTCCCACTCTGTGGTTCCAAACTTCCAGGTTTGCTGGGGTGCTCTCCCAAAATCCCGGCTCCCAGCAGCACACCAGCAGCCCAGGGGCAGCAGCCGGCGGTTCGAGCGGCAGCTCCAGTTGGAGACGGGCTCACCAAGCAGGCTGCCTAGGGTGCCTACCCACGTATGAAAGGTGGGTTAGCTGCACCCCGAAAGGGTGAGGAAGGCTGCCAACGACGCCAGCGGGAGATAAAGGGGCGACCGACGATCCAGGCCAACAGACAGGCTTACGAACCCCTCACAGTCCGGGACCGACTGCACAGAGCAAAGAATGTAATAGTGTTATAAAGGAAAGGGGTTGGGCAGTCGGGAACCAATCAACTTGCGGGGAGAAAAAGATAGACATAACATCAAAACCAATGGAAATGAAAGCAGGGAGGGGTTCCCACTCCTGACCCAATCACCATCTGTACCCTAAGGAATCCTCTAGAAAGAGGGCATGGGTACGGGGGCATTGGCAGGAGGCTGGGAGGGGAAATACAAATGACTGATCAAACAAACTCGAGGGGGGATTGGATGGAAGGATAGGGGCAGGGGAAGGAATCACTGACTGACATAAAATTGGATACATGAGGGAGGTGGGGACAGCAGACTGACAGGTCCAAGGCGGGAAAGGGACAACTGGGGCAGAGCCATTTTCCACATAACTAAGGGGAATGGAATAAACCAGCTGGGGATACATGGAACTGAAATCGTATACATAGAACTTGAATATCAAACGCACTACAACACAGGTTGGCTTGTTGGAATCTGAAATGCAGAGAACCCTCAGGACTCTGGGTTTGTAAGCCAAAGCTTAGAATTAAACCCAGGATTTGATCTGAGACCTTGGAAAAGGCTCCCCAAACCCAGGTGCTGGAAGCCAGAATGTAAATTTATAGTTTAAAGCAGAGACACGTTAAGTTAAGCAAAGTTCAGAGTTTTAGAGTTTAAGATATAAAAAATATAAAAGTATTACAGAGGTAAACAAGGAGTTTAGAATGCAGCACTGTGGGTTTGTGTGTCAAAACATGATTAGCTAAGAAATCTTACGCTATAGTATGGGTCCATAAGACAAAATATTGAAGGATTGGGTCAAAACCACAAATATCCTTGTTGGCAGTGTTTTATCGGTCAATAACTCCTTAAAAGGCCTTGTAACTGAGGGTCTTGTGACCTTCTGAGCCATGCAGTGAAGCTGTGAGCTGAACTCACCCTTCCTGCCTGTGTAGAAGATAAGAAAAATAAACCCCATCATCAAAAACAACTCAGAGGTCCCATCTCTAACTCATTCAAAACTCCCCACAAGTGAATTCTCACACTGGCTGGGAGCTCTGCCTCAGTAACTCATTCAATCTGATGTCCAGGGTTTCTGCAGTCCCAGCCTTTGGGCTGCTGCTGGAGATGTGGTTGTTCAAACGCTGCAGGTTGTTGCTTTGTTACCTCAGGGATTTCCTGTGCTAGATGTAGATTTCTCTTCTGCGCTTTTCCTGAGTTTATTTCATCAAAAATAAAACTAATTGTTTTTCCTTTAAGCCTTGGACCTCTAAGAATTAATCTGTCAGTCTTGTACTTTCATGATTTTCCTATCTATGTCATATATCCCATTATTCCAATGTTTTCATTATAATCAGAATAGTGTAAATATTTTTGCATGGAAATGATTTTTGCATTGAAATTTTTGCTAAAACCCTCCTTAAGAGACCATGATGGCTGGCTGGGTTTTAGCTCCTGCTAATAGCAGTGAGGTTCCTGATATAAACTGGGAAGCTGTCTGAGCTGTTTATTCTCAATAAAAAGAGAGAATGATGCAAAATGCCCGGTTTATCATAAAACCAGTGTGAATAGCCTCAGGCTGGTGTTTATCTCAGCCTATAGATTACAAAAAAATCCTAAACCCCTACTTTAGACTGGATGACTTCTAAAATCTCATTTCTTCTGCATGAAACCAGAACCCATCTCAAATTGGTGGCTGAAGTAGCTGTTGTGGTTACTGAAATTTAAATTGGCATGCCTCCATTATCTAACTGGATGGAGGGAAATGCACTACTCTTTTTTTTTTTTTTTACTTTGTCTTCCATATATAAAAAATATGTAATTTAGTGATTGAACTAAACTTAGAAATATGTTTATAGAAAACCTCAGATTTTGAACAATAAAATGCAATTTTCATATTGCTACAGGCTGAAAAAGCAAGATGATTAAGTGAGCAATAAAGGAAACTTCAGCTATTAGGGTGTTACTGTCTTTATCTTTCCATGCAATCATTACATACTTCAAATATGGATTTGGACTTAATTAATATTGATTAATTCATAGGTATTGGAATACCAAGACAATTGGCATAGCAATATGGAAAATATTGTCTGGTATCTAGTTAATCTTCAATATTTAATATCCAATACTTCCCACCAGCATGTGGGTAGATTGTTTAAAATACAGAAGCCTAAATATGTGTTTATATATACCCTCCACTCTTCACCTCAAATGAGAATTGATATTTTATATATATATAAATTTAATATATTTTTCTACCCCAAAATCCTTGCCACGTTTGTTCCCAATGTGCCTCTGTTAAGTATGATTAGGAGAAAATTTAATTAAGTGATAAAATGGGGTGCGAGTAGACAAGATAGACATGATTACACACACATATTTCTTTTAGTGACAAATAAGTTTAGGCGGTCTGTCTTTAACACCTCATGCACATATCATTGCCCCCTTCTCTCAAATTATTTTAAGTAAAAAACCCCAAAGCATCCGTTTTCCAGCCGGATTCTTCACATGTCTAAAAGAACAGGTATGAAGGTGAAGATGTGAAGAACATACTGGAATTCAGTGTGTGGGTAGGTAGAGCAAAAAGGGAGGTGAGACTGAAAAAACTCGAATTAGAAGTAACCATGCTTCAAGAGAGTGCAGTAGCTGCAAAGAAATTGTCTTTTAGTAAAAAGAGAGCAGCAAAAGGAAGAGGATTTATGATCCAAAGGAATCATTCCAGAGGATTTAAGATCCAAAGAATCATTCTAGAGGATTTAAGACCCAAAGAATCATCCTAGAGGATTTGAGATACAATGAATAATTCTAGAGCATTTAAGATCCAAAGAATCATTCTAGAGGATTTAAGATACTCATAAAATTATAAAATGTTTTGGATTAGAAGGGATCTAAAAACTGATCTTGTTCCAGGGCCAGGACCAGTTTCTGCTATCCCTGATATCTTGCTCAGAGCCCCATCCAGCCCTTGGACACTTCCAAGGATGGGGCAAGCACGTCTGGACACCCTGTGCCAGGGCATCCCCACGCTCACCGGGAACGATTCCTTCCTGAGACATCATCTGAACCTCCCCTCTCAGGTTTAAAGCCATTCCCCCTTGTCAAACGTCCCTCTCCAGCTCTCAGGACTGGAAGGTGCTGCAAGCTCTCCCTGGAGCCCTTTCTTGTCTGGCACAAGCCCATCACTCCCAGCCTGTCTGCCGCCCTCCGAGCAGCTGCGTGTGCAGCCTCTGGGGACCCAGCGCCGGCTGGGCTGTGGCACGAGCAGGGCACAGGGACTGTCCCGTCAGCAGCGCCGCGATGGCACAGCAGGATCTGCCGGGGACACGCGGTGTGGGATGGCGGGTGCAGTGACACTGGGGCTGTCCCAGGGCTGGGCTGCGCCAGGGGCTCGGCGCCGCTGTGGAGCCGGGCCTGGTGCTCTAGAGTGCGGCCGTGGAGCTCCATGGGCCTGGCGCTGTGGAGCTGTTGAGCTGGGACTGTGGAGCCGGGCCATGGAGCTCCACGGGCCTGGCGCTGTGGAGCTGTTGAGTGGGACCGTGGAGCCGGGCCATGGAGCTCCATGGGCCTGGCGCTGTGGAGCCGGGCCGTGGAGCTCCATGGGCCTGGGGTTGTGGAGCTGTTGAGCGGGACGGCGGAGCTGGGCTGTGGAGTTCCACGGGCCTGGCGCTGTGGAGCTGTTGAGTGGGACTGTGGAGCCAGGCCGTGGAGCTCCACAGGCCTGGCGCTGAGGAGCTCCACGGGCCTGGCGTTGTGGACCCGGGCTGTGGAGCCAGGCCTGGAGCTATGGAGCCCGGCTGTAGTGACTAGCCATGCAGTGACACTGTGCCTGTCTTGGGGCTGGGGGGCGTCAGGGGCTCAGCGCAGCTGTGGAGCTGAGCCTGGCACTGTTGAGCAGGGTTGTGGAGCTGAGCTGTGGAGCCAGGCCTGGAGCTGTAGAGCGGGGCTGTGGAGCCGGGCCTGAAGCTGTGGAGCCGGGCTGTGGTGACTAGCTGGGCTGTGGAGCGGGGCTGTGGACCCGGGCTGTGGAGCCCGGCCCGGCGCTGTGGAGCGGGGCTGTGGAGCCGGGCCTGGAGTTGTGGAGCCGGGCCTGGAGCTGTGGAGCGGGGCTGTAGAGCTGGACCTGGTGCTGTGGAGCCGGGCCTGGAGCTGTGGAGCGGGGCTGTGGAGCCGGGCCTGGAGCTGTGGATCCGGGCCTGGAGCTGTGGAGCGGGGCTGTGGAGCTGGGCCTGGAACTGTGGAGCCGGGCCTGGAGCTGTGGAGTCGGGCCTGGAGCTGTGGAGTCGGGCCTGGAGCTGTGGAGCCGGGCCGGGAGCTGTGGAGTGGGGCTGTGGAGCTGGGCCTGGAACTGTGGAGCCGGGCCTGGAGCTGTGAAGTCGGGCCTGGAGCTGTGGAGTGGGGCTGTGGAGCTGGGCCTGGAACTGTGGAGCTCCACGGATCAGGAGCAGGAGCGGAGCGGTCCTGGCGCGCCCCCTGCCGGGCCCGCCCGCCCCTCTCGGCCCGCTCGCTGCCCGATCCCTGCCCGGGATTCCCGGGAACCCAGGGAATGCCGGGGTCGTTTGTCCCGCCGGGAAGCCGGGCTGGTTTATCACGGAAGTTAAAATATAGCTCTGTTAGTTGATTTTGTATTATTGTCATCACTTAAGGATTCGGCGCTTAACGAGCTTCAAGCCGCCAGGCCTTCCCTTCCTGGAGGGAAAAGGGCAGGAATTAAAGCTCCGCTTTAATCAAAGAAAAGAGAAAACCGTTTAAAGATTGGGGTTTTTGTGGTAGAGACTCCAGGTAGGAGCTAGGTGTGCCTGTGGCTGTCAGCCGCGTCCTCGTTGTCAAACTAATGCGAGGGGAAGTTTGATAACCGCGCGGGTAAAAGCCCTTTGATTTTGATTTTGAAATTCCGATAAAATTTCAGCGCCCCTGTTTTGAGGCAGAGATTATTTTGCGGGATATGACATCCCTCCGTCTCTACTCTCTGTCCTAATGCCTTGTCATAGCTGTTGATGTGTGCCTGTCAGCGCAGCGAGAGGGATTTTTTCATGTCTGAGTAGTCACCTTAATGATAGCAGATGGAAACGCCACGGGGGGCCCGAGCCCATCACACTGTCATTGTCACACGCTGCCCTGACCCGCTTCCACTCCTCCGTTTTTTTTGTCCCTTTTTAAAGGAGAAATGGATGGTAATTGAAAAGGATCTTAAGCAAGACTTAGGAAGCTGCAGACAGCGCGATTCCCCCGCTCTCTCTCTCCCTCTCGCTCTGTTTTCACAAATAAAGTCTTAACCTCTTAAGCACCAATAAGAGCAGAAAGCAGGCTAAATTGGTAAAGCTTTATAAAGATTGGCCTGCCAAAGCTTTCTCCTTTCCCTCCTTGCGATGTGTCCAAGCCGTGTTACGTCCTCAGCGTCGTTTATTTCCGTCAATGTATGTTTTATTTGCACAGATGTATCGATTTCCTAAGGATAAACATACAAGGACTATCAATTCCTTGCTGTGCTATGGGTCTTGGTCGTGCATATCCACAAGAAGCTTCTAGGCTCGTGTCTAAAACTAGTTGTAAAGACCCATAAACTAAAACTAGTTGTAAAGACTCATTCTGTGTTGCTTGCTTGATTATCTTTTATTTTGGATTTGTTTGCAATTATTTTTTATTAGGATTCTCTAATCTGATTTGTGAAATCTGTGTGAAGTTATGATCAGGGAGAAATCACATTTTGGTTTTAGTAATGTTTTTGGCTAAAAAAAGCCATAAAATCATTACAACTTGAAGAAAGCGCTATGTCAATGGAATAGTGGAAGAAAATGTCAGTTATGTACAAACTTCTGTCTAATATCACGGGATATTAAAATACCCTTCATATCTCTAGAGGAAAAATGACAAGCTCTCAATTTTACTGGACCACAAATAAACTTCAGAAAGCCAGGGCTGTGATGTTTTACAGCAAAGAGACCACTTCTGAGGTGTGAAGAAACTTTGGACATGGATTTGAGTCTCCCTTTTGCCATACAGAAATAACATTCCTTTTTTTTTTTTTCAGTTTCAAATATAAAAAATAAATAGCCCAAATGCCTTTTGAAATGTGTTTTTCTTTATCAACCTCAGAGCTATTAAATCAAATTATTGAATACTTTGGCTGCTTTCTTAAGTTGAAATGGAATCATACACTAATTATCTTCATTGTTACTCAGAGGCTGAATGGAAGTGAAGAAAAGCATCAAAGCTAAGTTAATTTCCTAAAATCTTGGATGAAAGCAAGTTCAGGATGCAGGAGAAGCAATTAAATAATTTTGTAGGCTGTCCCATTTAAATGAAAATGACACACTATGAGGGGTGAGCTGGCTTGTTTTATTTTTGTGGGGGTTTGTTTGTTAATTTTTAGTGCAACAGTGAAATGCCTACAACTGTGGAAATTAAATGTGGTACAAGGCACTTTTGAAAAAGCTCCTTGGTACCTGTCTGAATCCTTAGACAACGAGTTACCTTTAAAAGCCTGGCTGTGATCAAGCTAATTGGTTTTTTAAAAATCAACTTAATTGATTTTTAAAATTTTTTTTTAAAGCCTGTCCTAAATCTAGATTCAGTAATACTCTGGGTAAATTCAGAATCAATTAGAATTGGAGAATAAGCTAAAAATTACTCAGTGGCAAATCTTCAAGTCATTGTTCAGGAAAGATTCTTCCTGAAACATATAATTTTTTTTTTATTATTTTTGTACTTGGTATAAGCCAGTTTGGCTCTTGCTTACACCAGCAAAGGATTGCTCTGGCTATTCTGTACTCCATGCTCAAATGACCTGTGTTAAACCAATGAAATGTATTAGCTCATAATTCAGTGGAAAATCAGAGGTGGACTCTTACGTGATTTTTAATGAGTAGTTATAGTGTTCTAATTTCAAAAGCAGTTTTTCTGTCTCTCCTCTCTCTTCTCCCATCAATTTATGATTGGTTTAGTCAGAAGGAAATCCATGTATTGAGCACAAAGCTGTTTCAATTTTTTACAATTTATAAATTTATATTTTACACATTTTGCTGTGTTTCTTTTAGCATGTTATGAAATTATATTTCAATCCATTGAATCTTACTGTAAAGTCAAACTGACAGCTAATACTGGCTAATTTCATCACAGCTAATTAAAAGTGGGCTTGTTTAGTTTTTTAAGTTAGGCTGCTTTCTCAATAACCCTGCAGTTAAATCAAACATAGCACATAATCACAAGGAAAAAAAAGAGGATTTAAAAACAAACAAAAAGCCTCCTTACCCAAAAACCCAAAGAAGCTCAAACATTTACTTTCTCGTTATCTGCTTAAAATACCCAAATCCACAAGAGGAAAATAAATGCCAGTGTGGTGGAAATGATTTAGGCACAAAATAAAATGTACACAGTGGAAAACATTAAAGGAAAAGACATAGAATATGATTTATTGAAATTTGTCTTTTCATAGCTTTGACTTGTATCTGAAACAAATCAATGAATTTAAGACAAGTCTCTTAAACTATCCTTTAATTGAAAGAGAACACATTCTTACTTTTCTAATATTTTCAGGTATATGACTGTGTAATAGGTCACTGAACACTAACAGTCTTCAGCAGAAATTTCTTCACTGTATTCAGATAAATAATGTTAGAATATTCATGATTTCCTAAGGACATTTACAATGTTTATAAAGACTTTTACAATGTTTATAAAGACTTTTACAATGTTTATAAATCATAAGTAGTAGCACCATGTTATAGTTCAAATATGTCTCTTTATGAACAGTTTTCCTTTCTGACATATAAATCCAGCACAAAGATACCAATCCCACGGACAGAATCCCCACAACCTCTGGGCTAAAGAAGACAGAAATCTGGCTGCTGGGAGGTGTCTGAGTGGAAGCACCTGAACCAATCCCAGCCAAGTGCCAGGTCGGGAGTTTTCTGCCCACCACACAAAAATGCAACCCAGGTGCTGCTATTTCCTCTCTTCATTCGCTCTGCAGAGCAGTCACTGCCAGTGGGCTGGCTCTGTGTGGATAATCTCATTACTGCCTTTGCAGCTGTTTGATTTTACCCAAAGGTCAGCTTTGATGTGATTTCTATATCCAGGTCTCCCTTAAATCCTGTTCTGAGGGTGACCTTTGGCACGGCGGCTGCGGCTGGAAACGGTGATGTTACAGTTTATTTACACAACTTTCCTGAGCCCTAATTTTTATTTGCTGATCGGATGTGACAAGTGCATTAATTCCTACTTTGTCCAAGTTCTCTGATATAATAGAGTAATTGGGCTTAGAGGAACAGGGGGAGAAAGAGACTTAAAAGGAGAAATTCAAACGCTGAAAAGCGAGCCTTGAGAATGAATTTCCCCATTGGAGATAATTACTGGCTGGTAAGAATGTAGCACAATGCAACTAATTTTTGTACCTGTTGAAACAATGAAAATCTGGTGAAAAACTAAACTTGTAACAGAGTATATCCTACAATAAATAGGAATACAAACTCCATAAAATTTCTCCAGTGAAAATACCCTTTTTTCCCCCTGCTATTCAAGTGTATAAATATTCTTTTCATGTTGCTTTTGCTTTGATAATGATTAATCTCTACTGTGCTAATTTTTGTACCTGTTGAAACAAAGAAAATCTGGTGAAAAACAAAACCTGTAACAGGGTATATCCTACAATAAATAGGAATACAAACTCCATAAAATTTCTCCAGTGAAAATGCCCCCCTTTTTTTTTCCTGCTTTCAAGTGTATAATTACTAAATATTCTTTTCCACTTTTGCTTTGATAAAGATTAATCTCTACTGTTCTAACTAATTTTTATACCTGTTGAAACAATGAAAATCTGGTGAAAAGCTAAACTTGTAAGAGTGTGTCCTGCACTAAGTAGGAGTATGATCTCCATTCCTGGCTACAACAGTACAATAGGCTATTTCAATTCAGTGCTTACTGGAAATTAAGAAAGAAAATGACACTTTTTTTGACATTTGCTCAAAGGTATCTTAGGCAAAAATAACCAATAGCATAAACCTGGGGCTCCATGAGTTTATTAATGCCTTGTGATGTCTTATGTGCACTTTTGTTCCTGTACAGCCTCGATCCTGTATGTGCTTGGGCCTCCAGGTTTTGAGCAGTCAGTGCTGGGCATTTGATCAGCTTCACTCATTTTCAGGACAGTGCTTCTGTGGTCACAGCAAGCAGCCATAAGTGCATGTGAGTTTGCAGAATTAGGATCCATATTAAATGCTGTTATATGTACGTTTTGAGTCTTAAGTACTAGCCAAGAAAGACAATTGTCTACAACAATACTAACCCAAATTTATCTTTAATTCTTTCATTGCTATTGCTCAGTGGCTGGCTTTTTAAAGAACAGTTGAGATTTGCACAAGCAAATTTATTTTTTATGCAATTATTTAACCTCCTATTTGTGGTGTAACAAGTACTCACAGTGTTTCTTGGGTAGAAATTAAACTCATGTAAAATAAAGAGGCCATTTATCCCTAAGAACAGGTACTGGACTAGAACTGATTACCATAGTGGCATAAAGTAGTTATCTACTGTGAGTAATCTGGGCTATTTCTCCATTTACCTGAGTAATAAGGTGAGTACACATTTGTAAAGAGCTATCAATTTCATCCTGAAGTCAATTTCTGGACAGGTTTCCTGCAATGCACCTCACTGGTGTTTGTTTCTCAGCACAGCTGGAGCTGGCTTGGCCCAGAGGCTGCTGTCCCAAGTGATCTGAGGTGAGTCTCCCTTCCATGGCTGTTCCTGACCAAAAGGAGAAGCCAGCTTGTCTTGGAGGAACGTCCCAGTTTTGGTCAGAGGGTCTCTACCCAGCAGTTTGTCACCATGGCCACGGCACCGCAATCCATTTTGGAGGAATTCCCAGTTTGATTCCATAGCTGAACAACTCAGAAGGCAGTGCTGGGGCTGCTGAGTCCCCTTCTCAGTGGGGCACAAGTGAAGCCTCGGGTTTGGCTTTTCTGTTTTTCACACTCTGTGCTGCTTTGGTGTGTGGGTCTGAGCTCCATATTCAGGGATGGTGAGCTCTGTGCACAGAGCAGGGAGACAAAACAATTCCTGCTCCAGCTGGGCACCAAGGACAAATGATCCAAATCTCAGCCCAGGAGCACAAACCCCGTGGGCTGCAGAGAGAAAAACAAGCAGGGTGGGACTGCAGGGGCTAAAGCTGGAATGGGACAATGAAGTGCAAGATGCAAATGGAGCAGAACTGATCCCAGGGAGAGACCCCGGGAGCGCTCGTGCATTTTGGGGCCATTTTGGTTCATCTTGGGTGCAGCCCTGGCTGGGCTCTTGTGCTGCCCAAGGTGGATCCATGGAGGAGATGCTTGGAATCAATCCCTGCTTTATTCTGTAGCTCTGTCCAGCCCCTGCTCTGGGGCAACCTGCACAAGGAGGGTTCAAGCAGAAAATGAAGTGATTAATACCTCCATTACTTGAAGACTTGAGTTTTACCCAACTTCATTTTGGAAACAGGATAGTGATTTGCTTAGCAATTTTTTCAAAATAGTCTACTTAAACACGGTTTATTGTGCAGTGGTTCTACATTTTGTCATCTCACAGTGATCTAATATATCTCAGAGCCATTATCTGGAACATTTGAATATTCCAAGTTCCAATATGTTATATGTTGAAAGGAATAGTTAACACAATCTTAAAAACAGAAATTGTGCTTGTATGTCCTGGCTTTGATATTAGAAAACAGGATGAAAAGGACCCACAGTTATGCACCTGGAATGAACACTGTATCATACATTGTGATGTCTTCAAGAGGGACCCTTTGAAGCTAAATTTAGGATAAAGCTGCCAGGTACAATATATTTTTATCCTCTGAAACTTCAAGTTCAGTGAGGTACAGAAAGCACTAAGAGGATTACACTAAGAGGGGATGCATGTTCTGGATGTGTGTGCTTTAAAAACATCTTCAGATTTAGGTATTAGAGCTGAGCCCCTGGCTGTTGCTTTTAATCTTTTATTGGCAAATGAAACCTCTCCAGCAGAGGAGAATTCAGGGTGTATAATCCTCGTGTATAAGCCTGGGATTGTAGCTAACCTTGACAATTACAGCCTGTTGTCCTTTTATCACTCAGGAAGATCAGCCCTAAACCAGCAAGATGGGATAGACAATCATCAGCTGATGTAATCCCTCAGAATTTTATCAGATGTTTTGGGTTTTTTTAGAGGCCTGAGGGGAGAATTCTTTTTGGGGTCTGGGTTTTGTAGAGTTCAGCAGTCTTTTTCTGCTAAGATTTAGAAGCATTGTTGTGCACACTTCTGTGTCCTTGATCTGTTGTAGAATGCAGAACAATTTAAATTTCTCCCTAAAGATTACTAATTTCTTTTATTTATACCAGGAAATTTTCAGTGTTTTGCCTAATTCAAGTCTGATTTTCCATCATGCTGTTACATTTTATGTATAACCATTCAATATTCAAGGCATTCTGAATAGGAGAAAGCATAATAGAGGAAAATAATTGAGACCCATTTATGAGTTAAACACATTAAGCTGAGCTTTAGTCCTTTACTATGAATACTTTGTCAAACTATTTTTATTAGAATAAATTTTTGTTAATATAAAAAAATAGGAAAAAACCTTCACTGCCTGCAGTTTTGATTTCACTCCACTGGCATTATTTTTGAAGCCTTTCACCTGATATTTTGTAAAATTACAAGGCTTTTCTTTGCTAAATAGTGAACAAACCCTATTCTCTAATTGGTTTATTCCCTGTAGGCTTCCATTAAATGCCTTATACTCTTTTCTAAGTTTTACAAATTAATTTAAGAGAATTGGATGTTTAACTTATGAATGCTTAGTGAAAACTCAGAAGTGTCATAATGGCACCCTGTCTGTCATGTGTGATACAACAGTTTTGGGTGGCACAATAAAACAATCTGTGTAATTTTTCTTGCTGTTTGCAAACTTGACAAACTTTTTCAGTTTTGTGTGCAATTTTGACTGTTCTATCTCTCTAATTCCCGTGTAATTGATGGGATGTTAGTCTTGAAGAAGCTATAAAATTAATTGAAAAATTTTAAGCCCCTGAAACAAAGTTAACAGTCATTTTTTAAATGCCCATGGAAGGGCAACAAGAAGAGATGATTTTACTTCCACTGCATTTGCACTCTTGCTGGATTTTGGCTATTTCTCTCATAACAATCAGAGTGGATTCTTCAAAGTTGAAAAGGCTGGACTAATTTGAATTTCAAAGAGAATTGAATGTTGTAATGTGCTAGGCAGGAAAAATAATTTCTCAGGCTAAGAAGAAATAAGATATTCTCCTTAGTTTAGTTGCTATGAGGTAAAGTCTAGTTTCTATAATTTTGCCAGTGTGATGATTGTAAAAGTCATCATGGAGAAAAATGATCTTAAAATGCTTCTAGTGTAAATAACCTTTCCTTTTCCCTTTTGTTTTCCCTTTTCCCTTCTCCTCCTCCTTCTCCTCCTTCTCCTCCTTCTCCTCCTTCTCCTCCTTCTCCTCCTTCTCCTCCTTCTCTCCCTTCTCCTTCTCCTCCTTCTCCTCCTCCTTCTCCTCCTTCTCCTTCTCCTTCTCCTTCTCCTTCTCCTTCTCCTTCTCCTTCTCCTTCTCCTTCTCCTTCTCCTTCTCCTTCTCCTTCTCCTTCTTTCTCCTTCTCCTTCTCCTTCTCCTTCTCCTTTTTCCTTTTTCCTTTTCCTTTCCCCCTTTCCCCCTTTCCCCCTTTCCCCCTTTCCCCCTTTCCCCTTTTCCCCCTTTTTTTTCCCCCTTTTCCCTTTCCCCTTTCCCCCCTGTACTCTGATCAAGTGACACAAAAAACATTACTGTGCTTGGAAGGCACTGTGGTATCTAAGCCTTGTGGCCATGGAAGTGTAAGGTGATGACAGAAAGTAATCATAAGGAAAATAAAGATAGAACTGAAAATTTCTGGCTAATCTTTCTTGAAAAAGACATGGCAGAAAAACAACACTGGAATTTCAGGTAGTTTCCTGTCCTTATGAATGCCCTGTAAAGACCATAAGGAACAGAAACATTAACTGAATATCAGACAATTCCTAAACTACAAACCTGTTGGAAATTGCTCCCACTCCTATCTGATTTTAAACTTTATTCACTTAAAATACCTCTTTACAGCTAGTCAGATCTTCTGGCAAATTACCTACGCCAGTAAGTTTTCCCAGGGAAGGCTTAAGTTAGCACAGATTTCACTTGATTCTAGGATTCTATTCCAAATATCTTTTGATCAAAATCAGGATTCAGCATTAGATTTAATTTCTGAGGGTTTTTTCCCCTCTGTAATCCAGCCCTGGGTTCCAATGTCCCATTTTTTTGGGTAGCTGTAGAACCCCTGATGGAGCCTTGCAATACCTGTGGGAGGTTAACAGGGAGAGGAACCCACAGGCTCTGGGGAGGTCAGTGCTGGGGGAATGAAAGACAAGGTTTGAAAGAGAATCTTTGGTGATTGTAGGATGAAAAGTGTTCATTAAGGATGATTAATTACTGAAACAAGGCACCAAAAGGGTCATGGGACCTCAGTCCTTGGGGTTCTCAGCACCTGAAAGAACTCACCATCGAGCAACAAGGCTTCAAGGCAGGGCTGTCCCAGCTCTGACTTGGGAGCAGACAAACTCCTCAAATCCCTAATCCCTTGCACCATGAATGATTCTGTGACTTAATCTTCCTTTTTTTTTTATTTTTTCCCTCTCCCATTTCTCACCACAACCTTACAGGAGCATTTTTTTGAAGCAATGGAGCTGACAAGATCCCTCAATTTTCCAGTAACACCAGTAATTCTCCCTGTTTGGTCAGTTTGGTCAGTAATTCTCCCTGTTTGGTCAGTAATTCTCCCTGTGCCCAACTTTGAGCTGGACTGCCCACTTGGACCAAGCAGGGAGAATTACTGACCAAACAGGGAGAATTTCTCCCAAACAGAGAGAATTACTGACCATACAGGGAGAATTTCTGACCAAACAGAGAATTACTGACCAAACGGGGAGAATTACTGGCCAAAAATGGAGAATTACTGACCAAACAGAGAATTTCTGATCAAAACCAGAGAATTGCTGACCAAAACCAAAGAATTACTGGCCAAACAGGGAGAATTGCTGGCCAAACAAGGAATTACTGACCAAAAAAGGAGAATTTCTGGACAAACAGAATTGCTGGCCAAACAGGAAGAATTACTGACCAAAAAGGGAGAATTGATGACCAAACAGGGAGAATTAGTGGCCAAAAATGGAGAATTGCTGACCAAAACCAGAGAATTGCTGACCAAAACCAGAGAATTGCAGACCAAACAGGGAGAATTGCTGACCAAAAATGGAGAATTACTGGCCAAACAGGAAGAATTTCTGACCAAAAAGGGAGATTACTGACCAAAAATGGAGAATTTCTGACCAACCAGGAAGAATTGCTGGCTGTTCTCTCAACTGACTGCAGAGGGAGTGAATTTGAATGAGAGTTGAGATCCAAATTATGGGGGGAAGGGTCAAGACTGGGTCCAGGATACCAAGTTGTCAGCTAGCATGGAATAATAATTTTATTTCTTGGCAGGGACCATGTTGGAGAGATGGAAATGGGACAGAAATCACCACTGCTGTCCTCTTCTTGACTTCTCCTTGCTGACTGATGTAGCAGAATCAGATGCCATAAATTGCAAATGAAGAACTTCGAATGAACTCTTGAAGAGAAGGAGAAACCTGGCTTTTGCTACTTTATCATGCACTTTAATTGAAAACAAATCTATTTAACCTCTTTGAAAGCCTGTAAAAGACTTGGAATATAAAAATCTGGAGTGCATTTAAAATTTTTTTTCTACATGAAAACCAGGTGATATTTCAGCATAAAACCAAAATAATTTTGTGGTTTACTTTTTAAAAAGTGTGTTACATACCACGTATTATTAAAGCCTTGCTTAGCCCACAGTCAAAAGCTGAAGACCTGTTATTGATGGGGTGAATACTAATTGCTCCCACCACATTATCTTTGCTGTGAAACTTCACCCCCTGATGAATGTAAGCGGTTGCTGGATGCCAAATGAGCCCCAGCAAGTTCAAGTGCAAGGAGTGGCAGCAGCAGGACCTTTCCCCACTGCTGGGGGGCAGTAACATTGCCAAGTTCCCTGCTCCGTGTGAGCTCCTGGCGCTGGGGATCCCTCTGAAGGGAGGAGCTGATTGATGCTGGGAGCAGCACATCACTCCCTCAGCACAAGGAGCATTTTCCCGGTGAGCTGCTTGAGCCTGGTTACACTGAGCATTATTTGGAACTTTTTACCTGCCAAGAGTAGTTACAGGACAAACAGCTTGTTCTGGGTGTGTGTGATGTGTGCACACAGCAAGTTGTGTGTCTAAGCGATGTGTAGATTTTACTTAAACTCCAAATAGTTTCTTTCTGCTATTAAATCCTTTGTCCTGATACACATAAATGGAAACATTCTCCCTGTTGGCCTCACATACTGACCATGCAAAGTCCACTCTTGAAAGCTCAGTGTATGAGCTTTGTAAATGTACTATTTTTAGTGACATTTTCCCTGCAGTTGAAGAGGGACATTCACAGTACTCTTGAAACACATAAAGCAAACCGGATTCGTTTACAATAATCCTACCAAATCTGAATATTGATAGATTTTTGAAATGACCCAAGCACAATTTTTTTTTTCTTTTTTCTTCTTGTTTTTACTTAGGGAAAAAAAAAAAAAAGGTAAGCATTTACTGAAATATCTAGTGCTATTGGCAAAGTGACTTAAACTCATTTTAGTAGATGATTTATTTTATAAATTTGTCTTTGGAGGAGTTCATCTGGTAATACAGCTCTTTTTATTGCTCCAAAATACAATGTCTCATTTCATTCTCCTGCTATGTTGTCCATATCAGACTTGGCTATGATATGACCAACAGTCTTTGAGAAATGAAAATTCTAATATTTGTTATTAAAACTTCCCCCCCCCCCCCCCCCATTTCTTCAAGGTCTCCTTTTTCATCTTAATATTCTGCTTAAGGGAGGTTCACCTGTATTTTTTTCTTGCAGGAAAACTTTTATTTAATGGAGTTATGAAAAGCAATGTATACAAAACATGTAACAGGAAGCTGAAATGGAACGTGGAACCCTCAGAAGTTGAGTTACATCAGCACAGGGCAGTCTGAAAGATCCCTTGAATCCACCTAAAATGTTTTTGTATGGAAAACTCATGAAACTGGCATTTTTATGGTTTTCAGTATTTCCTTCTTTTTTCCTTCTTTCTTTTCCTTCTTTTCCTTCTTTTTTCAATACTGAGTTGCTGGTCAAACCAGCAATTCAGGACAAACTTAGGATGTTTTCCTTTCTGCCCTCTGGTAGCAGAAGACAGTGGAATACCTGAAAAAGTAAAGATGCAAATCTTTAGCAGGACTGGTAAAATCATGTAGCCCAGTTCTTGGATATGCTGCTGAAACATTTATTTTCATGCTTAATTGAACAAAATAATGTTTTGCTGGCATTCTACAGTCCACAGTAAACTTCAATTATAATTGCTTTTATCCCTTGCTGCTCTGTAGTGTGACGTTTTCTGAAACATTGCAGGCTGTATTTGTACAGCAAATGTTTCTTAGAAATTAGAAACTATCTTCTGAGACTGACATTTTCCTAATGTCACCTCTTAGTCAGTGGTTCAGAATGGTTATTTATGGTTGTGCAGAAAAAATGCACAAGCAGAAAATGGTCATGTATATGGACAAATTATTATTATTATTATTATTATTATTATTATTATTATTATTATTATTATTATTATTATTATTATTATTATTATTATTATTATTTCCATATTATTATATTACTATTATTATTCCCAATCTAGAATAGCTGTTAAGGGCATTTTCTACTACAACTTTTTAAGAAGGACTGAAGTGTCACTGACAGTGTCCTTTATAAAAATAATTCCCTCCATTCTTAATTTTTCTCACCTTGAAGTCAGTGTAGTAAAATGTTGATGACTAAACCCTTTAATTGCATTATTGCTAATACAATTTTATTATTGCTAATGGCTAATAAGCCATTCTTCTTTTAAAATGGGATTTAAGTAAAAAATACTTTTGAGCTGTTGACCTGTAGCCAAGGTTTAAGTGATCTAATTCTGTAGTAAATAGTGCATTCAAATGGGAAATAATAATAATAATAATATCTGGTATGTACAGGCTTTTTAAAAAGTAAATCCCATGTTGTAAATGTTGTAGTAAATTTTCAAAGCAAAAATATTTCAGACTGGACTTTTGGCATGTTTAACCAGTATGGTTTCAGACTTGGAGCAAAACTTTATATTGACCCAAAGAATATGGATTTGTTGCAATCTTTGCAGTTCACTGAACTTTTTTTTTTTCCTGTGCATACATATCTCAAGTAAACTCTGTAGTTATACCAAGTGACACGTTATGGACCCTAAATCGTTGCACTGTGAAATATGCACAGAAAAAGGACAAATGAAGATATCAAGGGTCTGTTCCATTTCTCACTGAACTGTAAAATGCCACCCTTGTCGTACAGCAGATCACTGCTTCTGAGCAGGGCTCATTGACTGCTAAGTTGTGGGTAGTGTTTCACTTTCTGCAACTGTTAATATCCTGGCTTATCCAGGCATAATGACCTCTCCATTTGTGACACATTGTTGAATTTTCTGGTTCTTTTAACTTATTCAAACCTTTATTTTTTTCCCCCTCCTTCTTTTTCTCCATTCATTGGAGGGCTGGAAGGATTCTGAATTGAGCTGCAGTACAGAGGTGCCTTGCTGTTGGTCAGCCAATTGCAGCTGAAATACATGGTGGAGGCACATCTGTAAATGAATAAAAACTTAAAAAGGTGCTCTACATCTGCACTAACCCTCCTTTTATATAGGCTATGTGTTTTGGATGATATTGGTGTACCTGCAGTATAGTTTGGTTTCATTAGTTCTGATATAGTAAATAATTCATACTACAGCAATCTCTATTACGCTATAGCTCACATTTGATATTTAAACTGATAGGAAGGAATTCCAACTTTTTAACTAGTCACTAAATTACAATTGCATCTCAATACCTAGGGTATTAAATATTTTAAATGTTAATAAAGATTTGCATTTTTAAAAGCTGTGATACTTCAAAATATGCAAAAAACCAGGAATTATATGCAGTGCACAGCATTTCTTTCCAGGCCTAAATCCAGACCTGGCTTACAAAGATTTGAAGTTAGTGGAAGTTAAAATTTTATCTCAGGTTTGGACCCATGCCTATCTATTCTTCTATTGGTTCCCCACCAAAAGAAAAATGTTTATTTTGGTTTTATTTGCACAGTATATTCTGGACAGCTCCAAGTTTTCTCTGGCCCTGTAGAGAGCAAGGTGCATTTGGGAGGGTTGCTTTAGCTGTCTCCAAGGAATAGAGTCTACAATATGTCAGGTGGATAAATATTTTGCTTGTCTTCAGCATTGTTGGCTCTCTTTTATGTGTTTTTGGTCTCTTTTGTGTGTTTTTATGTGTTTTTTGTGTTTTCTATGCCTCGTTCCCTCATTAAAATCTGTAAATCTTGCCAAACTTCGCTCTTGTAATAAAAGAAAATGCTGCTTTCAGAACACTTTGAAACCAGGGCCACATATATTGAATAATTAGGAGGATCTAATATCCAGTGCTGAAGGCTCTTCTTCTTGTATCAATCAATATTTTTGTCTCAAACATTGAAATATTCTGACATTTTTTTGTTGGTAAATTGAAGACTCTATGATGTGACAAAATTATTAAAAAAGGGAATATATTTGTAAAAATTTATTCATAATATATTTATAAATAAATGAATATATTCATATAAATATTTACTGTCATATCCTTCAAGAGCCTGAAAAAAAAATCCACTTACTGTCTTTCTATGTGGCTCCTGGCTCAAGTATTTACAGCTTTCACTCTAACCAGGCCTAGGCCATGCCAGAAGGGTCAAGGGGGAAGATCTGTTACTAAATTAGACCTTGTTGAGCATGACATCTGTCACTGTCATATTTTCTGAAAAATCCTCTTTGCCCAGGATTCTTCTCCTGGAAAGCTGAGAAACCTCAGAGGAAAAGAAAAACAATATTATCTCATTTGCTTCTCCCTGTGTTTGCTGCTTTGGAATGTGGTCTGGACATTGTTTACCAACAGGTGCACATTGGATTGGTTCCATGTGAATTGTTTTCACTTAATGACCAATCACAGCCAGCTGTGTCAGACTCTGAGGAGTCAGTCACAAGTTTTTATTATCATTCTTGTTAAGCCTCCTGTAAGTATCCTTTCCATATTTTCTAGTATAGTTTTACTATAGCATTCTTTTAATATAATATAACATCATCAAATAATAAATCAGCCTTCTGAGAACATGGAGTCAGATTCTCATCTCTCACCTCCTCCTGGGGACCCTCACAAACTCATCAGGCATCCTTTGCTAGGATGGATGTGCTCCCAGTGGCACAGCTCCCAGGGTCACTGTGCCTTTTATGCCTGGACTTTGCAGAGAGGAAATGGCTGCACAGGATAGGGTGAATGTTTTACTAGACCATTGGGCACATTGATTTTTATTTTCATGGATATGTAGATCAAATTGAAATAACCTAAAGGGGCTGATGTGATACCCTGGGACTGTTAGGCATGTCAAGATTTGTAGGAAGTCTGTGTCTTTCTGCTTCTCAGTACTCCCTGTAGAAAAATAGTGTGGGGTGTCATTGAGATCTGTCACTGGCTGACACTCAGGGAGAAAAATAACCCCCACCTCTGCCAGCCATTCCCTAGATGTGTCCCAGCTGAATAAGATTGTGTGCTGGACCTACTTTGGATTTATTTACATTTAAAGCAAGTGCTGTGCAAGTCAGACACGCAGGATCCTGGCTGGCTGATATATCCTTGAGCAACTGTCTGCATATTGGCATGTGAAGGATTCTTTCTTGCCTGATGGAGGACACTACTTGGGAAATGTGTTTTTGTAAACACCCTGAAACTACAGGGCAAGAACAGCTTCTCTTTGAAGGCTTGATAAAACTGCATTTATTTAAGAAACCTCTGTTCAACTGTCATGTTAGAAAGAAACTATTTATAGAACCATAGAGCATCAAATTCACAGGGAACAAAGAAATCTGGAAAACTGAAATTAAGAGAAAAAGCCAGCATAAACCAAATCCTATTTGAAACTTGGACTTTTGAATTTAAAGATTTTTTACATGAATATTTTTTCACCCTAGACTCAAAAAATTTGTTACACAGGTTATGGAGATCTCAGAGAAAATTGGAATATAAACTGTATTTTAAACATCAGGATCATAAATATTGCTCTGTGTCTGCAGTGCCTTTTCATTTCTTGAAGCTGCTTTTCAGTTTAAAAAACTTAGGTAAAGATAAAGTTATCTTTATATCATACCTTTATGTCATACCTTTATATCATACCTTTATGTCATACCTTTATATCACACCTTTATGGCATATCTTTATATCATACAGATTTAGCAGATATGTCTGTGGAAATTCAGTTTTGTGACTATCTGATTTTTTGTTCAGCTGATATAGATAAAAATAATTTAAAATTTATTTCATGTTGCAGAGCTTGTTGGATTGACAGGGAGATTTCAGTTTTGCCTTACTGTCAGGAATACTTTGTGTTTTCTTCTTAGCATGTCTTGTTCCCAACTTTCACATGTGGGATGAAAATCTTGTCTCTCTTTTTGGTAAAGACTAGTCAGGGACAACTCATTCCCTTTATATAGTTTAACTCATGGCTGATTTTCACCTCTCCTTTAACCTAGAAATAAATAAAATTTGGACTGCCTTCAAGAAGCTGACTGGAAAGTCTTTGCATTCCAATGTGTTAAACTTTCAAAGCTCTGCAATACGTTTTGGTGAACCTTCAGAGGCAGAGGCAACTCTGAGGCTGAAAATCAGGTGAGGTTATTATTCTGGGGAAATTTATTACATTCTGATGCATTGACTGGCTATTTCAATAACACAGACGGTGAAATAAAGTGCCACACACGTACATAGACGTGTGAATCTTTGGATTTATCTGTATAGTATTTATCTATATATGTTGAGAGAATGAGTGAAGCTCTCCACAAGGCTGGTGAGCAGCCACCAGTGGTGTTCCTGAGGGCCCAGTTCCATTTCATTATCAGTGATCCAAATGCAGGGTTTGAATGCAAGCTTGCAGCTGATGCCAACTGGGATGTGCTGTTGACTCTCTTGAAAGATGAGACATCTTGCAGAGGGATCCAGATAGACCGGGGAATTGGACAAATATCAATGGGATGGAGTTTAGCTGTAGGGGGATAGGATATAAGTAAATAAAGGTAGTATAGAAAGTAATCTTACCCCCTAAAGAGTTGCAGCTGAGCCAATTATTAGAGATTGGGAGCAGGCCTGATGTTAACAGGCCACAGCTGTAGCCAATAAGAAGAGTGTTATAAAAGAGGGGATTGGTTGTTTGTAAGAGGACTGGAGTGAGTCGGCTGCTGTGAGGACAAGGATGAGTCAGTGCCTAGAGGAGCTGCCTACGAGAAACATCAAGGAGGTGCAAAACCCTGGCAATGTAGAACTCTTGTAATATAATGACAACATTTAGCAAGTCCAAATGCTGGGTTCTTGGCTTGGTTTAGAGTAAATTGTGGAGAAAAACTCTGAAGGGGTTCCCTCTAGAAAGTAAATTCAAGTGGTCCCTTCCCTAATTGGTTCAGGAAAATGATTTCTTTGATGATGGAAAAAATTGCTTCTTTAATAGGTAAAGCATTTATTAGTACAAAAAATGGATAACATTAAACAATGAAATCTTTTGTGGTTCTAAAAGAGATGATAAACTCAGAAAGTTCCCTTTCTGGGCTGTAGCTTAGTTCATTTAGTCTCTTATTAGTCTCTCCAGTGCTGGAAATGTTGCAGTTTAGGCTGGGTCTGGTGGGCTATAGGTGTGAGTTGTTGGTGTTCTTCTGGGTTTTTAGTCTAGAGTAGGTTTAAAGAAAAAGGAAAAATCACAGTCCAGGGAACTTCTCAACCTCAACTAGTTAAAAACAAACTAAAAGCAAGGGAGAGCTCTGTCCTGCCATCTGTCCATCTGCAGACAACACAGGAGCAGGAATGTGGAGGAACGAGTGCAGTTTCTGAAAACAAACTCCATGCTTCTTCCTCCCCCCTCTTCACTCTCAGAACCAGCTGTAAAGGTGCAGAACTTATTTCTGGGTCAAACAGAAGAATGGGGCATCATAAAGTCACCCCAGGCCAATTCTGCATCTGGGGTGGAGGAATGAACACCAGGCACGGGTGTAAATCTGGGAGAGGAGAGTGTGGAGAGCAGCCCTGCAGACAGGGACCTGGTGATGCCCAAGAGAAGCCAGCAGTGTGCCCTGGCAGCCTGGAGGGCAAACTCCATCCTGGTGGGTATCAAAACCAGCTCAGCCAGCCCAGCACAGGAGGGGATGGTCCTGCCCTGGTGGGACCTCACCTCAAGTGCTGGGTGCAGCTCTGGCCCCCCAGGTTGGGTGTGAGGGTCCTTGATGCATCCAGAGAAGAGCAACAAAGCTCAGAAAGGGTTGGAAAGGACGTGCTGTGAGGAGCCACTGAGGATTTTGGGCTTGTCTGCTTTGGGGAAGTGGAGGCACAGAGTTTGTGGTGGTTGGGAGTGGGGCTGTGGCTGATCCCCAGTGGCTGCAGCTGTGCAGGACAGGTGAATGCTATTGAAGGTGAGGGGCCATGGAGTGCCCAGGGGTGCTGGGCAATCACACAGAGGGCACACAGGGGCAGGGCATCCACAGGAGGGCATAAAAGGCTGGGCTGAGGGACAGGAGGAGCAGCTGCTTGCAGCCCTCTGAGGTGCAATGATGTTTTTGTGTATGGGCTGATGCCTGAAGCCCTCTCATGAGGTAAGGTGTTGCTGTGTTTGGGTGAATGCTCAAAGCCTTCTGATATTTTATGGTGATGCTCTGTGTATTGTGGCCATCTTGGCTGTGCCATCTGCTGGGACAGGGAAAAGGAGGCTGAGATGTGAATTCATTGCTCTCCACAGTCTCCTGGGAGGAGTAAGAGGAGTCCATGGCAATCTCTCCTCCCTGAGATCCCGTGGTGAGCAGAAATGGTTCAAAGCTGTGCTGGGGTAAGTTCAGACTGGGTGTGAGGAGGCGTTTCTTTATGGAGAGGTGGTCAAATGCTGCAACTGCTTCCTAGAGAGACAGCTGATGCCCCAGACCTGTCACAGTTTTCCGTTATTGCTCCTAGTGATGAAGGGATGGGACTACTTTTGGGCCAAGAACGATTTATTGCTCAGATGAACATCAGTCTCAGAAGCTGTGAGATTTCAGAGGAGCAAGAACTCGGCCATAGCTCAGAGTAGTCACAGGTTCTTGGTTACAAGGCAGTACAGAACTTTCTAACCCAACAGACAGTTGCCACAGGGTTTATTTTGCTTTTCTAACCTATCACATTAATTCTGCTGCACTGTGGGTACTTTTGCCCAATGGGCTTTTAACTCCCAGGCACACATGTGCTTCTATTAAAACTTCTAAACTCTGAGCTGTTCTATACAATCACACCCCTACATTATAAATCCCTCACCATCTCACCCATACAGTTTCTCACTTCAGGCATATTCTTTCTTCCAACTATAGAAGCATAAGTTTATTGTAAGATTTTATTATATATATTTGTTTATTATAAGATTTCTCTGCTTTAATGTCTGTGTGTTGTATTTTTATATCAATCCAAGCTTCTTCCAATGCTGCAGATCAAATCTTTCAGTGTTTTTCAGTGGAAGTTTCTGTTTTTCCAATTCCCACAATGGTTTAGAGTCATTTGGACAATGCCCTTCATCGTATGCTTTAACTTTTGGGCAGCCCAGAAGTGCTGTGGGAGTTGCATTATAGGTAATTTCCATCAGAACTGGTCTGTTTTAGATTTAAGAAATAAATATTTTCAGAAATCTGCTCTCTCTTTTCTTAATGAGTTTGGTTTGGGTTCAAATGCTGTAAAAGAGAAATGGGAAATATAATAATTTTGAACCTTTGTAAAGTCCAGTGTTGTCAGTATCACTTAGAGCTGGAAAATTGTTATGGTTGAGGTAGTTTTTCTGATTTTAATTTGCACAATTGTTAACACTCATTCATTTTCACTCCAAAATCTTAAGGCATGACTCATTTCTCAATTATTTTATTCAACAGAGTAACCTGCATGCAGAGGACTTAATTCTTCTCCACATCTTAATTTACTGCACTAGATGCTTATTTATCATGTTAGCTTGAGAAATAAAGTGTTTTTTCCTGGTGAAACCATGCTGTTTGAAGTATAAATATTCTTTTATCTGCTAATTTATTTTGGAGCTCTGGTAACGTGGGTTTTGGAAAGAGTGTAAGTATTACGTTGTATTTGCATTTCCCAAGAAATGGATTTTTGTGTGGGTTTTTCTCATTTGTTTTTGTCTTCCCTTTTTCAAAATGAAGCTTTCAATGAATTGCTGTTTTGGTGTTGTGATGTCACTGCATTGTTTGTTCATGCTATTTCCATAAATATTTTATATTTCTTGAGAAAATAGAAACATACTGTGTTTTAATAAAACTTTTTAAAATTGAACAGAACCTGTTAATAATTTTCACTGAGAATTTTTGTTTTAATGCTTTGTTCCTTGAATTGCAGTGTGTTTCTTTTTTATTTCAATTATGTAGCAAAAATGGGCCTTATTCTTTAATCTGTGTAGCAACCTGTGATGACAAAGGGTCAGTGTTTGGAAGTGAGACCACTCTAAAAAAAAACTAAAGAGTGATTGGCATCTAAAATGAGCTGTTTACTTCTCTGCTTTTATACAGCTTGGTTAACAAAAGCTTAAAACACATTCTAGGATAGAAATTAAGTCCACTGAGCTCAAGCTGGATATGTTATCAACACCTTCTTTTAGCAGTTAACAAGCACAAAATAAAAATTATTCATGTATTGAACCAATAGGGCCAAACTTTAGTAAAATAAAAATTATTCATGTAGTGAACCAATAGGACCAAACTTTAGTAAATAGTGAAATGTTCTTTGATTGTCTGGTCGTCCTTACTCTTGCATAGCTGAAGAAAATAATCCTTCCAAAATAGATTGTTGATTAAAACAAAAATATTTTTTCCTGGAAAAATAAACTGTTAAGAGGTTCTTTTCCAGTATGTTTGGTCAGCTTGAGTGTTTAGATGGCAGTGAAACTCCCAATAATCTGAAGAAATGTGACCATGTTCCCATTGTTTACTGGTAATCTGGAATTGCTCCAGACTGATCCAGATCCATAAATAAAAATTAAGATGACGGCTGCACAAGTCTTTATTTTTCTATGCAGACTGATTGTTATTTATACAAAGAAATATTGCAGTTTGCATATCATGAGGAGGGAGATTTCTGGAGTTTCTGAGGGTTAATAACTATAACTCTCTTTAGTTCTTGCCCGTTTAATTTTATCAGGAAAAATGGTAGTGGTTACCAGCAGATCTCCTTGAAAATGTTGTGTTTCTCCATGTAATTCACATTCACTTTATCTGGAGTGTCATGTTGTTTTAAGTTGCAGCATATGTAGGCCAACAAAAGCTGACATAAAGGAAGGCAGCACAGTGCAGGGTAATGATATGTGACACATCCAGACTGAGAAGGAAATTCAACTTTCTTGGAGATAGTACCTACTGCTCACTGTGTTTGCCATGGACATGCCCTCCCTGTGCAATCAGAAAAGATTTGTGTGGAAATAAATACGTAAAAAAGTTTTGAAAAAATCACCCAGTGTTTTTGACATGATCCATAATTCAATCCTGATATTTTTCCCTTTTTCAAAAACTATTCTTATGCAGCAGCAACAAATTGAATCTTGGTATTTTCCCTTACATTTTATTCAAAATATTAAATATTTAATTTTATCCATATTTGTGAAAGGTCAAGTTATGTGCTCTTATTTGGGTAAACCTTATGGACAACTTAAACAAAAGACAAGCTGATAAAAATTAAATTTAAAACTCCAAATAAATGAAAGTACAAGTCAATTATCAGTCTGAAAATATACCATGAATCTGAATTTATTTACTCAGAATTAAAATGTGGGTGGAACACTGAAGCAAGAGATAATGTTTTGGAATATATTGTGTATTGTATTATATTTGGAATATTTTGTCCATACAAGCTGATAAACAGCAGGATAGTAACTGTTATTGATTGGTGAAGAACTTTTTTCCTTAAGGAATAAAAGCCCCCCACTGTTTATTGTATTCTTGCTATTGAAGGGCTTTATTTTAAAGTAAAATATAAATGGTCCTAAATTGAAAATCACTGCACTCATGAGAAAAGTCTGAGAGAAGGCTCAAGAAAACATCATGCAACTGAAGTTGAGCTGTTGGAATTTTCCAGTCCAAACCAAGCTCAAAACAACCAAATCCTTTACTATTACTGAGCATTCTTACGCTACAAGGAAAAAATTCTCCTCAGAACTCAAAGTTGTGGTATTTTGCTTTCCACTTGAGCTTAGAAGGTTCACCGAATGTCTGGGTTGCCCATTCAGAAGTGGCTTTGGAAAATATGCCCAAGTGTTTAACTACAGTGGTATTACTGCCTGATAAATGAAATTACTTCTGTTTATTCACTAATGAGTGACTGAACAGAAAAATGTGGCTTTTCTTGTACTTGTTGTTCATTTCACTCTGTGAACACAGGGTCTTAATAGATTATTGATTTCATTTTGTTAAAGTGTTACCTGTCCTTTTCATAGCTTCTGGTCTTGGTCTAATTTAGTCTACCTAATATCTGTACATTTTCTGTAAAATAATAAGGTGCTCACAGAACCTTAAACTAAAATTTCCATCCTAAATAAATAATATTTTCTGTAAATAAAAGTTCTGCCTATTTTATCATCAGGACAGTGGGGTGGCTACTGCTTGAATTGAAGGAGCACCCGAGGAAATGCAAAATAAATAATATTAAACATATTTCCGTGGTGCAAAATCCAGTGCAAAATAAATAACACTCTGCACATTTCCATGGTGCAAAATCTGGATTTTACAAGGCTAAGTAGATGAGATGTTAATGCCTCAAATTCAACAGGTTGTAATTTTTCTTTTTGTCTGTCTTTTTTTTTTATTTGGGACATTTTGCCCCATTAGTGAGGATCAAAAGAGCATTGATAAAAGACAAATAGCCTTAATTGAGGAATTAAACCAGTAAAATTTACTCAGGTTTCAAAACCATCAGGAAGGCTTTTTCTGTATGTGATGTGTCTTGATTTCAGATGTTTATGAATATTCTGAACTAATATATTTCATATATATATTTCTGAATATATAGTAATTTTCAGAATAAATGCCATTTTAAAGTCTCTTAACGTATTACATGGAAATGTACCAAAATGTCACCTATAAGTAATTAAATATTCCCAAAAGACAGGGATACAACATTTTATTTCTTTGTATTTATGAGAATTTTCATTTTGAGGGCTGTTTGTCTTTATTCTTAAACGTATATATATATAAAATATTCAAGTATTTTTGTTTTTCATTGTAGTGCATATAAAAAGGTCATTATTTAACCCTGACTTTGGAAACTTTGTGGAACACAAAGTCCTGTCCAGGCAGGAGCTCCTGTGACATTGGAGCACCAGCAGCCACCTCTCCCACTGTTCCCTGGTGCTTAGACTGTTGTGATTCTGCTGATGTGGCTGATGTTTTTCTTCATTTTATTCTCTGCCTTTGTCCTTTCCTCCAGGCTTACCCTGAGTTTGTCCTGACCTACCTAGAGGAGCTAAATGAAAGAGAGGAGGTGACCCAGACAGAAAAACCACATTCACCATGGGGCCTGGGCTGCAGCTCATCAGGAGATAGACAGCAGCTCAGCAGAAGAGGTCACAGCATTGAGCCAGAGGCAGGTCAGACACAGTCCTTTCAAAAAACACGTTTTGGAAAGAGAAATATCGCTGTGGAAGCTTATTTCCTAAAAAAAAAAAAAAATAAATAAAAAAAGAACATTTTTTATTTTATAGTTTCTTATTTTTTTCTTGAATTTCTCCATTTTGTTATTTGATTTCTTAATAAGGGTTTTATATATTAGGCAAATAATAGCTATATGGAGGATTATAGAAGAATAAAAAATTACATATATTTGTGTCTCAGAACAGTTTATGCTTATGGCCCAAATTCTGGAAATTTCTTACTTTCTATGTGGAAAAACTCAAGGAAGAGAAACAAACAAACAAAAAAACAACCAAAAAACAAAAAACCCCAAAACTCCAGACCACTAAATCTCTAGATTTGTGCTTCTTGATGCATCTTGACATAGCTATTTGTATTTCTGACATTTCCTGCTAATCAACAGCCTTGCTTGAAAAAGTAGACACACATTATTTTAATTAGCAATATATAAACTGCATGGTTGTACTTTCATCTCTTAGGTTCTGCAAAAAAAAAAGCGAAATAAAAAATGTCAGCAACCCCAATGAGAAACAACTTTCAGGACCTTTGGACGCCCATTTAATGCCTGCAGATCCCCTGGGGCAGACTGCACAGCTGACAGTGGCACTGGTGAGGAAACTGGAAGAGAAACATCCTAAGGCCCCAGCTCAAAGGTAAGGCACTGACAGAACTGATATTTATTGTTCAATGACATTAGATGTTTTCCTTCAGTTTCATGTAAGATTGATTTCCTGGATATTATTGAAATATCTCAGAAAGCCTCTGGCTGATAAGCAAACAGGGATTTTGACCAAAATTAATGAAAAGGGGTGACATTTATGTGCTTCTTTTCTTTTTTTTTTTCTTTTCTTGATTATTTTGAAGATTGATGTGGATGATGTTTGGTAGCAATTGCAAGTTTACTTTTAAATTTTTTCTCTACAAACCTCACATGGTGCAAATTGCAAGAAGAAATAGGACTTGTGTCAACATTGTGACATATTTTGTGGCACAAGACTTAAATTTAAATAGTAAAGGTTTTGTTAGAAACCTGAAAGTCATGCTGAGCCAAAACACTGAGTGACAGTCACTTTCCATGTGGGACTGGGTTTTAATTTCAATAAAAGATAAAGAGTAGTGTTCTTAATTGCATCTACTGACAGCAGGCAGGAGACTTTGCCTTTATTTAGATAACTGAAGCTGTGTTTTACAAATGGCATTTGGCTAGTTATTTTTGAGGCTTTGGGTACTTTTGGAGCAAAACATATTAAAAATGGAGCTCCCATTCAGATCACAAGACATCACTTGCTATCAGGAGTAAAGCTGAACTTCTAAAGTTGTTGTTATGCTGGGAGTAACAACAAGAGGGTTTGGGTCATCTGAGCTGCTCTAACTGTTCCATTGGAAGAATCCCCCATAGAGAACCCATAGATTGGCTCCTCTGGCCTTCCTTCAAGGACTACAATTTCAGGTATTTCCTTTATAATGCTATTTTTTTTTTTGTTGTTTGTTTGGTTTTTTTTTGTATCAGAAGTGTTTTTCAAAATGTTTTTCAAAGTCCTCCTTCAAGGACTTCAATTCCAGGTATTCCTTTATAATATTATTTTATAAATATTAAGTCTTTTTGTGCCTGGAATGTTTTTCCAAACGTGCCTGAAGGCTGTGCCGTGACTGAGGTGTTGGAAAGTGTTGGCTGCCAGCAGCTTTTGGGGAGCTGCATAGGTAGAGGTAGCTCACCTGTGTTTTGGGTAGTTTTATTTTTATTTAATGAATCCAATAACTCTGAAGCTTTTGTTAAAAATAAATTACCAAACTACTAGTGAAGAATATTGTATGTTTAAAATGTAAACTCTATTTATTTGCTATATTGACTCTTTCAAGAGATGCCACCTGCAAAGCAATGGGAAGATTTAGCCACCATCATTTGCTCCCCTGTGCTTTGAGTATGGATTTTTGTGCTTTAAATAGGTCGTGTGATGTCAGGGTCACTAAATGCTATTTAACTTCATCTAAGTACACTGGAATAAAGGGATTTTCAACTTAATGTCTGTTCTTTTAGCCTCAGATAACAGGATATAAATATTAAGCAAAAACTCTCTTCTTGCAGAACAAACATATTTGATTTAGAAAACACTCTTCAGTCAAGGTGTTCCAAAAGCAGACTTCTGTGGCCTGGAGCATTTTCTTTAACTTGAATTAGATGTAGAAAAATGCATTTTAATACCAAAATAACATTACTTTTGCTGTCAGAAATATTTGGCATTAAATACCAATTGCATCTAATTCAAAAGTTTTGCAGTTCCCACTTTAAATTCCCTCTACTGCAATTTTCCACTAGACTGTGATAAGTACTGATGTGTTCTGTTAAACAGCTGCCACATCCCACTCTGTAGTTTGCAGAATCCTTTCAGTGACTGAAAGGTGATGTAGGATTGGGAGACAGGGGATTTTTTATCTCCTGAGACTTGAAAAGCTGTTCAATTTCCAAACAGCAAAAAATGCAGCCATCCTTTAGAAAGTAAGGTGAAAAACTGAGCACAAAAGAGGTATGAACTGTGTTAGGGGAAAATATATCTGTGTTCTTGAACTGTTCCAGCTGGTCCAGGTACATGAGTTGATAAATTGAGGATTATGATCACTGCTCCTCCAGAGTTCACCTGGTTCTTGTGAAATTATTTTGGTTAACGGCCCTGTTCAACAGGTTTGTCACTCTTTGTCAAACTCTGCTTTGCTGAGAGAGAGGGAAGGAGACTCAGCTGCCCAGCCACAGGTGTGCAGAGGGATTTTGAAGTGTTGAATGGAGTATCACCAGGCATCCAGCTGCTTTGGAGTGCTGTGAGTCTCCTGCCAGCACTGGGATGCGTTTGTGGAGCTATGCAGATCCAGTCTCAAATACCAGTTTTATGGTAATAACATTATCATTTTATGGTAATAACAACAACAAGCCAGTGTTTCTCTTTAAGCTACTGAGTCCTGCCCTAAAGGTTTTGTTTTCCAGCTTAGTTTCATAGGAATATGCATTTCAGACATGTCATTCTTAGTGTTTGGTAAGGTTTCTGAGCAACCTTTTCACAGGGAGCCACAACAGCCAAAAAAACCCTTAGTCTATTAGATGGGATAGGGAGAACAGCATAACAGGGTTAAGTTTCAAAGAATATAATTAATTAGATTGGAAGGCTGTCTGTTTCATGCTTTCAGGCTGATTTCCTTATTTATCTATGCTGGTTGAAGGCTGCAGGCAGTCCCTTTCTTACCTGCACATTGTTCAGCAAGTTGCACATTTTCCTCTGATACATGTTAAGATAACAATGAAAGGAAGTTGTTTTTTTGGGGGGGGGCTTTTTGTTGGTTTTTTTTTGTGTGTGTGTGTGTCTCATGTTACCCTTGATATCTTGGCAGACATCTTATTGAGTGTTTTTCCAGTGTTGTTTACTTAATGCATCTCACACTTTTGACACTTTGCATGATACATTATGCCTGTAAGATAGAAAAACATGAGCCTCATCTCTGATTTTCCAGGCTGGACCCCTGAGTTTCCATGTGAAAGGTGAAAAACTGTTGCTCTGTTTTTTTAAGTTCTTCTGATATTTACATTCTTGTGACGAACTTTCTCACGTGCTTTCTGTAAATAACTTATTATTTTGCATTCTTTTATAGAGGAGGAGAAATTTGATGGACTGTTGGTTTGTCCAGTGCCATTGGAGAGGTGGCACTGTCACCCTCCAATCCACTGTCACTTTTGGAAATCTATAAATGTTTGGAGTCAGAATTAAACTTTCTCTCTTTTTTACCTTAGAGAGTCCAGTGTGTGCATCGTTTTATTTCATGTCCTAAAGCAACAGAAAGCTTGTCCATTCCAGCAAACACTGTGGAGGAAAGAGGGACAAGTCCCCAGCAGACCCAAATCCAACACAAGGTAGTTGTAGACATGGAGGCTGGGTAGAGCCCTGAGCTGTATGACTCTGATCTGTCTACTTCCCTCAGTGCACAAGAACTAATGACTTAATTAACTAATGACTGCTGATTTCCTAATTCTCATTCTCACTGTTTGTGTGTGGGAGATGGCTAATCCATTGCCTCCTTTCACTCAAAAACAGTTTGGAATGGGCAGTTTTATTAAAAATGATATATTATCTTTGCTGGTCAAGATAGTAATGGTTTAAGTGTTGTGGAAATGTGACCTCTATAACTTCTGGCAGTGTTTTAAGTTATTTCTCTTGTTGTTATTTTACATGTTGGGCCCAATTAGGAAAGTAAGGAAGTGCTCTTGAATCATCTGCAACAGATTTGTGCTGTCCTAGCAGCTCATTCATTGTGAGAATTGTCCCTTTAAAAGGTGCTGGTCACCTTTCTAAAATTCATCACTGGATCTGATGCAGTTTTGGTTTCAGGCCTTATTGGATCACTTTGTTTCTCGAAGTAAGCTTGGTTTCACAAGGTTCTGGGTACTTGGTCTCTAACCCAGGCCTGCATTTAGGTGTGCTCCAGGGCAGGTACATGCCAGGTTCAAGCACTCCTGGATCTGAGTCAGAATGTTGATGACCTTGTCACATTTACTACTGAGGCAGATCCATCTGGGACACTTGGTTTCATTTTAATTTTTTCTGATTCACTTGGACAAATTCAGTTGTTACATTTTGGTAAGACTTGCTAGTGTAGGGAAAATGACTAAGGAATAGCCCTAAGGAAATGGAAACCTTCTCCCACTTCCATTGTTACAGCTAAGCAAATGCTTGACCTTGATTCTTGATACTCTGTTCACTCATTTTAAACTCCATGTGGGCAAAACAGAGGAAAAAGTCATGATCTATGTCTGTATTGTAAATTGGTTACTCCATGAAAACAGATCAGAATGTATTAGAAGCACTAATTTATTACTGGAGTATTTAAAAAATATGTTTATATACAATCCACAAAAAAAAAAAGGGAATGTGCTTTAGACTGTATTTTCTGCATTTTAGAAGTCTGCTTTCATTTTATATAACATGAAAGTGGAAAGTCTTCTCTGAAAAAAGCATCTTTCCCCTGAGTTGCAATGATTTTTCATGATGAATCTGCCATGTGAGTGTTGTAAAGGTTAAAACTTCAAATTGGTGACAAATTAGCTTTCATTATCTGCTTTAGTCACATCTTGACAAAACTATTCCAGTAGCTGTATTGGCTACAGATACAAACCCAGCACAGAGAGACACCATCCATCCACCTGAAGAGGAAGGTGCATTAAACAGCAGAGTCCCCTTTGCAGGGAGCATTTGCAGATATTTGTGGGCACTAATTTGAGGAGCTCACCTTGACTGGAGTGCCATCAGAACCGGGGGGCCGTGGGGGAGCCGGGAGCAGCCGAGCAAGCACGGTGACCCAGCTTGTCACCCAGTGACCTGTGAGAAGGAAATAATGAACTGTGAGTAGCTGTCACCCTAAGTGCTTCTGACAGTTTGGCTCTGGGCACATCTGTGGTAGTTGCATGGAAAGGCCTTTGTTGTTTTCCCACTAGTGACTCTGCAGAGCGCTGTGGGCTCTGCTGGCTGCCCTGCTCCCGCACCTCCCCTCCTCTTTCTGCAGCAGCAGCAGCTGCCACTGATAGAGCTGACATTTCTTTTAATGATTTGCTTGGCATTTATAGCATTAAAGAAATTAAATTGAAATTAAATTGGAATTAAATTGAAATACAGCAGTCGGTTATTGTAAATGAAAATATTCTCTAAATCCGCCTAAGACCTGTTAGCACCAGTCACATAATCATTGTCTTACCTGCATAGCTTGCAGCAGTGTTCAGTATCTCCATCCCAATGGTTTGCTTAACTGTTTTGAGTGAAACATTGAGTTTTATGGTAATGACATTTTCAATAATCCAGTAAACAATGAAAATAGGCAGCTTTTTATGGCTAAATGATATATTTATGGCTAAATATTTATATTGATATTTGTATGTAATTTATTTATTTTATATATTTATAAATTAAATATATAAATTAATAAATTTACTTTTTGTGTAAATTTTAATATTTATGCCATATTTTGCCATAAATTATTATATTTATGGCAAAATGATAGATTACAAAATAAACCCAACCTTGCACATTTATTTACTGTTAAAGGTAACAACCACTACTGCAGATTGACCAAAAGCTGCATGTCCTTCCTGGTACAGCAGTGCCAAATCTTGGGTAACTTTGCTCACATTCTGAGCATTTCAGCTAGAAGACTGTTAAATAAATGCTCTCATAATGGGTTCTTAGCTGATTGGTGAGTGATGATTAAGAACAATGTAAAATCCTGATTTTTGTAAAATTAATGACTTAAAAAGTGTGAAGCTGTTTCAAAAAAGTGTAAGTTTTTTGGCATGGTTGCTATACCTTATTGCTTTTAAGTTGTAATGTGCTTGGAGTAGGTTGGTACAAATTACTTTGCAGGAGTTGAGTATTCAAGACTGCACTCTCTAGACTGAAAGAACATCATGCTAGAACTGAGATCTTTTTAGTACCAATTGTTTGGGGGAGGTTTAGGTTGTCTTTTTGTATTTCTACATTTTTTTCTTACTCTCTTAGCTGATTCATGCCCCAAATTCAAGCTGTCCTCAATAGTGTTTGCATGCAAGGAAAAAGAAACTTATGTTTTACTTCTGAGGACACAGAGATTTCTGACCTGGGTCCTTTGAGGGCTGTGGGAGTGTGTGCAGCCTGCTCTAGAGTACAGCTCACATCCTCTGCCTGGTTCTGAGGTGATGGAGCCATTGGATCCACACAACCATGGCTCCTGTTGCTCCATTTTAGCTTCTTACCAGGGCAATCCTCTGCCCTTTGCTGTTTAAAAGTGCAGCTGTGAGAATTAAATCGGTGTTGCCATTTCTATGCTGAGAAATTACCTGAAGTTGGACATTTCCAGCAATATGGGTACCTTCATTATTGAGAGAGATCACAGCTTGAATCATGTTTAGCATAACCAGAAAACCTCACTGCCTTACAGCAAGTGTTGGCACCCCTCTTTGTTGTTGGAAACAAACCACAAAGGGCTGAATTTTGGGTTTGTGGGCTTTGATAACAAAAGAGGGCACAGTTCTGCCTTCCAGTGGAGCTGAGAGCAGAACTCCTGCTGTCCACAGCAGCAGCAGGATTTCCCTGTGCAGCAAAGTGTGTGCAAACACAGGGCAGCTCTAACACGGCACACACAGCCCAGGGAATGAGCTGCAGGTGCCCCCCAGCCCCTGGGCTGTGGGAGACAATTCCTCAGTGCCACAGCTCTGCACGAAGCTGTTGAGTTCTACAAACATTTGTGAGAGGGAGGTGAATGTTTTGGCAAAATTTGAAAGCATAAAAAACATTCTTTCTGGTGGAGGGAAATGAGAACTCTGGTACTAAAAGGGTTTTTTTCATCAGATCTCCCTGAAATCTCTGATTTCTCCTAAGAGGGGTTAATAATGCCACAGGTGCTGGTTGAAGCCATGGAGTTGCAGAGGAACATCCATCAGATCTTGGAACTTGTTTATTGTTTGCAGAGAAATTGCCCTGCTGTCATATCTAGTTACATGTGTCTGTATGCATTTAAGACAGTTAAAGGCATTATTTTTTTTGTACTAAACCACTATTCAAAGAATAATAATGGTTTATTAACACATATTAAAGTTACAGAGATGGTGGGCCTCAACTTTTACACATTTTGACAGTTTTATTTGGAAACCCTATCCCTTCTTTTTCAGAGGATTTTAGTAGTCACTTGAGTTGCAGTCCAATGGACATATTGAAATTAAAAAAAAAAATCTATTATAATAGCATTTCTTCATATGAATTAAGATTGTTATACAGGTAATGCTCTTGAAGGGAAAATGCAACTTTTATTTCCTGGTTGGACACTCACTCATATAAACTTAGTTTATTGCTATCATTGTTTTAATAGACCAATCACAGTTAACCAGCAGTTAAAAACTATCAGCGGTTGGAAAAGTGTAAATCAGTCTTAAATTCCCAAGAAAGTGCAACAGCTGCCACCTTGACCTGTCAGTTTTGAAGGATAAAAAGATAATGAAAATTTTAAATGAAAAATTTACAAGAAGTTATTTTTTCACAACCATTGGACACACTTCTACATTATTCACAAATCAATTTTTTGGGATGCACAGAATACAAAATAATAGTAAATACATTTAAGAGTAGTGCACAAATGCTCTCCTGAGGATTTTTTGGAAAGTTTCTGTTTGTTTGTAAGCTGGTTTTGGATTTGTGTAGTTTGAGGTGTTTTCTGTGTGTTTGGGCTTGTATTTTTTTTTTCTTCAAAATAACATTTTGTTTCTGGGTAAAGTGATACAAGAGAGAAAGAAGTGTGTTTATTCTTAGCTTATGTATTGAAGTTAGCATATCTCATGATCCAGATATAATTTAATCGATGGAGGTAAAATATGAGACTTTATCCTAAATTACAGGGAAAAATAGTTATTTACTAGAACAATGGTTATATCACCTCTTTTTCTTGCTGAAAGTGTGTGTATCAGGAAGTGACAGTGAAACTGAGGAACTGGGCTAAATTTCTTTTGAGATAAAGCTTAAAAATGCAACAGATGGGGTGGGGTTGGCTTTGAATTTTTGGTGGGGGTTTTCTTCTTTGATGGCACGTGAAAATTCTGAGACTTAGAGTAAAGAAAGGTTAGAAAATGTGTGAGTGCCTGAAATGGGGAGAATCTGGTAGGTTTATAATGCAGTATGTGACAAAAGAATTTAATAAGGAGGCTTCGTGCCAGCAATCCTCATGTCAGAGCAAAGTCTTGGGATACTGAAATTGAGAAATGCTGTTTGACTCACTTTTCTCGTTATATTGAGCAGAACCCCCACAAACACCCTGACAAGGATAAAACTGACAAATGCACAGCCAACCTTCCCCACTCCCAAAGACAAGAAAATTAGTTCTGTGCTGTTGGAGCACAGCTCGAGGCTTCTGCAACAATAACAGAGATTAATTCGTAATTGTGTAATTTGTGATTGTCCCCTGCTCCTGCAGCCATCTGTGGGTGGTGGGAATGGCAAGGAACAGGGAGGGAACCCAAAGGCAGGCTGGGATAGATGATGGGAAAGGGTGGGAATGGCAAGAAACAGGGAAGGGAGCCAAAGACAGACTGGGATTTCCCTCCTTGCCATGTGTGCTCTGCGCTCCCCCAGCCGTGTTCTGAAAATTACAGGAGTGAGAGAGGAGAAAGGTGTAACAGCCATTTAAAAATCTTTTAAAAGCACAGGACTGTTTTCTACAGCCTCTACTGCAGTACCTAATTCCCTTTTAAAGGACTGAAGGAATGAGACTTTTATCACTTCCCTTGGGGGTGGCTTTTCTGCGGTATAATAGTTGTCTTCTCTGTTAGGAATATTTTTTCTGACATTCAGCCAAAAAACATTGTCTGCTCAATTTACTCCCATCACTCCCCTTGTGCTACATAGGTTTGCACCTTTCCAATGGTTTTGATAGGAATTATTCCCACTCAATGCTATGGTGGAGCTCAGTTTAGCTGTGTTGTGGTTCCTTTGCAAAGCTGTTTAATGAGGAATGCCTCTGTCTAAATTACTTGCATCACCTGGGCTCGCCTCATTTCCAGGGGAATTTTGTGTTTCATCCCAAGGGCGTTCGCCAGAAAAAAAATTTCTTTTCTGAACTACCAGAAGCGTATTAATACTCTAAAATAATTAATACTCTTTTAAGAAATGATTGGTACTCTTAAAATGATTGATACTCCTAAAATTGGTGTATAATACTCTAACCCCTTCTTTTTGCATTCCAACTCTCATGCCTTTTCTTTTACACTAGAAGTGTTTTTGAGAGGCAGTTCTGGTATTTAAGAGCTTTAACAGAAAGTGTTTGTTTTCTTTTTTTTTTTTTTAATTAAGCTTATCAGTGCTTCCAACCACACTTGGAACATGTAGGATCCAAAACTCAGTACTCTGAAATGGGGTCAGGACTGTTATGAGAAGCTTTAATGAGTTTTCCATAGGACAATATGGGACCTTAAACATTTGTAAGATATTCAAAGTGAATATCTTTGATTATTATGTTATCAATATCCAATGATTAGGACTGGCAAATAATTGTACAACCTCTTAATAAAAACAGTGCAGGTGTTTTTAATAGGCCTGGGCCAATATTTTATTGTTGCAATGCTATTCAAGAACACCTTGAGGTTAATTTTTTTCTGTGAACAAAAACTTTGGCCTTAGCACATCTCGTTTTTCTGACCATGGCTTCCTATGAGAGAACTGTACCTACAAGGAGAGCATTCCTAGGAAAAATGCACTTATTACAACTCAAGGTTTACAACTTAAGGTTTCTGTCAGCCTAATAGTACCTTTTTTATTTCCCTCCACACTGAAGAAAAAACTATAGTGATAAAAGCCTAATTTCTGCTTTAATTTCAATGCTGGTGTGTCTATCACAGTATTGCACATAACAGTTTTCAACACAAAACCACTCAAATTATCAAGTTTGTGGGTAGATTTTTTAAATAACTTCAACCTATTTTTAATAACTTTATTTTTTATGACTTTAAACTTTTTTTTAAATTTACTTTCTGATCTTTAAGAATTTGCTACAGCTACATGGAATGAAGCTAAGAAAAAAAAAGTGAGTTTTTCTCTTCTATAAAATAATATCAAGTTTTCCCCAACTTTAGGAATTTCAACATTTCTTTTTTGTTGTTGTTGACCAATATCATTACAGCTGTTTATAAGTGTATTAAAATTGAACTGTGCTTTCAGATGCACTTCCATTTGATTGCTCGAGTACGGAATTTTATTTAAAATTTTTTCTTCTTTCAGCTTAGTATTCAAGGTAGTGCTAGTTGCTTGCTTTCAGATCAAGCTTAGTTTAGTGCTCACTGAATTATCTATTTTATCATTTTCATTTTATCATTTCTCATTCACTTTGAAAATGGTTCATTTATTTGGCTACCAGCAGAAGCACTTGGCAGTAGTAACCAACTGCCAACATGAAAATGCTAAGTTAAACATTTTAAAATGGGACAACTAAGGCTCCATTTGAATGTTTCCAAAAAAAAGGATAGAAATTGCTTTTTTACTTGGTTATATACCTTAATTTTTATTAATGAAAGCCACATCAATTGAAATAAGATAGAGGTTTTATTTTCTAATTATACTAACATGAACTGATAATGAAACTGAAAATACAAATTTTTTTGCCAGATCTCTGTAAATATTGAAGGACAGATGTAAAAATAAATGTTAGCTAAACAAGAAAGCCAGCAGAACTTCAGCTTTCTTTTTCAACTCCGTGTCAGTCATTTTCAAAACCCATTTTTCGCAGTGCAGCTTTTATTCCTTTTTCATTTGACTTTGCCAGTAGGGACCTCTGCTCAGTGTTTCATCCAAAGAAGACACCTTTGACAGTGTGGCTGCTCTTGCCCTACGAGCACTGTGCCTCTGTGGCACCACTGAATTAGAGCCTAAGTTTTTATCTTGTCCTTCAACCCCTGACCTGCTGGCCTGGAGGCAGGAAAATTACCAGCACAGCTATGCTGGGGCAGGAAGCAGAGCACACACAAAGATAAAACAGTCTGGAACAAGCAAAAATCTAACCAGTTCTTTCTATTTCTCTCTGCTAAAAAAAAAAAAGAAAGGCAAGTTCCTCTTTTCTCTCCAAGCTGGAGTGTGACTTTAGGCAGCTTTGGCTTGCTCACTGACCCAGGAACAAGCACCATCATCCTATTAGTACCCTGAATGTGAGATAACTGTGCCACGGCAGTGTCTTGAACCACAGTGTGTACATATGTTTTGAGGCAGATGAGGATAATGTGTTTGTATTTTTGAGGGAGTGGTGTCTCTTCATGGTGATAATTATGATTATTCCAGTCCATTGGAAAGAATTTTTAAAAAACATTTTGTTTAATGCATAATGAATCCTCAACAGAAAGAATTCAAGGGAATACTGCAGTTGTGTGTGTTGGAACATTATATATTTCAATTTGCTTTCTATTGTTGAAATGAAACATTACAGGGAGTTATTAGCATAAGAAATTTAAAATCCCACTGTGACTTGGTTCAAAAATTGTAATCCTTCAGTAGCTGCAGCATTTTATGTCAAGTTATTCCACAGGTTAATTAGGCACTTGTTCCTTTCTTTGTTCTGGAACCTGTAGCAGCTTGCTCCATGTGATCAGCTGTTGCTTCTTCAATGGGAATAGCCCCTGAACAGCCAGGCAGTCATCTCTGAGCCCCTTCTCCTTCTCACCCAGTGCCATCACACCCTCTGCTTTCTCATTCCACACTCCTCAGTCTGATAGGAAAGCACTGTGCTCACCTCTTGTGTCTCTTTATACTTTCCTCTACTTTTCCTCTACATTCTTTTTCATATGGCCAGAACCAGAACTGCTTCTGCTGGTGGATTTAACTGTGGCATAGGGGTGTCTGCATTTTTGTTCAATGTTTTGTCTTCCAAAAATATCCAAACTGAGATCTGCTGTGCAGGTGAGACTTCCTGGGACTTTTTACTGCAATATCTGGTTCTTCAGCAGGCAACTGGAGTTAAATAATTACAAAAGCTGTAGAAAACACAGTAATGTGTTCTAAAGAAGCATAAGAACAAGGAACTTATTTTGTGTGGTTGTTTCTTCCCCCTTTATGTATGAAGATTTGTTCTGATAAGGATGAAGTTTGGTAAAGGTGGCAGAAGTGTTTCTGCGCGATCTGCTGAACTAAAACTGGTGGCCGTGGTGTGCAGAGGAAGCCAGGAGAGGGACAGCATCAAACATTGCAGAAACCACTCCTTTCTATTTTGTGCCTCTCAAAGGGACTGCTGCAATGCTGGCTTTTGGAAACACTTCATTCAAACTGAGCACTAGCTGATTTACAGGAGCATCAGGGCAATTTCCTGCGAACAGAATCCTCCAGCACAGCTGAAGTGCCAGAAAAATAATCAAATATGCCAGTTGAAGAAGCCACATTAAGTTATCAAAGTATCTAGGCTAAACTTATCACTGGCATCTTTTAAATCACTGGGGAGAAATTTTGTTAATACACGTGAGTTAGGTGAAAATCCATCACATAAAACAAAGGAGCTGGAGGTTGGAATTCACATTCAGCCTTCATCCCCTAATTCTCATTGTGGGGTTTCATTTTCCCTAATATTCGTTTTTCATAGATTGTGGATGACATTTTACATCACTTTGTGAATATTGAAGGAGTTTAGTATTATCCTTGTAAAATTAAGCCCCAAGGGCCTTGGTCTTTGTGCTCTAAACTTGTCTGGTAGTGCAGAGCAGTTGTGGAGGTGCTGAATTTGGTTCTTGGGGGATCCCAGCATCGCTGGAACACTTGGCTTTGATCAGGGCTGCTTTTGCACTTTCCCTTTGTTCTGTGGGGTAGCTTGGCTGAGCGGGAAGGACTGGGCACAGCTCCTGATTGAAATTAAAAAGGGGCTGTGGGGTGGAGAAGGATGGGTCCCTTTCCATTTTCTGTTCTCTTTGTCTCCCGTTCAGCAGGAAGTGACACTAAACTCCAATAAACACTTCCAATAGCTTTAAATTAGGGGGAGTATAATAAGGCATATTTTCTTCTTCCAGATTCTTTGGAAAGATTAAATTCCCAGGGCTTGTCCTGCCTGATTTTAGTATCAAGAATACGTATTTTGGACTTTGCAATGTATTTGTGATAGAATGAGTATTTTCTTAGACTGTTTATTTCATAATCTGCCATAATTTTTACTCATTCTTCTCTACTTTATGGAATGGGAGGTTGGGATGAAGAAGAAGAGGGAAGGAAGTGCATCAATTTCACCAGGTACTGGTTTCCAATATAGAGATAAATTTTCACAAGGAAAGTCATGATTACTAGCTAGATTATGTAAATTCAAGGCTGCGATCCATCTGTTATTTAATTAAGGCATTTATCAAATAATTGATTAAGCATTGCTAATTATTAGATGCAAATGCACAGCTTAATCAGAAAACAGAAATTATTCTCTTCACATATATTTATATATATATATATGTTAAAGATAAGAACAATGTGATTACCTGAGGAAGAAAAGCAATCTATTTAGTGCTCTTGGTAGTTTTGTACTTAGAGACGTAAATTTGCAATAAACACAAAGTTTTATTGTAGTTCCAAATTCTTACTAATTTCTTACATTGACTCCAGAGAAGACAGCCCTTTCATATTCTGCTTAAATGTTCTTTTTAAAGGAGTCATCTATAGATGTGTTTTAAGAGAAGATCAAATATGTTTAAAAAACTCAATTAACATTTGAATAAATGTAACACTTGTATGTGTCCTTAAAATGAAACAGGTCTTTGGAATTACCTTTGCTCAGGATAATGGAAAAAGCATCTAACATTTAAGTGGGTGTTTTTATTTGCTTTTTATTTAAAGAACTTCTGTATTTTCCTCTGTAGTGTTTTCTTCATTCAGAGAGATGATTTCCTGCAATGCTGCAGTACCTTGCACAGATTCTGCCCAGTTTGAATGAAAAATCTATGTATCCTATGATCTTATTTAAAATGTTGATGGAAATTATTTGCTCAGCTGTTATGACCTTTATCCTTATGAAATGTATAGTGTCTAAATGATTAATCTGAAGGCACAACCATTCTGCATATTTTCTACTGTACATTGTAGCAATAGAAACGCCCAAAGAGATATGAGCATTCCTCTGCCAATCAGAATTTTTAATGTAAATAGATAAAATTTTAAGTAGATAATGTAAGATTACTTTTTCATCCATTTGGTCTTTTTTGCCTAGGGGGAAAAAATAGAAAAAGTTAGTTCTTTGCTGCATTTTCCTTAAGAACTCAGTAACACCTTATTCCTGTCAAGCTTATTTGGAAATCATGTGTAGCGAATGTTTACAGATATTATTTTTGTGCCTAACAGAAAAATGAAATAAATTAGAAGGGAAGTTACCTAGGAAATACTCCATGTTCTTTTAGTTCCAGTGTGGTCAGGATTTAATGGCAACTTTATGAAAATAATAGTATAAATAGGTTGGATTATAGGCGAATCCTTTTTTTACTATTGGCAATCTGAAAAATCTTGCTAACTCTGCTGTTGATCTGTGGGCTTTACCTTGCAAGGTTCTCAGCAGAGTTTTTTTTTCCAAACACAGTGAAACCTTTGTCCATCTGGTTAAGCAAAAGGCACTCATGTTGGGTTTTTAGGGAGATTTTGACAATGCCCACGTGCTCAGCACCAAGCACTCTGTGTAGCACTTTCTCTGATTTGTCAGGGTACAAAGTGCAGTGGAGAAGGAGGCTCAAAATGCAGGGCACTTGGAAGTGCACAGGGCAATGCCCAGGTCTGATTCCTCTCCTCTCCATTGGCCTTTGCCAAGCACCTTTTTCTGACTCAATTATAAGGCAGAGGAGCCCCAGGTCGCTGCTTCTGTTGTATGTCCGGTGTGGTTTTTCATTATGGAATGCCAGAAGTCCTGGATCACCCTTCTGCATCTTTAATACTTCTGGTGTTGTTGATTAGGCAAGTTTTCACACATTTATGTTGGGTGTTTGGCAGATTTAACTCTCTGTTCAGAGCCCTGTCAGCAGAATGCCTGCTCTAGGCCTGAGATTGTCCTGACTTTCGAGTGGTGAGAGCAATCTTAAAACCTGCCTTTAGAACCAAATAGTTTTTGATATTGTCTGCAAGAGAAACAATATTTTCTGTTCAAAACCATGTGACAAATATGATCAGTGGTCCTGCAGGAGAAACAGCATCCCAACATTTTGCTTATTCCTAATGGGCTCATTGGTATGTCAAAGAAGTATGGAAGTGTCACCGTGATATTTTATGAAAAATCCCTTCACCAGGATTTTTTCTCCTGAGAAGATTCAGCTTCTCCATGTTTTGCTACTTTGGAATGTGATTTGGAAAATTGTTTACCCAGCATGCGAATTGTTTTAATTTATTGTCCAATCACAGCCAGCTGTGTTGGACTCTCTGAGTCTGTCAGGGGTTTTTATTATTCATTCTTGTCCAGCCTTCTGATATCTCCTTTCTCTTTCTTTAGTGTAGTCTTAGTATATCATTTTCTTTTAATATAATATATATCATGAAATAATCAGCCTTTTGAGAAGTTGTAGTCAATTCTCATCTCTCACCTCGTCCTGGGGACCCTCACATCAACACCACAACGTGGAAGCAGGAAGGAGGGAACAGCATTTTACACTTTTAATACAGAAAACACCATCACACTGCGTTATAATTTTGTTTTCCTTAAGCTCATAAGAGCCCAGGTAAAGATAAGGAATAAAGATAAGAGGAAGCTACTTCTGAACACAGTTACACACTCCAAGGGCGGAATCTCTAAATTAGTTTCTCCCCCACAAGCGCGCACACAAAGCCCTCGACGTTAGTCCCATTAAGGCTGGGTAATAAGTTATCAGGGAGCCCTGATGGAAGTTAAACGTCCCTAAATCCCGTGCCTGGGCGGGCAGGAGGTGTTTTCCACATGAAACAACAACCAGCCGGGCGCACATCCGCGGAGCAGCGCGGGTCAGGGCGGCGGGAGGAGCGGGCTGTGCCGCAGCCAAGCGAAGCGCGCACGCCATGCTCAGTGGCATTTCCAAAATCAGCTCAGCTGGGGGCCTCTGCTTATTGCATCAGTGAGAAAAAACACTCAAAAAAAAAAAAAAAAAGGCAAAAAAATAAAAGGAAATAGATGATTTTGTCGAAGTAGCGGATCGCCGTCTCCCCTCCTCTCCCATCCTCCCTCCTTCAAACCCGCGCTAATAGCTCTAATAGATACAGATTTTATGCATATTTCAGTCGCAGCAGTATTTCTAATGCATATGTGAAAGGGTCCTTAATTTATGTCTACCAACTGTGTGGTGCCCTTCTTTTGGGTAATGTCATCATCCTAATGGTGTTTCTATTATACTCAAAGGTAGCAAATGAGGCTTATTGCGGGAAGGTAATTGATTTTCACTGAGTGAAAATGTAAATAGCCATAAGAAATCCTATGAAAGACAAGCAGTTCGGAATTGCCAGCAAATTCATATACATTACTTATTGGTGTTAGTACCTGTAAAATGTGTCTTATTATGAGAAACCCACAATGACTGTATTTCACATTATTTTATTTCAAATTGAAGTAAAAATTGGAGAATTTAGATGCTTTTGCCTTTACCAGTTTGACTGTGCATTTTATGAAAATTGCCATTCTGTTCACTAAGGTTGCTTCATTTTGTCAGGTTTCTCTCAAGTGGAAAGGAATAAAATTCCTGATAGAGACGTGTAAAGAGAAATGGTTCTGTGGGATTTCAGCACTGAGAGGCAGTCATTTCGTGCACCTCTTTGTGGGCTGTCGGTGTGAGCCTGCCTTTGCATCTTGAAGGGTTATTTGGGATGGTGCAGTTTACTCAGACCTCAGGATTCCAGAAGAATGCATAAGTTAAAGTGAAAACATGCCCTTGGTGTTCTGGCTGCATCACAGCCACCGTTTTAGGGAATTGTTTTAGGTCAGCAGAAATAGCCACCTGTGGTTACAGTCTTCCTGTGTGTTTTGCAAAGTGTGTAGGCTTTTTTTCTTTTTTTTTTTTCCCCACTCAGAATATTGTCTTCCCATTATTTTTGCTATCCACAGTGTGCTCCTGATTGCCAAAGTGATACCTGCTATGAAGGGCAAAGCTGATTAGATGCACATTTATTTCTTTCAATATTGCACTGGGAGTTTAAAGTTCTATGTGTTTTATGATCAAGGACTGGTGGCAATAGGTTATTTTTCTCCCATGAATAAACTGATTTTCAAATCTTCCAGTGAGTAAATGACCAGGAAATGCTGCATGTTTTAGTCCCTGCTGGCTCTATCCATTATCTCCCAAGTCAGAGTTTTGTCCCAGCATAATTGTTTGAATGTTTTTGCCATGTAATTATTATTTTCATAGCAAAAATGCAGTTTAAAAATATTTTGTTTAGAGTTAGAACATTTTTGGCTTTCTAACTAACAAGTATTTGTCCTTCTGCAGTTTGCTTGGAGGAAAATATAAAGCTCAATAGAGATTTCTCTCAAAGCATGCACTTGAGAATGCTGAATTTTAATATGGAATGACAATACTGGTGTTAAAGGTTAATGTGGAATGTATTATATTCAAAAGGTCTTAGAAAGTTACAGATTAAATTGTTGTTAGTTCCTTTAATTGGCCTCTGCATTTAGAATTTTTTTTCTGTATGTATTATGTGTTCTGGCTGTTATAAATGCAGGTCGAGTTTAGGAATGTGTGTTGGTGCAAAATAGATCAGAAAGCTCTCTAATTTTACAGTAACAGAAAGCAAAAGTTGTTTGGGTCTTTTTAATGTCAAGTTCCTATCTTCAGTCTTATGCAACCCACTGCTTGACTCTTACTAGAGCCTACAGGTTTTTAAAATAAATCCATTATTCTTTCCGAAAACTAACTAAAAAAAAAAAAAAATCTCAACTTTTGGAAAACCTGTAGAATTAACAGTATTGCAGGATTATCTATATGGAATTAGTAGTATTGCAGTCCTAACTCTCTACAGATGCAAACTGTGGTTTAACACCTTAGATGTACAGAGTACCTCCTTTACTGCCTCTTTCAACTTGCTATTAATCTGTGAAGCCTGAAAGCACAATAAAAAATAATAATCCAGGTGTGTGAATGATCTTTATATGTGGTGCTACCAAGGCATAACTCTGATGTTTTTGAGAAGTATTTTTGTAATGAGTCTAATTTTTTGTCTCCAAGATGAGTCTGCAGATTGTCTGGTATACCCATGTATGGTGCAATTGATAGCCTTCTAATTTTTAGGTCTTTAGATAAAAAGGAAGAAAGATTTTTTACAAGAATGAGTAAACAGACACGGGGAAGCAAACCTGAATATCCTGTTCTGTCCCCATAATTTTGGTATCTTGGCCTATTCAGGCAGCTCTGTGTTAACAAATCTATGGAGGGATCAAATACAGAATAAAAGGAAAAGCTCAGTGCAGAAACATTCCACTCTGTTCAGCAGAGAAAAACAACTCAGGTGAGCAAACAATTAACAAAATGCTGTAGCTGTCCAGTCACCACATAAATAGCTGGCTGTATTATATAGCCATATGTTTCACTACCCTAATTATTACAATCTAACAATAATGTTCAACATCCTCTGGAGTTTTGTTTTTTTTTTTTTTTTTTTGCTAAAACTGAAAGAATAGCTGGTACTGAGTAATTCTGTGGGGGAGATTTGAATCTGCAAACTTGAATGCTGGTTAGTAGAGATTATTTGAAACTTGAATCCAAATGCTTTTAAAAAATCATGCCATTTTGTTGTTTGACACTAATTTTCTACCCAGCATGTATTAGCAATGACTGAAATTAGCTCCCAGTGAATTGTAGTTAAGCTATTTTATGCCATCTGCAAGGAGTTTCTGATGGTAGCTCTATCTGTTGTGTTTGCTGGTTTTGGTTTTGTTGGTTTGGTTCTTTTGTTTTGGTTTTTTGGTTTTTGGGTGGCTTTTTTTTTTTTTTTTGGTGGGTTTTTCTAGTATTGTTTTGGTGTTTTTTTAATGTAATTCCCTGCAAGTTTAGAGCTCACAGAAGGTGAAATACAGCATTGTTACAGGAGTTCCACCATTGCAGCTCCTCCCCTGACCCCAAGATACAGATTTGAACTCTAACGTGATAGTAATTCCTACAGTTAATTCCTAGAGTGCCTGAGCTCAGCTAACCCAGAGAGCTGGTGCTGTGCACCAGGAGAGGAGGGTTTGGCCACCCCTTGGAAGTGGGTTAGTGGATTTTATGGGTTCAGGGGTGAAAGCTAAACCACATCCATGTGGATTAGCCCCATGTGGCTTTTTTGGGAGCAGGATTTCACCCCTCACAGCTCCACAGGGAAGTGTCCCCAAGCCTCAAGGAGCACTGGGACGTCTCTCTCAGGCCCGTGGTGTGACTCTTGGTGGTTGTGTACTCTGTAAGATCTCCTCTTAGCCTTGAGAAATCCAACATTTCTATGAAATCTACGTGTGCTAAATCACCTTGTTGTAGATGACGCCTCGTGTGCGCACATTTGGAACCACGATGTGTGCCACGATCTAAGAATTCTCCCAGATACGTGGAAAAGGTCCATAGCTCCTGGAAAACAGCAAGGATTCTTTGAGCTTTGGACATGCTGGGGTTTATCTCAGAAACCTGCTAGACTGCACTATAAAATTACAAAAGTTCTGTGTCTTCACATCAGGACCTTTACCAAGCAAACAGATTTGCAGTGGTAACGTAAAGGCACTGTTCGACCTTCTCCACCCCTTATAAAGGAAATAAATTATGGTGGCTAGTTAGTATTCATAAGAAGTCGCCAAAGAGATGATTTGCCTTGGAATAAATATGATTGAATTAGAAATGCACAGTACTGATACCCTGACCTCAAGTAAATGGGTTCCTTATTTCTAAAAAAGTACCTAGATACACTTCTCTTTCAGTCTGTTAATTGTGGTCGTGTATTAAGTAAATATGCAACTCAATTCCAAAAGTAATTGAAAGGTTTTATTTAGGAAGATGAAAGGAGTCTGGCAGTTCCTTCAGACTTTGAATAAACTAATCAGACTACTCTGAAAACTGATACATATTTGCATTTTAAAATATGAAATAAAAATATGTCTGCTTCATAAAGTAGATCTATTATAGAGTAGATCTATAATTTTTAGGGCTTTAATTAATGATGATTGTGGATTGTTTTAGACTTCTGTGAGGAATTAATGTTAAGCTTTGGCAATGCTGTTTCTTTAACATTGCTCTGCAGTTAATGTTTCTAAGCTCTGGAACAACTGCTAAAGTAGTTGAAGTAAGTAAATAAGTAATAAAAAGCACATCAAAGTAGTTATGATGAGACAGCCAGATGGCAGAGAATTGCAGTTCTTGCTGTAATTTTATCAAAATTACTATTGTCATGGCATGTTAGTTTTCATAAGAATTTGTACAGTCACTGATCTCATAGAGACAAATTAATTTCAGGTTCTCTCATGTGTAGTCGCATAACAGCTATACTTGAGCAGGCACAAAGGAAAATTAAATAATCATAGTCACATAAACTTCAAAAGCAGCACAATTTAAGTTTACTACTGCATAACGTCTTGGGATCAGTGATCATTTTTCTTATGGTAGACTCAATTTGATCTACAGCAGTTCTGCCATTATGTGGTTTCTGCTGCATTTAATCTTCATTATGAAAAGATATAGTATCATCTAATAGGGTGGAATTAGTAGTAATGCACAAGCATTGTAATAATTCCTCTGAGTTATATCATTTCGTGGAGTTTCATACTTCTTCCTCTCTCATAAAGCTACTGGGATGAAAATAATTGAACCACTTAAGTTTCATAAATATGTTATCATTACGTGTTCTCTTCTTTGGTGAAGGATACCCTGGTCTCATAAATGCTTGCAGAGGAGAAAAGATTGAGCCCTGCATACAGTGAGCAGGTAATCTGATTTTGATTTGAATCCCAGGTAGGATAATGGCAGTTTGTTTCCCCAGAGGAGGAAGCCCCATGGCAGGCCACCAGAGGATTCCTCTACTGAAGCTGGTTTTCTTAGGCAAACACTTTTTTCCTACTGTTTGGTTTTTTTTGTTTGTTTGTTTTTTTTTTGTTTTTTTGGGTTTTTTTTGTTTGGTTTGTTTTTTTCTGTGTGAGTCCATGCAATGTAAGAAATGCTGGGTAGATCTGGTGTGTAGGCACATAACACTGAATGCAGTTTTAAAGGCTCATGTAGTCTGGCCACAGCAGGTACCTGTTGTGACTTTAGCCAATTTAAGGCACTGTAACTAAATACTGCTTTTCAGACTTACTTTTCACTTTTCTTTTTTTTTTTCTGTGTTGGCACAGGAACTCCTCGACAAAAAGAGCTGAAAAACCTTATGGAGAAATCATCAAGCTGATAATGCTGGATCTTTATGGTGCTGGAAGCTCATCAGTTTTCTTAGTAATGCCTACAAAAAAAAAAAAAAAAAACCAGATGTGGAGGAAAGATAAATCTCAGCTAAGTTTTTACTTTGGTAAAGTTTTATTTGCTACAGCACAAATATAAAATCAGTGTAAGGAGGTAAGCTCAATGCTGCTCAGGGTTTTTCTCCATCCCTGTGTAGCTCCCCAGCCTATCTATACAGTCAAACTAGGTTCCTGTTTGTACCTGTTGTTCTCAGTGATGTCAAAATACTCTAAGATGATATTTCAACCACTGAGTATGTTAGGTTCTAGTGGTTGTTTAGTGAATATGTCATCAAAAAATGTGGCAAAGTATAATGGAAGCATTACAGAAAATCAGATTATTTCTACATAAACAGTTGGTTATTGACATACTGGCATGGGAAGTAGTTATTGATATCATTCTAACAGCAATTGCAGGTTGTTTCAGTCCATGTCCAACTTCACTGGTGGAACTGCCCAAGTAAAAAAAAAAAACCCTGCTAGACCAACAAGGCTGGTCACTGAATAGATTTCCTACTGCTACAGAAGGAAATGCTTTATAGAAAGAAGCTTTGTCATGTGTCTTGTGCAGTTTTTATTCTGCTACTTAACTGGAATGTGGTTTCCAGTCTGTAGTTCATCTGCAACTTACATGCACAGAGAGAAAAAAGTTATTTGCCCCCAGGCAATTCTTCTTGAATATAAATTCTAAGTATATATTGATTTTGGTGAGCTGATGGTATGTTTACTTGAGCTGGTAATCAATAAAGAGGAAGATGATATTATACTGTCAAATGAAGCTGTGTTCAGCCACAATTTAATCTCATGTATTTATGCAAAAAAAAAACCCAACCAAAAATTACTCTGACAGGAATAATCATGATTTGATAAGATTGTTTTAATTTGAAACAGCAACAATAAGTACATAAAACCTAGCAATACAATTGAAACAAATCTCTCCTAGAGAAATCTATAGAATAGTTGAAATCTAGCTTTGAAACACCTGGAGAGAGGGAAGATCGAAAGAGAAACAGGAAAAATTAAGCAAGTAATAACATGAGCAGCTGGGGAGAAAAAGAGAAACAAAATAACAGTTGATGAGAGGCAGAAAAGAAAAAAAAAAAAAGCAGATTTTGTTCAAAACCTGTTATTACCAAGAAACAATTTTCAGTGTGGCTAAAAATCATGTTTAACAACAACCCAAGGCTTAATTCATTAAACACCCAAAAGCCTTGAGCTTCCCTTCTTGGAGGTTAGTGAATACAGTTTTAATCCTGTATATATCCTGAATATGGCTTTTTTTCCTGTTGTGTAAAATTTAAGTAATTTTTATTTCAAGCAAATGCTTATATTTATCTGCTGGTTGATGGGTATATTATTGGTAATAATGGAAAATAATCAGCAATGAACAAATAATCTTAGTATATGGAACAGATTGTCCCCAGCATGCTCCCGGATGCTGATTCAGTCAATATAAGTTCTAATAGAATAATTTAGGTATATTGTTGAAGAATTAATAATGGAGCTCAGGAAATGTTATCTAAAAGAATTGGCCACAGGATCTGTAACATGACTGTTGAGTTTGTGAGGGTTTCCAGGATGAGGTGAGAGATGAGGAATCTGACTCCATGTTCTCAGAAGGTTGATTGATTATTTTATGATATTATATTAAAGAATGCTGTGCTAAAACTACACTAAAGAAAGAGAAAGGAAACTTACAGAAGGCTTGGCAAGAATGAGAATGAAAATCTCGTGACTGACTCTTCAGAGCCTGACACAGCTGATAATAATTAATCATTAAGTAAAAACAATTCACATGAGACCAATCAAACAATGACCAGTTGGTAAATAATTTCCAAACCACGTTCCAAAGCAACAAAAACGAGAGAAGCAATTAAATAATTATTGTTTTCATTCTTTTCTGAAGCTTCTCAGCTTCCCAAAAGAAGGAATCTTAACAAAAGAACTTTTCAAAAAATGTATCAGTAACATGTGACTGACTTTTTCCTTGTCCCAAAGCATCCTGAAGAAGTCAAGGCAGGTGCATGTGTGACCCTGCAGGATGAGCATCACAGGATGATGGTTTGCCCCTTTGTGCTGGCATCACCATCCCATAGTTTGACTAACACCACTCCAATTTGTTTTTCTGGAGGAAATCCCTTGAGAAGTTTTTCTCCAAAATTACCCGAACCCAGGACACCTGGTAAAATCACTCTTAATTCCACTCCTCTCTTCTGTCCTCCACGTGGCTGGCTGCTCTTCTGAGACCCACAATAGGTGTGGATCTGCCTTTTTTAGTTTGAAATTAGTTGAAACGGATGTAGCAGTAGGGCAGAGCATTCCTGGGCAGCCAAAGCAGACACTTCCCTTGTGGGGAATCCATTTCCAGCTTTGAAAACCTCTCAGGGCAGCCTCCTGATGATTCTTCTCATTTGATCTCTAACAAAGGAAAACCCCACGACAAAACCAACCCAATTTTTTTCTGTCCTTTTCTCTCTTTAAGAGTAACTGTGAGGTCTAAGGGGGGTGGGATGTATCTTGTATAACTGAAACAGCTTTATGCATTCCATTCATTATCTTAGATACACTGGATTCTTCTTTCAGAGGGTTTTCTGAAGAAACTAAGTGCGCCTGAGTCATTACAAATACCTGACTGGCAAGGAGTTTCTTCTTGAAAACATCTGGTTTCAATAGCGAGAACTCTTACAAAATGCCTATTTAAAAACAAAACAAAACAAAAAAACCCCACAAACAAACAAACCTAAAAATGCCTGACCAAAAGCAGTGCCAAGGTAAATCTGATTTCCAGCAGAAGAGCTGGAGGTGCAGAATTGCTGCTAAGCCAGCACACTTTGGTTTCCTCACACAGAAGCTCTGCTGGTTCTGTAAGTGCTGCACTGCTCGAGGGTTTGTGGCTGTGTTTATGGAAATGACTTTGCATCTGGAGCTCGCTGCCCCCCAGCTCTCCCTCCTGGCCTTTCTGAGAGCAGCAGGGCCACTGTCAGTGATGATCAGAGGTCCTGCAGGGCAGCCAGACAGGGAATTGTGTGTCCATGGAAGGAGCAGCCAGCCCTGCCCATGGACAGAGCCCGCGGGGAGCACAGCCAGCAAACCTGCCACTGCTGGGAAGGGATGGGTTAAAAAACTCCTTTTTGGCAAGTGCTGGGCCAGAAAGGTGTAAAGGCACTCACCTTTATACACAACAGACCCTTCTGTAGGATTTTTTCTATACAAAAAATGTGTTTTTCTTTAATTTACCAGGCTGAGGGCTAAAAAGCAATTTTTGTTTTAGCAAAGGACCTCAGCGAGGAAAAGAGTAAAGTTCAATAGGTATTTTATGTCAAAATTTTGTCAGGATGTGTATAGCACCAGCACCTAACCCTGATTATTAATTGCTGGGAAAGGAGCTCCCAGTGTGGTAGGGCTTTAGGCCAGAGATCACAGCAATGACCAGTGAGATGTGGAGAGAGAATCCTCGATGTGCATCACCCTTCATTGGCCTTGTGGCCAGTTACAGAGTGCCTGCCTGCTGTTCCTGGGGGAAAAATATTTTTAGACATGTTAAATGAAGCATACTAGTGTTGTTTATTCTTTAAAGGACCAGAAACACCCATAGCACTTTACAAACGTGTACCAAAGCAAGGTTCCTGCCCTTGTAAGCACCTGGTGCACAAGAAATCATTTAACTGTGTGGACTAACTAGCAACAGCTACCTGGAAACAGCAGAGGGAAAGAATAAAACCTCCTTAGTTTCTTTTATTAGCTAGAACTAAAATAACACATGAGCTAATTAAAAGAACACATCATTTTTCAGAAGTAGTTAGTTATCTGTAGCAGGAGAAAAATATACTCTTGGCCATTGTGCAGGTTGGGTTGTTTTTCCACAAATTAGAATAATTAAAATTACATATTAAATTGGCCATTCTATGCCTTGCAACAAGGCTTTATCACCAAATTAAGAGACAATTCATGTATGTTTTCATCTGCAGAGACAACACCTTGGGTGAATCATTTAAGACAATCATTTATGCAAATCATTTAAGCATTTCTGCAAAGGCTCATGCCATCCTTAAATAAGTTCTCGACGCACAGATATGCACTGGGAGCACACAGACACTTTGAAATTTTATTTTGGGCTCTCCTGAGCACCTGTGCTGCTCGTGTTGCTTTGTAGCTTGTGTGACAACATGACTTCTGGAGCCTCAGGCAATGCAGGGAGGGAATTGAGGCAGCTGCTTCTCCTTAACTCGCTGTCAGCAGGGTCTGTTTCCTCAGAATTCCCCAGCCAGTCAGGTGCTGAGGAAGTTGGGTTGTTAAGTTTATTATTTCTAACTTTAGAAGGGAAGCGTGGGCTCTTTTCAAAGCGCCAGGGGTGTGTGAAGTTCTGAGCAGAGCTAACCTGAGTGCTGTGCTTGTCCCCTTCGTGGGGAGTCCTGCTGCAGCAGTGCCACCTGCCAGGGAGTCCTCCAGGAACCTCTCCAAAATCTGTACATATCTCTCTCTGCATGCTCACCAAGTTTTTTTCAACATAATTTCCATTATAATTTTAATAAAGCAGCCATAATTTATTAACAGAAGTCATCCACCATTCTGCCCAACGCTTTCTGATTGATTTGACAGTGAACACTTGTTTAATCAGATGTGTTAACTAATTTTATCGATTTAATTTAATATGTGACTGCTTTTGGGAAACTTATGTAATTTAGTATAAACAGATTCCAAAAGGTTTCTTTCAGGCTTTCTAGCTCTTTTGGGTCAGCAAAATAGACAAAAGATCAAGGAAGTGTCCTTGAGGTAGTTGGGATTTTATGCGGGCACAAAGCAGATAGAGTGGTGATGAAGCTACAATTTCTGAAGAATTTTAAAAAGCCCTTCCTAAACTTGTGGAGAGCATCTCTGAAATACATCAGGACTTATCTGTGTGCAACTCCCCAGTGCTTCTTAAAACAACTGGTCCTGTATCTGGGGAGGCATGAACTAAGAGCTTTTGTTCATGGAGCAGGAGGAAAATGTGGGAAAAGAGCTAAGGCTTGAAGTAGTTCCTTCTCATCCTACTGAAAGTGTGGAGCAACCTCAGAGTAACTGAGTCACTGGGTTACATTAGTCATTTTCTTTAGTAATCAGTTGGTAATTTTCACTTCTGGTAATTTTCATCCTTTTGTGAACATTGCCTTCCTGGCTGGACCCATTAATCAAGGAGAGCTCATGATGTTCAGGCACTTGTGATATAATGATTTCACAGAGACCAGGCAGCTCATTTGATTAGAGAATTATTGTTCTTGTTGTTCTTGTTGTATTTTAAATTTTTTTTTATTTTTATTATTGCCATCCAACCATTCATTGAAGTACTAAAGTCCAAAGCCTAAGTGCTCTCAAGTCCAGGGTCTGTCTGGATTAATTAAACTGTTTATCAGATCTGACATACAGAGGGTCTGGAAGCATCAAGGTGTTTTGGTTAATTTTTTTGGGTCTGATTTTTCTTACTCATTTTCTGCTGATACAAGAACTGTCAAGCTTCTTCCCAATCCCTTTTAAAGACTCCTCAAGGTTGCTTGTTGATTTCCCTAGCAGAGATACAAAGAGTTTGTCAGAGGAAGTGGGGAAATAAGCTGGACTGCTATTGCAAATGATGCTTTTTCTCTTTTTTTTTTTTTTTTTTTTTTTTGGTTTTTCAGACTCTTTTTAAAGAGAAGTGGACTGTAGTCTTTCATAACCTCAGGCAGGACACTCACATGCACAAAGTGGAAGTGCTTTGAAATTGTCCATGAAGTGTGTGGCACTGCTGTTAGTGCAGCACTGAGCAGAGATTTACCTCGTCAGGAGCTGACTGAGGCAGCTCCAGTGGGATAAAGACAGCAAGCACACTCTTGCTAACTACACTTGGAGATTAGTACTGCTAGCAAAGAATTTGATTTTCCATAAAATAGTTTATTTTAAGGCAGAAAAACACCCCAACGTTAAGAATTATCTGATACTCCAAGGTTAAAAGTTCTCTGATGAGGTACAAAGACTTAATAAAGCAAATTTAATGTAGTGCTGTATAATTGGGAACTAGTACTGGTAATATAGGTCTGTTAGCTCTAATGCCTAGAAACATCAATCAGAGACTGCTCAAAACTTGGGTCATTTAGAATATTCTGTAAGTTATACCTTGTCCCACTGTGGAAGGTATCATCCCAAGCCATGTAAGTTCAAGTATGGCTAAAGCAAATACCTTGCACAGAAATCAGTGTGCTGCACTGATTACAAAACTGACTGAATCCAACCAGACATTTTCTCTACTCCATGCCACTAGTTTTCTGGTATAATCTCAAGTGAAATATGCTACAATAGTCATTTTAGTAATGTAAAGGAAGAGATCAGTGCTGTAATTCACAGTGTTAAACATAATGCCTTAATCTTTAATGTCTTTCCTGAAAATATTAGCAGGAGGAATGGAAATGGAAGAGAATTCTGGAGTCCAAAGCAGCTTTAACACAGGGTGACCATGTTCTGTCTGCAAGGTTTGGTAATTCTTGCTTCTGCTCACAGTCCTCTGTCCCTCACCTGTGCTAATTAGCAGTGTGTTTATCCCAAAATGCTGAAAGGAGTATTTAAAAATAAATGCCTCATTCACCTTTTGTGTCTTAGTGATGCCACAGGGTAAAGCAAGCGTGCCTCACATCCTCTGCTTTTAATTTTTTGAGGTTGGAAAACACTCCTCTTCAGCAAAAGAAAGTGGTATTTGTAATGCTAGTCAGCAGAGCCCAAAAACTTCCCTGGGGCTTTTCACGGGCCATTGGGAGCAAATGCCCAGCTTGCAGGTCAAAATCCACAGCACTGCTAGAACCCATGGACATGAAATCTCTTGTGCTCCATTGAGCCCTGTATTTCTCCTGTCTTGTCTTGACATTACTCACAGTGAAACAGCCAAATCAATCTAGATGAACTCAATCCTTTCTGGGCAGGAAAGCAAGAAAACTGTTCAAATCTGTTACTTTGCAAGGATTTGTAACACTCAAAAATGTATGGAGAGCATGGTTATTGTGAGGAAGGGCAAAAATTGTGTTTCAGAGCTAATAAATAATTCTCTGCTAGGATTTAGCTGGGAGATTTTTCAGGGGAAACAGTATTGCCAATTACAGCCGGGTTTTATCCCTTTGCTAACTCTCCTTTTCAGGGTTCTGCAACTTCACTAAAACTTCCAGGTGGGCACGTGAAGTTTTTGCATGCCAGGATTTTCTGTTGCGAAAATGACATTTGACATCTGTGAGCAAGCCGGACCTGTCTGAGAAACAAAGAACCAGGTAGGAAAAAATGGAGTAGGAAAAAGCAGGGCACTGTTCTGCTCCCCCACAGGTGGAGGTTCCCTAAAACTTGTAAAAGGAAAACAAGCATAGAAGCACTTGCTAAGCACTGTGTGCTGAGCTGTCACCTCCAATGTACCTTTGAAATGCTGGCTGTTTCTTAAAGGGGAGGATGGAAAGCAGAAAGTGTAGAGTTTCATTGGCAGAGACTTTGTCAGGGAGTGAGGCTGTGATATGATTTCTGTCAGAAACAATCTGCTTGAAATTTCTCTGTCTCTACTTTCGAGCACGGAGTTGCTTGTCTGTGTTCTAACCCTAGGTGATGGGATCTGCTGCCTTGTCAGATAACATTTGAGTTCACTCACTACCTGCTTGTTGACTAGTGCACAGACTCACTGTGGTGGCAGGGAAAGCCTTCAGGCTACCCAGCATCTGTCTCTTCTTGTAATTAGTTGCAGCCTTGTGTACAGAGCAAAACAGAGATTTTATTTTTTTTTATATATCTATTTTTTTATTTTTTTTTTTTTCTGTGAAAGAGTAATGTGCACAGACAGGAGCTTTTAAACTGCAAAAGAGTTTTTGCCGGTGTTTGTCATTCTTCTTTTTCAAGAGGAAATGGCTTTTTAGCTGCTGAGAATAAAGTGTTGACGTCCATTTTTCAAATTACACCAAGGACACAGATTTTTGGGAGAGTTAACCTCTATATGAAAACTGAATAGCCAACATTTCTGCTCTTACATCTGATGGAGAGAATTGGTGATCATGTTTCCTTAGACTCCTGCCCTGGTGATTTTTTTTGTCCCATGTGTGCTTTGCCCGACAATTTGCACACTTTAAGCATCCAGCACACACTCCCAACCCTGAGTGCTACTGAGAGAAGCCTTCTCGGACCAAACTTAAAAAAAAAATCCAACTAGAAGAAAAAACAGCTTTGAAAATTTGAATGCCATCCTCACATATTAAGACAACAGCTGTGTAAAGTTAGAAAGTAAGTGTGTGCATGCCTGGGATTTATTTTGATTTTCATAAAGCACCACAATTAACAGAGTTGCCCGTGGTAGTTTGGTGGGAGAGCAGGAGAGATATTTTGGATCGGTGGAAAGGTTTGTTCTGTTGCTGTTGACTGGAATTTCTTGCAGAACCTTTTTTTTTTTAATGCAATAATCTATCAAGAAAAAAAAGCTGTTCATTGTGATCATTCTTAAAATCTGTAAAACAGGTGATCAGGAGGTTGGTGTAACAATTGATAAAACATCAGTCAAGGTGTAGACCACCCCTAACTGATAAAGATGGCAGCAAATTTTAAAGATGGCAGAGGAAAATCGTGCCCTAATTGCTTGTAGCTGAATTTCTTCTTCTGCAACCACCATCAGCAGTGGGGCTCGATGGACAGGAGTGTTGGTGTGGTAGTGTTTAAATATCAGAATTTCATCATTAACAGCAATGAGGTTTATGACATTGAGAAGAAAAATCACATTTCTTCCACTGCTTCCCTTTACTGGAGTGATCCTACATGAGCTGTCACTTGGGTGCTTTTCCTCTTTTCACTCTTATTTGAATGAACAAAATGCCACTGGGTTTGCATAAGGAACGTCAGAGCAACTGCATTCTTTTAAAAATCAGTTCCTCAGATTAAAATGTCATAAAAATATTCCCAACTTTTTATCTAGTGTTGATTTTTTTTATTTGAGAGCTGAGCTGAGTTAGCCTTTTCACTTCATACTTTGAGGTGATTGAGGGATGTGCAGCAATGGAGACAAGCAGATCTCTAGATGGTGCTATGTAGGTACCAGATTAAATAACTACATAAGAATAATAAAATGAAAAAGCTTGGTTTCCTTTTAAGGCAGTGTTTGCCAAGTTCCTCAGGACTCAAGGAGAGTTTTCAAAAGGTGGCTTGGACACGTGGGAGCCCAGGCTCAGATTAAGCCAGTGGGAAACTTGGGAGAATTTTAATTTGTGGTGACTTCTCCCTGTGTTCTGGGCTGTGGCACTGGCAGCAGAGTGGTGGGACAGCTGTGGTTTGTGACTAGAAAAATCAGGTTCCAAGCATCCAGGCTGTAATAAAAAGTACATTTGCCTCTGTGGACCTTGCTTCTAGAATTTTCTAGAAATTTCTAAGAAGCTCAAGCACAATGGGTTCAGCAATTTCATACCTTAAAATCAGCAAGAACTGAGTAAAAGAAGGATAGAGAGAAAAGAACTGAAAACTCAAAGAGTGTGAAAAATCATATCCGAACAAAGACCAGACAAAGCAGAAGATAAATACAGGGAGATAACATTTTAAAAACCCCAAAGAACAACAACAACAACAAGAAAACCCAGGGAAAACAACCAACCAACACTAAAAACCCAACCCAATTAATATTTAATTCCTGCTATACTCTGTCCTGTTCATCACAGCAGCTCTATGCTGTGCCAGCAGCAGGGACATCCCTTAGGCTGCTAAATGGAAAAAGAGGAAATATTAAAACTCAGTTTGGTGTGGTTTACTCTGGACTAATTAAATGATTTTCCCACTTTTTATTTTGTTCTCCTTAACGTGACTAATCCCTTGAGATCTATTGCACCAATATTTTATAATATGTAATTTCTGGGCAAAAGTATTAAGTATGAACTATAGTTAGAAGTAAATATGCAGAAAAATATAAATGTCTACTTCCTCTGGCATTGCTTCTCAGTATCACCCCATTTTTAAACATAGCCACAGAGCCCTCTGCTATTTATTAGCATCTGTCTTCTTCATTTCAAAGAAAATATTTCTGTCATATTATGAATACTAATGTGATCTTCCTGATATTTTGACAGTACTATTTAGCTTTCAACAGAACTTTTCTCTCTACAGCTGCAGAGGACTTTATAAATCGAGGTAGTACTGTGTTTTTACAGAGGGGAAACCTGAAACAAAGCTATATTAAATGATTCATCAAAATCTAGCAGGAAACAAAGTCCCTGGGCAACCTGTTCCAGTTTGTTCCTCACATCTGGCATCACTGTGTGGATTTTCTGGGGTTTTTTCTATTAAGTTTGGGATTAAATATGTGAGATGGTATTTTTAGGTGTTTATTAGTTCTTATCTATATTAAAGTCTCACAAACTGTGAGTTTACAGCACTTCACTCTAACAAACTAACAATGGAGTTGTATTTCTCTCTCGATAAGGCTTTTTAAGGATAAATTGTTTAATTGAGAAATGACACTTAAATTACTTTTACTTTTAACTTAATACTAACTACTACTTGTGTCCCACAATATGGACTTTATTTAATTACATAATATTACCTAAACTTGTGGAGAAGAAGGGTTAGTTTCTGCTTTAAAACCTCTATCTTATTTTACATATATTATTATATTCTAAAACCTTAAACTCCAAGTTTTCTACTATGTGATATTGCACACTTCCATTCAAACTACACACTTATAATCTCAGTTTTATCATTCAATTTTGGAAGTCTTTTCTAAGGTCTTGGGTCAAATGCAGTGTTCTCTCGGGGGCCAGTGCCAGTCAGCACAGAAAGTCTGAAATTCTCAGTAACCAGGGCTCTAAACTTGAGCACCCTGACAGTGAAACCTTTCTTCCCACATGGACTCCGAGTCTCCCCTGTCTCAGTCTAAAGCCATTTTCTCTCACTCCAGGCACGGCAGGAGAGCCTTGTCAGGCACTTGTGGAGGGCAAAGTGGTCCCCCCTGTTCCTCCTCTTCTCCAGACTAACCAACCCCAGCTCCCTCAGCTTCTCCTCACAGGACTTGCTCTCCACACCCTTCATGAGCCTTGTTCCCCCCTCTCTGGACACATCTTTGGTGGGATTAGAATGCTCTGTTGTCTTTTAAAATATTCCCATTCTGACAGCAGGTAAGGAAAGCGGTGAATAATGTCTGGTGTTAAATAATATCCCTCTGAGCTTGAACTGTGAGTCCAGTCTCTGTTCTAGGTCAGCCTGCACAAGGCATCAACTCAACCTCCTCATCTGAGCACTTAAATTGCAATAATTGCAGGAGGAGCTGAGGTTGGTGTCACTCATCTCAGATTTCTCCTCACAAACCCACAGACAGCATCTTCAGCCTGTTGGGAGGCTGGGAGTGATGCCCTGTGCAGGCTGCCCTAGAGCAGAGCTAAAGAATAAAGCAGGGATTGATTCCAAGCATCTCCTCCATGGATCCACCTTGGGCAGCACCAGAGCCCAGCCAGGGCTGCACCCAAGATGAACCAAAATGGCCCCAAAATGCACGAGCGCTCCCGGGGTCTCTCCCTGGGATCAGTTCTGCTCCATTTGCATCTTGCACTTCATTGTCCCATTCCAGCTTTAGCCCCTGCAGTCCCACCCTGCTTGTTTTTCTCTCTGCAGCCCACGGGGTTTGTGCTCCTGGGCTGAGATTTGGATCATTTGTCCTTGGTGCCCAGCTGGAGCAGGAATTGTTTTGTCTCCCTGCTCTGTGCACAGAGCTCAGCATCCCTGAATATGGAGCTCAGACCCACACACTAAAGCAGCACAGAATGTGAAAAATAGAAAAGCTGAACCCTGAGGCATCAGCCTCAGGAGTGCTAAGGTCAGTTCAGATCAAGTGCAGTTAACTAAAGAATCTGAATTATACACTGGATATATCTGAAAATCTGGTTTAGGTTATGGTAGGGTGTGTCCAACACGCTGCATCCATCTGGGAATCCTTCAAGAACAGATCTCCCACAAAGCTCAGAGAGTTCAGGATATGCTGCTGTATAAACAGGATAATAGAGACAACATGGAAATTATCTTGTTATATAAACAGAGGCTCCCAGCTTAAGTTTTGTTTTCAGTATTCGTGTTCTCTTTGCTCTGCTCCCTAGCAGTGTTTGTAAAGTGTCCTCAGACAGAAGATGCAAGGTGTGAGCTAAGTGAGGATCCAGGCTGGAGTGAGGAATAAACCCTGTCTCTGTTTCAGCTTGGCACTGCAGGAATAATAACAATTACTGCAATAATATTAACAATTAACTGCAATAATAATAACAATAATAATATAACAGGTGGGAATCCAGTGTTGTTCCTGGTAGATTTGAGGAGATACAGAATGTTTCAAATAAAGTTTCCTCCAGTTAATTGGAAAATGATGAAATGAAAATTATGAAATGATCATCACAAAATCATCATGATGATTTTTTCATAATTTTCAATGTGGGTACCAAAAAAAAAATCACTTGGACAGTACAAAATAACTTTGACAAGTTTGTTCCAGCAGCAGCAGTCCTCTCTCATTGTTTTCATGTCACTTGCTTGGTTGAGCCTTTGGTAATATCTGTATATAAAATATCTGACGAATATTAGTAATTGCATGAAAATGAACATTTAAGATTCCAGATAACAGGAACTGGGGTTCAGAAAAATATGTAAAAGAAGAAATAGTGTCACCAAATGTATACCTCAGTGAGAATTACATGCAATTTTTTTTTCTGTTTCACACCATTCCATTTCCAAATTATTTCTGGTTTTCTCCACCAAATATTGCACCTCGGTTTCAAAATCTTCATTTCTGTGATACCCATTTTTTTGTTCCTGCACATAAAACCCCAGTAAAACATACTTTTCTGAGCATCCACCACAGTAAAAGATATTTTAAGGACATTTAAGTTCAATTCCCTGCTTCTGGGTCACTAGGCTCATACCCAGAAAGCAAAGTCTGCTGTTGCCTTCCATGCAGCATCTCCCTCTGAGCATTGTGGTTTCAGAACATGGGCCTGAAGCCAAAGGTTGGTACCTCAGCAGCAGAAATGGAGCAGCTTGCCACCTGGCAAGGCACAGCCTCAGCGTGGCCTTGATCAGCTCCTTCCCTTTTGCTCTTTTTCATTAGTTTTAGTACTACCTCTGTCTTGTACTTGAGGAAAATTTGGTTTTTTTTTCCAAAGCTGGACTCCAACCACCCTCTCATACCCATCCTGCAGCTGAGAGCATCACCCTGAGCGGGGGGGGGCAGCTTGGCACAGTAAGGGGTGAGCTACCTTAGAGGGGAAATTGAATTTAAGCTGCAGCTGAGCACGCTGGAATCACCTCAGCTGACAGCTCTGGGGGTGCCTAAAGCACCTTTTACCAGCTCCTTGTCTGCTCCCTAGATTGCTGGAAAAGGGACCTTGTGAGCCACATGTGTTTGAAGAGGAAATACCTGTATGTGTGCTTATATATTTATATATATAGATTTATTTTGTGTGGGGGGTATAAATATATGTGTGTATAAATATATATGTATGAATACATATGTTAAATATATATACACATATGAATGTGTGGATATGTGTATATATATGCATATATGTGTGAATATATATGTTATTTACATATATACACACATAAAAATGTGTATGTGTATATATGCATATATTTGTGAATATATATATGTTATATATACACACATAAATGTGTGAATGTGTGTATATATATGTATATATATGTTATTTATATATATACACATACATAAAAATGTGTCAATATATATATGCATACATGTGTGAATATATATATTATTTATATATATACACACACATAAAAATGTGTGAATGTATATATATATGTGTCAATATATATGTTTTTTACATATAAACACATAAATGTGTGAATATGTCTATATATGTGTGAATATATATATGTTATATATACACATAAGTGTGTGAATATGTATATTTATGTGCATATATGCATATATGTTTGAATATACATATGTTATTTATAAATATTCACATATAAATGCGTGATTATGTGTATATATGTGGGAATATATATGTTATTTATATATACACACATAAATGTGTGAATATGTGTATATATATGTATATATATGCATATATATGAGTGTGCATTTATGTATATCTATATGTATGTGTGCATGTATGATATCTTTTTTACACATGTATTTTGCTTGGTTTAAATGTTTAAATCCAATGACACATACACTCTTTCCTTAAAGGCTGAAATCATAAGGCTGACAAGATTTTTCCCTTCCAAATATTCTCCACATTTTGTTGCAACTGTGAATACAGGCATTTATTTTATGGAAATGGTGATTTTTGTTGGGTTTCAGAACTGTTTGCATTGGTATGGCAAGGGAAGTGCCACAGCTCATGGTTTTTGAGAAGGGGTGATGCACATACATCATGTTTTCTAAATCACTCACACCTTGCTCTGAAACCTGTCCTGTGTGATCACGTGCCATCAAACAACAGATATTTTCCATCCTCAAATGTGTGCCCACAGCTTGTAAAACAATCTCTTTATGCCTCTCAAATCCCATAAGATTGTGGTAATTATTTGGAGTTAAACACCAGACTATCACTTTGAACTTTTTCAGTAGATTCAGAATCCTCACTGGAAGCTGTTACACAGTAGTTTTTTATGTATTACCTATTATAATAGCAGAACTGTCCCAGAAGGATGTGAAAACTGCAGCTTATAAAAAATTATATGGGTATCTGTGACAGAGTAATATATGGAAACCTGTCATATAGAGGGGGGCTTGATAGTTCTCTTATTGTATTTCTGTATTAATGCAATCATAGAGGGTATTTTCTACAGAAGATGCTAAAGCTTGTTGAAAGACAGTGAATAGTAACTATTTTAAACTTGGTTCCATTTTAGGAGGGTTCTAAATCAGTCAATTGATCTAGTAATATTTCAGACATGTTTTGCTCTCTTTATAAATTGATTGTTCTTCCACACCATTTTTTTGAGGGAAATATCAGTTTGGGGGTTTTTTAGTAATTAACTGTTTCCACCTTTTTTTTTCCCCCGAATAGATGAATTGTATCATTTATGTACTCAAGCTGTTGGGTATCCCTCAACTTGCCACAGTAGGGTTCTTCTCAAAAATCACAGCTGGGGGAGACGAGGAATGAATTTATAGACATTTATAGACATCAAACCCTATGGGTTATCTATGTCTGAGATATTTAGGAGGTCCTGGCTGGAGGCTGGAGACCAGACAGAACTCTGGGTTTGCTGGGACCAGTGTGGGGATGCTTGGTGGCTTTGCTGCAGTTGTGAGCTCAGGTGTTGTGGTTTAACATGAAACACTCCAGAGTATCATTGTGGCTGTCAGTAATGAAGGGATGGGACTATTCTTAAGTTAGGAATGGTTTATTGCTCAGATAAACATCAGTCTCAGAGGCTGGGAGATTTTTAGAGGAGCAAGAACTGGGCCATAGCTCAGAGTAGACCCAAGTTCTTTGTTACAAGGCAATACAGAACTTTCCAACTTAATAGATAGTTGCTACAGGGTTGATTTTACTTTTCTAACCTATCACCTTTATTTAATTCTGCTGCACTGCAGATGCTTTTATCCAATGGGCTTTTAACTCACAGGCACACATAATATAACTTCTAAACTCCCAGCCTACTCCACACTATTACATTACTGCACTATAAACCCTTCACCATCTTATCAATACAGTTTCTCACTCACTTAAGGCATATTCTCACTTACAACTATAGAAATATAAGTTTATGATTTTTCTGCCTAATATTTGTGTGTTGTGTTTTTACATCTGCAGATCAAACTCCTCAGGGTCTGTGGAAGTTTGTGTTTTTCTGATTCTCTCTTAAAGCATAATCTCACTTACAACTATAGAAATGTAAGTTTATGATTTTTCTGCCTAATATCTGTGTGTGGTGTTTTTACATCTGCAGATCAAACTCTTCAGGGTCCGTGGAAGTTTGTGTTTTTCCGATTCCCATGCCAGGGGAAGGGCCGAGCATGAAATTGGTCATGTCTGCAAGCACATATTCTATTTGGGTGTGCAGTAACACACATTCAGCTGTGCAGCTTAATGAAAAGTAGCTCATTAAGCTGTGGGTTAATCAGACCTGTAAAATGACAGCTTTAATGTGTGCAATTCATAGGGGCCATCTCTGCTCTTGTGCCACAGTGCCTGTGTTTTTCCAGCTCTGACTGATAAAGACTGTCTTTTCTCTGTTACACATCACATTTACTCCTCTGAGATTGGCTTTGGGGATACGGATTTGTGGAAAGCCTTGTAAAACGAGTCTCTGAACTGACATTACAATTTGCAGAACGCTGTTCTGAAGGGAAAACTGCCTTTTCAAAATTCAGCTTCCTCGTAAGAGAATGCTTTTCCTGAGAACGTGTTCTTACACCTGGATTCAAATTTCAAGTGACAATAAGAGGCACAAGTGTTCATATTCCTGAGTGCTAGCAATCTTACAGCTGTAAAAATTAGAGCTCTGGCTGGCAGCATTGCCCTATTCCTTAATGCCATAAAGAAACACTTTTGTCCCTTTCCCAACAGAAGATAAATAAAATTTTTTAAAAAGTAAATAGGAATAGCTCTTCATGCATATATACTTCAATATTAGTATCAATAATTATAATAATTATTACACATCAGTTGTAACCTCTTCATCCTGAATTTCTTTTCAAAGCCTGTTGTTTAACAAAGTCTAAATATCCAGTTTTATGCAATTTTATTCTGTAGATAAACATAGACATGTACAATAATGTACAGAATATGTTTATTTGTAGACAGAACTTAGCTTTTTGTGTGTCTTAACAGCTTTAACATTAGAAGATTGTTTATGTAAGGCCCTTACCACTGCAGTATACCACCAGATGATTTCTTGAATTGTATCTAAAATGAAAATATAATTTGTACTTTGAGTATGCTAACCAATATATTTTTTTTCATCACTAAGCAATGTGATTTTTAAGTCCATTTGTTTTTATTCCAAAATTGGAAGAAGTCCTTATGAAGCGTTCCCACAGTCAAACGTTTACAAGGGCATGAGGAATATAAAACAAAGACAATTTTTAGGATTTTGTTAAGACTCATGTTTATCACAGTGTGGACAAAAATGCAAAGAGAAGCATTTTCTTATCTATTCCTGTTACATTAGAAAAGTTCATGCCCCACTCTTAGCATTTTCCAACACAGCTGTAGAGTAGTTTAAAGCCTATTTTTTAAATAAGTGATGCTCAATTTGTCTTTGATGATCCGCATGATTCAGGTGAGATGGGAGCACGGTCGGGCCCTCATTTGCATAAAAATTAATCACAGAAAAATGTAAATTGATAAAATTTTGCCTGGCTTTTCCCCCCTATTCGGGAAGGCATGGATGGCGCCCAGAAGCAATCATCTCAGTGTGGTGCCACGTTGGATGCTCCACAAACGATCACATTTGTGTTGAACACTCACTCATTTAAATGTCAGCACTGATGGGGCGGTGCACCACAAGCAAAAATGAAAAATAAATACACAGCAGCTGAAGACCATCAAATCCGTGGGCACTCTTTAGGGATATATGATCTAATGTGAAAAAATTGTAGATTAATTATCCTTTTTTTCAGGACGGTAATTGTTTTAGTATCACAGCGGAAAAAAAAATTGGCAATTTATTTGGAATCAAACAAAAAGCTGTAATGTTAAATACGTCATTACACCATTGTGTTTATTAGAAGGCTGCAATTAATTCCTGAGGCTCCTTTGGTCTCTGGGACTGCATAAAAGGACACAAAAGAACATTGCTATTAATTTTCAAACACACTCTAAACCTGCAAATAATTTACCCAACGAAAATAAAGTAAGTAACCACGCAGAATACAAATTTTCTAGGTTTTTTATTTTTCTAAAGTGCATATTTGCATGGCACTGCTGTCACATAATAGTATTTCATAGTCCATCATGGATTTCTCATCTATTTAAAAGAAGGGAATCTTTTTCCTCATTTCATGTATGTGTAATATATGGAATCTTTGTATATATTCCATGTATTGTAATATATGGAATATATTGTTATATATTCCATACATTACAGTATATGGAATAATATATTGAATATAAGGAACATGTTCCATATATTACAATAATATGGAATATTAAAATATATGGAATATACTGTAATATTCTGGAATATAGATATTGCAGAAAAATTGCCAAATCCCCTCAAGAGTGGGTAGCACAGAACCCACCCCCTCTTGTAATTTTATGTTAAAAAATAAGCTTGCTTCTGCTTCCTCATGGTGCAAATTTCAAATAAGAGAGTAAATAAATGGTTTGCAGTGGTTACGGCTCCAAATTTGTATTTCTGACTGAGCTAAATCCAGCATAGAGAAAAGAAATGGTAGTTTACACTCCTTTCCTGGTTTGTTTTTCTTTTTTTTTTCCACCCTCTGCCTTTAAGAAGCAATCTCTAGAAAATTATAGCAACACAAGGCCTTGTGTAATTTATAATAATCTGTAATAGGTCAGGCACAGTGCATTAGATCTTCAGGGGCTGGAATTCTGTGTTTCAGCAGTGCAGTCTGAGCCTGAGCTGAGAGGATGAATTTTGAAAGCCATTTATTAGGCCAGATTTGGAGAGCTTTGAATATTAGTATAATAAATAGTATAAGTTAATTTTTTTTTCTCTTTACATTTTTTTTTTAAATTTAGAGGGATCTGGCAGTAGTTGCTTATGAGATTTATCAGGGACACAGCCCAACTGTAATTCACATGCTTTTATACCTTTTGAAAATTTTGAATAGAAATAATTGAAATTATGACTGTGCCACTATATTAAAGAATTTATATAATACAAATTAAAAGAACAACCTTATCATCATTTCACAGAACTACACCTGGCTTTTTACAACAGTTTTAAATGCAGAGCAGTGGTTCTACTTGCAGCTAGAATAATATATTTATGTATTATAGTATATATAATATGTTTATATAATATATATTTATATTATATATATATTTATATAATATATAATATATTATATATATTATATATATTTTATACGTTATATAATATTTTAAAATTTTGTTCTTGAACTCCATGTTTCTGAATCTGGCTGCACTGAGGTTAAGAACATTTTGTCAGCTGTTTCAGCTCAGGAAATATTTCAGTAAGGGTATATATGATTTGCTTTCTGAAAATGCAGGGCATTCGAAATTTTGGCTGTGGGTAATTGTATTTGTGTGCTGTAAAGGACACTGTGTGGGAATGCATGGTTGGTGAAGGAGGTTTGCTAGCACAGGTGAGAATGTGGGCAGTGCCTTTGGTGTTGACAGGCATTGGATGGATGGGAATTTAACCCCTGCCTGGAGGAGTGGGGATTTTTTAGGGTTGCAATCCTCCGTTCACATTTACAGCTGCCAGTGCTGGCACTGCTGCTGTGCCCTTGTTTCTCCTGGATTTCCTTTGGGCCCTCAGCCTGTTCCTGTGCCTGCCGCTCCCTTGGACGTGCAGATCCTTCTCTTGTGCTGCACAAATCTCTACTTTGAGTATGCTAACCAATATAACTTCTTCTCATCACTAAGCAATGTGTTTTTGTAAGTCCATTGGTTTTTATTCTGAAATTGGAAGGATTTCCGTATGAAACATTCCCATGTGCAAATCTGTACTTTGAGTGTGCTAACCAAAATAATTTCTTTTCATCACTAAGCAGTGTGTTTTTGTAAGTCCAATTGTTTTTTATTCCGAAATTGGAATAAAAACACACTGCCCTCCTCACTGCCCATTCCTGCCCCATTCCCCACTGCATTTAACCCTTTAATATTGATCACCATCAGCAACTGCTTAACTGGAGATCATCTGCAAGCAAAACCAGGTTAAACTCTCTGCAGCGTGGTGCTTCCGTGGCAAGAAGTCAAAGTAAAATCTCAGATGACCCCTCCTAAAGATTTTCTCTACATGTAAAAGGTAAAGGATTTTTTTTCCTTTCCCTCTCCCTTAACCCCTGCACATAGAGTCCATATTGGAGATATGAAGAAACATTTATGAACAGCATAACTCCAGATATGTGAAAAACACTATGGCTTGCAAGTATTATTTCCCATCAGATTTCATGAAATTTCTATTTTTTTGTAAATATTAGACATAACATAGATAATTTCAACTAATTGGTTTTATTTAACTTAGTTTTCTTAAGATAAATTCTATCTTTTCAAGCCTAATACAAAAAGGGATAGTTCTGCTGGCTTCCAGGCTCCTCAGTAAAGAGCCTTTAAAAATCTGATTATTCTTCTGTTACAGAATTCAGAGTGCAATTTTAAATACCAAGGTTTGAAAACTTTAGTTTGTATTAAAACACAAAGAAATAATGTGTTTTGCCATGTGCAAAGTGAGTAACTGCAGAAAAGATTCAGTCCTTGGCAATAACAAGTCCTAATCTGTTAAATCTTTCATGCATTTTTATTACAGACATGCTGATTGGGCTGCTTTGGGTTCCCCAAAGTGATTCTAATATATTATAGTTAATAATTATATTATATTTAACAATGATATAAGATTATATTATAATTTGAATGATACTGATAAACAGTATCATATTCAAATTATATCCTGTACTGGATCTTGCACTTCATTGCAACACTAGAAAGAATATGGTTGTTTTTTTAATAGAAGAAAAAGGGTCCCTTTTTATACCTTAAGACTTAATCCTTTATTTCATGTTTGACTCTCCACACAAGAAGAAATTCATGGTCCTGTCCCTATGTAAGTGGAGGCTTCTTAGAAAATATGGAAAAGAAGCAGTGCTTTTTTAAAAAGTGATTATTTCATAGCTGGCTTTAAAGGTTCATCACACCAAAAAGTCATATCTATGTCTTATTCACAGTCCTTAAACTCAAATTACCCATGGAAAAACAATGCTCTGAAATTCATTCTACTGTCAGCAAAATCAGGTCCAGAGCACATGGCTACCCTGATGCTCTTCAAATCCTATCATGGACTCTTTAATTGTCTTTTATCCCCCCTTTCCTCTGGTTGTTGTGAATATACATACCCAGCACAGATGGTGGAAGTTTATTATTTCCAGGAAGAAAAATTGCATGTAATTACCCCTTCTTCTTGGGAAAGGAAGTAAAGCAAGGTACTGTGAGTGCATCAGGAATAGCCAGGATTCAGAAACAAGCTAAAAAAAAAAAAATAGACAAACACAAACTACCTGCTCTAACAGGAACTCTGATACTGCAAAATCACTGAGATTTATAAATATGCTGTATATTTATATATAAATACTATTGTATTTATGTATTTTACAATTTACAATATGTAAAAATATACTGTAATTATAAATATACTGTACTATAAGGAACTACTCAGTATAAAGGGATAACTGAATATAGGTATTTATTTGTCTCTCCCAAATTACTTAATCTGCAACTACTTTTTTGGTGTTAAATAGTCTAATGACATGAAAAATGAGCGAGCCATATAATATATAAATATATATTATATATAAATGAACATATAAATATAGAATATATATATTATATAATATATAATAAGTATATAATATATTATAATATAATATAATATATATTATATTATATGTATGATATAATATATATTATATAATATACAGTATATGTATACGATATTATATTATATATTTATATATAAATATATAAATATATAAATATATAAATATATAAATATATAAATATATAAATATACTGTAGGTGCTTCACTGTAAGGAACCAGTCAGTTCAAAGGGATAGCTGAATATAGGTTTTTATTTATTTCTCCCAAACTACTTAATCTGCAACCACTTTTTTGGTAATAAATAGTCTAATGACATGAAAAATGAGTGAGCCATTGGAAAAAACTGGAACTAAGAGAAAAACCTAGCTGGTATTTTGTGGTTGTTCTTGTTCATTTGTCAGAAACTGCAGATTGAAATAAACCAGTAGCAAAAGGCTCCAGAAGGATATTTTGGTTTTTTTCCTGTATGTATCACAAACTATAAACAGAAATTCTCCCTGCCCTAAGCAGGGCCTTCTTTGGTCCCTATCACATAATCAGGTGTGTGTAGGTATTTGTTTTTCAGGTTAGATGTCAGTAGTGATGGCATGTCTTAAAGAAAACAAGAACAAAAAACAAATACATTGAGACTGGCAGGAGCCTTCTCATCTCCAAAATAGCCAGAAAAACTCATAATCCTGATTAAGCCATGAATACTGAGATGGATTCAGTTGGAGACCATCTAAATTACAGAAGTTCCTTAACTCCAGCTGTAAGTGCTGTTAATTTTGGTGAATGATTATCAGGGAGTTCCAAGTGTATAACTAGCCTCAGCCACTGACTTTGGGAGCCTCAAGCAACCTGCCCTGATCCTTTTCCCCTTTCAGTAGACAAAAAATACCCTGTGGGACAGCTGCACACCATGGCATCATGTTCTCTGAGAGCTGTCCTGCTTGCTTTAAGAAACAATCCTGTGTTTTTTTCAGTTTGGATGTGCTCTCTGTCACACCAATCAGCCAATTTCAGTGCATTTACATCTTACAGAGAGCTGGGCACCTCAAAAGGCTCTCAGGTGAAGCCAATTAATCTTTGTGTTGTTGAACAAAAGTCAGAACAGCTTCCACCAGCACGGTAGAAGTACAGTATTCTACAGTATTAACATTTCTTTTTCCCTTTGCAAGGTGCAGTAGTGCAAAGAAACGCAAATAAACCAGGCCAGGCTGTATTAATTCCAGCCAGTTTGTGATCAACAGCAGTAGCCTGCTAGTGCAGTTTGCCAGGAGCCTACCAGGGCTCAGCTAACTGGAGCAGATGTTTGCAAGAGGCTCCTTTTGGATGCATTGTTCCAACGTGGAACTGCAGTCAGCCACAGCTAGGTTCAGCCAAATTCAGAATCTGAAGTTTGATTGCCATTGGGAAATTAGCTCACACTCCAGTTCAGTGTGTTTAAATGATTTTTAAGTCAAAACAATGTCACTGCCAGGAGGTCCCATCTTTCAGACAATTGGGAGATTGTGCACCAGCACAAGAACTCCAGCTGCTTTTGTCTTAAACAGCAGCCTAAATAAAAGGGCTCACTACACACCTGACTTCCAACTTTTTAATAATTCACACATGTCAGATTTGCAGGCTGTGCTGTGTAGCTCCTTTCTGCTAATTACACGTTGTCTCACACTGATGCCATATAGCTCCTTAAATCACGAGCCACTTCTGAAAATTTAACCCAAAATATCTGCAAAGAACATTCTTGGCAGTTGTTTAGTTACAACAATTTAGGCAATTCTCTTTCCCTGTTGTCTTTTCTCATTTAGCATCCCTTTTCTACGCAAACCTAGTTCATGGGAAATCAAAACTAAGGGATGGGAAGTGTGATGTCCATCAGTGTTCCTGACTGGCATGTCAGAGCTTTGTCCAGCTGCTAATTGGGAGGCTGCTCTGTGGTAAAGATTAAATTAAATAATTAAATACACCTGGGAAGATCAATATATTGACTTTGTGTGGGGAAAGTAAACTAGCAGGTATAGATTGTTTGTTTGTTTTGTTTGTTTATTTCCAGGAATTTCAAAAGAACACTCAATTACAAAGTAAGGGTAGGGATTTTTCTTATGGGTCAAGTAAAAACATGATCAGTGTTACTGTTGATGAATAAATTTCACATATACTAAACCTGGAAATAAAATTCTGATACTTAGTTTATAGTTTGCCAGGAGTTTTGTGATTTGCATTTACATATGTGTGTGTGAAAGAGATTCAGGGAGACCTGCCAGCTACTCAAAGCATGAGTAATTTTATTTCACATTTTTTGTAATGCCTACTAAAAAAAAAAAAAACCCAAACAAAAAACTAAAACCGTGCAATCTGTAATAAACTGAACACACCAAAAGAAACCTTGTTCTCTGGCAGAGGGCAAAGCATCTGTCAGAAAGCTTTGTGTGAGTCACTATCTCCATCTAGTGCTGCCAGCGTGGAATTGGGCTGCTAAACCCTCCTTGGTAGGGATGCTGCAAGCACAAGAGATTCTGTAATGATACAAAATTATTCTTCATATAAACAGTTACTGTTTCAGCCATTAATTCATTATAGATTAAAATATGCCAACGTTCCATTTGTGACACACAAAGTTTATAAATTGGCTATAAAAGTTCACCAGGTGTTGACATTTGCAGCCCTTAGGGTTTTCTGCAAAGACCTTTTGGTATACAATCATTAATACGTTCATTATTGTTAATGAATATGTTCATCAATAATAAATAGCACAGGAATCTTGGCAGGAACTTCACTGAACCATGGAGAGCCCTCGTGGCTGCAGAATCTCTGGGTCAAGGATTAATTTCCAATTGACCAATCTGTAAATCTGTGAGTGGCTGATACATTACAGGCAGTGCTCTGAGACAGGAGAAAGGCGGGCAATGCATAACTTAATTCAAGGAATTAAAACCGACAGGGTTATACTACAGCAGTTTTCTAACAGTCTCTTTTTTTTAGAGTCTTTTTTGTTACATCTTTTGCTCCAATACCAACTTAAAAAATAATTGCAAATTCACTGCTGTTGGCATTACCTCCTCAAACCTGGAAGAAAATTACTGTGAAATAGTATTCAGCCCTATGAATAAAGCATGTGCAAAACATAACTTCCCAGCTCAGGAAATAGCATTTTGCAATAATTCCAGAAACAGAAATACCAAGACAAGCAGTGACTTTGATCTGCAATTTGTTTTGTGCTTTTAAACACTCAGTATGAGTTCTCACTACAAATTTCAGTCTTGTTTCAATATAGTGAATAGCACAAGGAATTAGCTTGTCCCCTTTTTAGGGAATTAGAGGTGGATAAAAGTGTGACTGATGGAATTTGTGTGGATTTCTGTGCATTAAGAAATGTTTTATATCTATTTTTTGTAAGAAACAAGTGGAACCTGTTTTATGATCTTATAGTGCTTTCAAGGACTCAAAACCAGACTAAGCTTTCCATGGTCTTTCTGGTAGATATATTGAAATTTAATTTTTTTTTTTAATTGTGAAACTTATAGCAACCATCATAATTGAAATTATCTGAGGCCACTTCCATCTTTTTGGGTCATTTTAAACCCATGTTGTTTTCTGATTATGAGCTGTAACTAATTTATCTAATCTTGCTCAAATAAGATAGTCACATCCCCCAGTTTTGTAGGACACCTTATAAATTCGGATATTATCAATTTAACTCAAGATTATGGTTATAAATATTGGCTATGAATTACGATAGGTTAAATAAGTCAGGATAAGAATGGTGCTTAACTATTTTTTCTCATTTAGTTCAGACTGAGTATTGTTTGGATCTAATTCTTTTGGTTATGATATAAAAGTGAAGTGTTGTATTTAGTACTTTCTCACATCTACAAAAACAAAATACATAAAAACAATTAGATATAATAAAGTGAAAAGTGTTGTAATAGCTTCAGATCATTCAAATAACTTGCAAGGTTCATTTAAATCTCTGAGTTTCACTGTGCTGTCATCAGGACCTTTGGAGTTCTGTATGACTGTCAGGAAATGATTCATGGATGTGATAAATGGTAACTGATACGTGGGTTATCCTTCCTTTTGTCTGAGCAGAGGAGGCAGCTGTTCAATCCTGCTGCAGCCCTTGCTGCTCTCCTGAAATGGAGCAGCTGGGGCAGAGACCCTCACGTTCCCCTTCCAAAGGATGGAAGGAAAATGTCACTTTTTCTCCACGCTGTGTTTGAGATAATAATCATGGGACTGTCTTCTCACCATCTTTGTGACTGTTGCTTCCTACAGGGAACATCTCCAACACCCCAGCTTGGGCAGTCTCCAGTGACCCAACTCTTTAAAGCCTCTCTCTGTGTTTTGGGATGTTGGAACCCGAGGTACATCCATTAAAATCCTCTGACAGAAGGCAGGTAAGGCCTTTGTCTTTGGTTGCATGTTGTGCCTGGGGGTGTGTGTTTTATTTCCATCTTTTGGAGGTTGGGCAGTTCTCTGCTGTTCATCGGGCAGTTTTTTCTTTATCTCTCCCACAGCTAATCCTCCCTCCAGGAGTTTCCTTCTTTTAATGGGCCATTAATTATCAATTATCTTCTGTCTATGGCCACTGAGTGTCCCTGCAGGGCTGATCCAATTCCAGCATCCCATGGGGAGATGCTGCGCCCAGGGGAGGAGCCAAGCATTCCTACCTGGATACAATCTGAGCTTTGGGACACCACAGCAGCCTTTGCCCACTGCATTCCCAGAGGAGCAGCTTTCTGCTGCCCTGCATTCCCAGAGGGAGCCCAGGCCCATCTGCAGCAGCCCTGGAGCTGCAGAGGAAAACTCCCCCCTTGTGCAGGATCCCTGCTGCAGCAGAACCACAGCTGGCACTGCAGGAGGGCTGAGCCCCCATGGGATGGGGCTGTGCCACCCCCTGACACACAGGGGGCAGGGCATGCTCTGACTCTGGCAGTGGTTTGTTTTCTGTTGTTGTACTCTTGCATTTGTATTTTTAGTTTTCCTAGTAAAGAACTGTTATTCCTACTCCCATATCTTTACCTCAGAGCCCTTTAATTTCAAAACTGTAATAATTCAGAGGGAGTGGGAGTTTACATTTTTCATTTCAAGGTAGGCTCCTGCCTTCCTTAGCAGACCCCTGTCCTTTCAAACCAAGACAGCTTTGCATTTCAGTCACCTGAGAGAGTCACTGCTTCTTTACCCAAACAACTGCATCCCAAAAAACACCTCCTTCCTCTGCATTTTGTCACCAGAGCTCTCAAGAGTTCCCAGAGCAAAGCTGTACCTCTGGCTGCTCTAGTGAAGGTGTGGAAGGGACACAGGAATGAATTATGCCGTTACCTGACAGCAGCACAGGCTAGAACAGATTCTGAGAAAACATCAATGAGTGTTTGAAAAACTTCCTAAATCACAACCCCATGAGTGTACTCCTCTCCAGAGAAAAAGAAGAAATTATTTCATGCTGCAGTTGGTGAGCTGGGGCCTCATCCTGGCCCATCTGCACCCAAACTAAGATGCTCAGCAGGATGCTGCATGCAGGATCATGGACTGGATGCTGCTAGCTTTTAAAAGGATGTTTCTATATCTAATTTTCATTGATTTCAATGGATTACTCTTTAAAAGTCAAGTGCTAAACCAATGAACTGAAGCACTAAAGCCACACTATAAAGGTCAGTATTCATAACCTCACATGTATCAGATTCTTGTCCATCAGAGCAGAGCCTGCAGTATGATAATGTACACTCTGTACATTATCAACAGAAATACATATTATATTATATTATATTATATTATATTATATTATATTATATTATATTATATTATATTATATTATATTATATTATATTATATTATATTATATTATATTATATTATAGTATAGTATATTATAGTATAGTATAGTATTTCACTATAATATATCACTATAATATATCAGTATATTATATTAATATATCACTATATTATATTAATATATTATGATATATTGTATTCTATATTATATTAAATGACCACCACTGAACCACCAGATATCTCAAACAGGGTTGAATATATCCAGTGTACACAAAAAAAAAAAAACCCTGAAGGTCTGTGTTTCCATTGTTCTTCTGTAGATAGAATTGTTTTTTGTTGCTGCAAATGTTTATTTTTACATAGTCTATGTTTATTTGGCTGTAATGTTAGTAATATTTAAACTTCTGAAAAGAACTGAACTACAGTCACATGCAAATTTATTTAATTCTTTAGTATCTCTAATATCCTTCTTTTTTACCATTTTAGTGATTTTTTCCTGAGGGTTAGCTTTTATCAGTTGTTGACTTTCACTTCTTGCGAAAGTAGCAAATGTCTTGATTTGAATTTTGCAAAAATATTTGATCACATTCAGTTAAAAATGAGTGGGACAACTAAATTCATAGTTTTCCAATGTTTTCTTTCTGCTTCCACAACAGATTTCTTTTACTTCTCTCGAAGTGAAGTTGTCCTAGCTGGGTTAGTCTGACCTACAGCCAAGTGTTAAGTCAAAAAACAAAGCAGAATGAAATCTCATATTTGCTGAAGCAAAACTAAAGAAATGAAATATATCCAGCAAAGTTCCCTCCTTTTTATTTTGCCTAAGATGCACAGGAGCTGTAGCTGCTGCTCAGCAGAGTGCAGCATCTGACAACTGCTCTGTCTGCAGAAAGTATTTTAATTGATGTTTCCTTAAGATCCCCTAGTGCAGTTTGGGTTTTTTATCTCATATTTTTTAATATGAGGTATTAAATTAACTCAATAATTCAACTTTCACTCTGTTTATTTCTCTACATCTTTCTAATACTTCCTTTAAAAAATTTGTCTGGTGTTACAGATAAAATATATTCTGATTTGAAAACCTTATATTTTCTGAGGAATTAACTGAAACTCTTATATCCTAATTATATTTCTGAGAAGAAAAGCAAGACCCTTCAAACCTGTAGAATTTCAGAGAAACTTCTGGGAGACACGGAACCCTTATTAGTAAGAAATATGTATCTCAAAGAAAAACATTCCTCAACTTCAGCTCTGATTCCAGGATTTCAGGGTGAGTCCCAGAGGTGCATCTGGTGTTGAATTAACTTTTCTGAGCCTGGGATCTGTATTGCACAGAGCCTGCAGTGAAATTTTCATCTGCTGAGTCTCTGTGGAAGTGGGCACTACAGCTGGCATTATCATACAACACTGGTGGGACAATCTAGTAAATCACACAACTAATAAATCAAATATACATTTAGGCACAGGCACGAAATTTAGGAGGAAGGCTTTCACAAAGGGATGAGTTCTGCATTTGTGCATCTGAGAAAGTGGGGGCTCTTAAATAGGTTCTGTAGTTGCAGTATGATATTTTTGAGTTCTGATTGTTGGCGCTTCAGGTACCAATTGATCATTTTATTTGCTGCTCAGTGTAATATTTACTATTTAACACTTATTTTAACTTTTGCTATGCAAAATAATAAATAATAATAAGTAATAATAAATCCCATAGATAAATAATAAATTAAAATACTAAATAAAGATATAATAATTAAATATTAATATAAATAATAAGTAATAAATAATGTTTTAATAGAAGATATAAATAATGTTATTTAAATAATCTATTAATAAATAATAATAATAGATGGTAAATAATATTTTTAAATAATAACAAATATAAAAAATAAATAACATTTATTTTAATATGTTGAGTGTTTTCCCATCTGAGTGGGCTGTAAAATTAAGTAGCTGTTTAAAATGAAGCTCAAAGATCACAGCTCCAACGTTAGACCTGGATCAGAATGTGCTCCTGGAAGTTGAAGTGCACATGATCAGCTGTAGAATCAGAGTGTTGATCCACTTCAGGTTGTGCTCTCCATCTCTGGAAACTGCACCTGGGCATCTCCTTCTGCACACAATGCAGATTTCAAGCTTCAGCATTCAATCTTCAACACCCAGACCTTTCGTTTCACAATGCATCTGGGGGAAAGAAAGGAAGAAATTTTACTTTATCTTTTACTTACTAATTGTTTTCCATTGTCCTTTTCTAGGACTTACCTATACTTTCACATGGCTGTGAAGGGACAAGCATGAAGGGACAATGAAACCTGGCCAGCAGACACATTTCAGAGCAGAAAATTCCTTGAGGAATAAGGTAAAATACATGCTGTCCCTACTCCCAAATGGAGATTTTAAGGTAACAAGTGCATCACAAGAAGCAGCATTTGATGCAATTGAAGCCCCTCCACCAGGGAAATTCTGTATTAAAATAGTAAAATTTTGTAATGACCTTCAACTGTTATTCAAAATCCTTTATCAGCACTTCTGGGATTAATAGATTAATTAAAAAAAAAAGTCATGCAACTATTAATCCCATTGCCATTGATGGTAGTTTGTTTCACTTATGTTAGGTCTAGCAATGCAGAGCAGGTTTAATTTTTTCTGTGCAGACATATTGTGTGAAGGTTGCCATTTGAAAAGGAATAAATTAAAGTGTTCGTTGTTAGGAAAAGTCACAGGAAATAAAATGAAACTTCAAAATTTGCCCTTTGTTGACCTTTAATGCTGAAACACCAAGCTTCAGAGGCTGCTATTTCCATGATAGTGTGCTACTGAGAGTTTAGATTTTTAAAGAAGGTTTTTTTCATTGCTTATTTTATCAATGTTCACCTGTAAATCACATAAATTTAAAAAAAATGTACTTTCTTGGCACTTGGCCCACAGGTATCCTTTCATATCTGTCATGCTTATTTGCATGTAACAGCTTTATGTGTTTGGTTTCTTTAATATACCAAATAGTCTTAAATTACAGCATTGCTGCCTCTGAAGAATATAACTCCATTCTTAATCACATGAACACACTTGTTGCAACTGATAACAGGTAATTACAACTTGGAGTGTTTTAGGGTGACATTACTGGATTTTAAATTACAAAACTTTACAACTGTACTAAATCTGAATTTGAAAGATTAATCTTGCTCAATAAAATAATTAATCAGGAACTGAAGCAAAAGTTGTCTGCTTCAGTAAATGACTGTTATCTGTCAGGCTGTGTGGTTTTAGTGGCCTTCTCTTGCCAATACATCCATTGAAACAGAGATTAAAAACTTACACGAGGGGAAGAAAAGGGGACAGCATTAATTTATGTGTGCTCAACAGCCATTGACGAGGAAGGACAATGCCAGTCACACCAAAAACTGTTTCAAACACCCAGGTGCATTTCTAATTGTACTTTCCACCAGGGATCTTCTACAGTCACCTCTGATCATAAAATTAGAAGGCAGAGTATTCTGCAAGACAGTAAAATCCTACTCCAGAAAGACTCAGTTATGCTTGGTTTCTGCAAGCCAAGGGAACCATCGCAGTGGCAGTGATGTTTGAAAGGGCTTTGCTGTGTTTGCAGAGTGAAGGTCACACTTAAGATGTCCCAGATTGTGTGGAACACTTCTTTTGGAACTACAGGTGGCCTTGCATGCCCATTGCTTTCAAGGCTGAGAAGCTGGAAATGTTCTTCCTTTGTGCTCTGGCACAGAGGATTGCTGCTCTCCATAAACATTTGCATTGCACTTGTCTGAGGTTAACTTTAAATACACACTTCTCTGCAAGATGCTGATGAGACAAAGCAGAAACTGAGAGGGGTTGTTGAAGCAGATCCATCGAATCACAGCAATGTTTTGCTCTCTCACTGAAAGCACTTTTGCTAGCCACTTGAAGTGCTGCTCATCCTCAATAGCCTGCTCACTAGAGAAGTCCCCAGTCAACAAGTCTTACTGCTTTATGCCTCCGAAAGTGCAAGGCTGGTGTCAGGGAGCAGGAGAAAAGAGCAAAGCTATCAGCTGTTACTGGAAGAGATATCACAAGTGTGGTAAAGAGAGAGTGAGGACACAGTAATTCATTTTAGTAGTGGTATAAAATTAATTTCTTTGATTCCAGTTGACTTTGAGTTCATCTTAAGCTAAAAAAAAACCCCAGTTTTCTATAATTTAATCAGTAGCTTGCTCTAAAAACCACAGTGCAGGTCACCACTTTCTCACTTCGCAATGAATTAATTTCTTAATCCAAACAGACAGTGAAAATTACCCTTTGAGCATATTTTACCGTGTCAGTGGTTTGCATTCACATGATCTCTTCCTTCAAATCCCTTCTGCTCATTTCAGAAGGAACTTCTGGACTTGTGAGCTAGAGCTGAAATCTTCCTTAGCACAGAAAGTGCAAGACATACAGGCTTGGGAGGATTTTAAATTTTTTTAATATTTCTGACATCAATATTATTTACATTATTGTTTACATGATCCACGAGTGTGAGACAGTGAATATGGAAAAGTTTCCAGTCCAAGTTTAAGGCATGGCTCTGGTGCCTTTGAGCAGCCACTTTTCCAGCTGGCTGGGTGTGCCTCCCACCCTGAGCTGACCCCCTGAGGATGAGCCTGCAGTGGAATTGAGAGAGTTCTGGCCTTATATGAAGCAGATTTTACCTGTGGCACCCATTGTGGAAGTGCTTTGTAGAAGGCTGGGCAGGGACTGAAATCCCACCTGGAGCAATTTAATGATGAGCACAAGAACTGTTCTGTCAAAGGTTTTTTGCAGAAAACCCTGTAAAATGCACACCAACTCTAAAACAGTTCTTTAAATATCTTTTACTAAACATTGAAAGCTCACGTGATCAACTCAACATATGATATTTTTAATCAAGGGGATAACTCTCCACATTCTCCATTGTGATTTTATGTGGAAAGGATAATGTATAAGCCATGAAAATCTTGTATGTAATGAATAAGTGAAATATATTGTTTCTCCTACTATTAGCTGAAATGTTACCTTTTGACCTTCCTTTTGAGGTTTTTTGGAACATTTGATGCTTCTGATAATAGTTTAATATTACTTTCTTCACATTGATTAAATACACTTCATACATCACTGAACAATGAGTAACATTCAAATAAGGCTGTCCATTGAACTGGCTGCAAAAATGATAAAGTAAAAAATTAATCTCCAAAGTAAAGTCAAGCCTGAAATTGAAATCTTTGATGCATACATTTCATAATTAGTTCATTCTGCTATATCTAAAATGCAAATACAGTGCTCTTAAAATAATTCAGGTCTTCCTGCCTGGAGCATTAATGAATTGTTCTAGCTGCTGCACCTCTGACTTGGAAGGATTCTGGAGTCATTTGGCTTTTTTAGCATTTTCTTTGTTAAGTAGCTGAATTTTCCTTTTTTATAAAGTGACTTAAAATAGCCCCTCTTGTCTCTTGTGTTACTTTAACTCTTACTTCAGGCACAGGATCCACCTACACATCAAGGGAAAAAGAAATTCCCAGAATATGAGAGGATCAAAGCTTAAGGATAGAGCTGAGGTCGTTCCCCCATTGCTCTGCCATCACCAATTTCTGACCATTTTTTCACAGTCCAGCTGCTGTAGAATATTCTCTAAACTACAACAGTGACATTTTCCTGTCGTGGGAGGTTTGCTGGCTTGTGGATTTTTTGCCTGTGTGCATGGTTTTCATTTTGTTTTTGTATTTACATATTTTAGGTTGGGTTTTTTTCCTCCATAACCTCCTTGGGGACATCAGCAGCATCAAGCCAGCAGAAGCAAGGGTATGAGTATGGCCAAAAATGTTTTTGCCACACTGTGTCTGAAATTCTCTGTCAGGGAAAAGCTGTTTCCTTCCTGCAGCAGCCATGGTGAGTGACAATGGAAAAAATAGATCATAATTGTTGCCTTTTGAGTTTTCTAGGCTTAAATGAAATTTAAGTCCCTGAATCTGACTTAACCAAGTGTCTGTATCATCCTCTGTGTGGCTGAGTTCCTAATTTTTAGTGAAATTACTGGCTGGTTACTGGACTAAAACCTTGCAAGATGTGAGAACCGAAAGGTTAAGTCATGAACAGTATCTGTATTGAATTAATAAGTCAATAGTAATATTCTTTGTGTCTCACTTCTAAGACAATAAATCATTGCATTCAAGGGTGAAAAAACTTTAAATAAATGATGCAACTTTGCTGATGAGTGAAGAAAATTAAATCTTACATTTTGGCCCAAAGAACATGGCCTTTTTCACCATAGAAAAATAAATCCTCTGATGTAAATGTTAAAATTCAGCTTATTAATAAGGAAAATCTTCATTTTATAACATCTAAGCAAGAAAAATAATTACAACAGGGAATTTTTAATGCTTATAAAACATCAGCACTCTCATATATTCTGAGAATACCTATTTATAATCTGATAAAAGCAGAAAGCAGAATACTGGCTTCTACTCAGCTATGGTACAAATCATAGAATCATAGAATGGCCTGGATTGGAAGGGATCTCAAATTTGATCCAGTTCCAACTCCCTTGCCATGGGCAGGGACTCCTTCTGCTATCCCAGGTTGCTCAGAGCTCCATCCAACCTGGCTTCAACACTTGCAGGGATGGGGCAGCCTGTGCCAGGGCCTCCCCACTCACACAGCAAGGAATTTCCCCCTAAATCTAATATAAAGCTACTCTTTTTCCTTGTAAAGCCTTCCCCCTTGTTCTGTCCTGCATGCCCTTGTAAAAGTCCCTCTGCACTGCTCTTGCAGGCTCCTTTCAGGCACTGGAGGGCCACAGCTGGGTGACCCCAAAGCCTTCTCCTCTCCAGGCTGAACAATCCCAATTCCCTCAGCCTGTCCTGGTGTGAGAGGGGCTCCATCCCTCTGATCCTGGTGGGCTCACTGCAGCAGCTCCCTGTCCTTGCTGTGCTGGATGCAGAGCTCCAGGTGGGATCTCCCCAGAGCAGAGCAGAGGGGCAGGATCCCCTCTGATCCTGGTGGGCTCACTGCAGCAGCTCCCTGTCCTTGCTGTGCTGGATGCAGAGCTCCAGGTGGGATCTCCCTGAGCAGAGCAGAGCAGAGGGGCAGGATCCCCTCTGATCCTGGTGGGCTCACTGCAGCAGCTCCCTGTCCTTGCTGTGCTGGATGCAGAGCTCCAGGTGGGATCTCCCTGAGCAGAGCAGAGGGGCAGGATCCCCTCTGATCCTGGTGGGCTCACTGCAGCAGCTCCCTGTCCTTGCTGTGCTGGTGCTGGATGCAGAGCTCCAGGTGGGATCTCCCTGAGCAGAGCAGAGCAGAGGGGCAGGATCCCCTCTGATCCTGGTGGGCTCACTGCAGCAGCTCCCTGTCCTTGCTGTGCTGGATGCAGAGCTCCAGCTGGGATTCCCCTGAGCAGAGCAGAGCAGAGGGGCAGGATCCCCTCCCCAGCTGCTCTCAGGCTGCTTTGGGTGCAGCCCAGGCTGGGATTGGCTTTCTGGGCTCCAGCTGCACACTGCTGGGCCATGCCCAGCCTCTCACCACCTGCACCCCCAGTCCTCCTGCCCAGGGCTGCTCTGGATCTGCTCATCCCCAGCCTGGACTGGTACCAGGGGCTGCCCTGCCCAGGTGCAGCACCAGCCTTGGCCTTGTTAAACCACAGGAGATTGCCATGGGCCGCTTCTTGAGCTTGCCCAGGTCCCTCTGGATGGCATCCCATCCTTCAGGAGGGTCACCTGCACCACTCACCTCACACCACCAAGTATCTCTAGCCCCCTATATGAGATGTAATATTTGTCTGTGACTTTTATTTGTAAATCAAGAATGCTTCACCCGAGCAATTAGAAGGGTTCAAGCTAACAGGAACAAATTAGGAATAGAGCAGAAGCCTGTAGGCACCATAAATCTTGTTTGGAGTTGGAGAATTTTTGTTCTGTGTGGAATTTTTCACTTTGGCTATTATTTCTTTTTTTTTTTGTTTTTTGGGCCATCACAAGATTAAATTGTAATCCTAAATATCTGTGTGAAGAAAAAGAAAAATCAAACTGTAAAAATATAAAAGTCAATGAGTTACTGTTATTATTTGTGTTGTAGTGTGTTGTGGTTTTTTTGGCGTTTTTTGGTAGGGGTAGAGGTTTTTTATCTACATTTATTTTGGAATTATTCTGATGTGTAAAATGGGGTTTTTTTGGTATTTTGGGTGATGATTTGGTGTGTTGGTATTTTCTGTAGATTTTGGGTAATATTTTTTATATGTTTTCATTTTCTACATATGAAATATGGTTTATTGGTGAGTTTTGTTGTTATTATTTTTGTGAAATTATTTTGTTGAGCAGTTACATGGAGAGTTGTGGGTTTTTTTTTTTTTTGGTATTTGATTTGTTGTTTTTAGAAGTTTTTTGATTTTTTTTTTCCTAAGGTGTTTGTTTGGATTATTGCTTTTTGTTGAGGAGTGCTTATCTTGTTGTGAGTTTTTGTTATTTGAGGTAAGGTTGGTTGTGGACTAGGTACGGTATTAAGTATATGTTTAGATTCTGTGGGTTTAGATTCTGCCTTAGATTGTACATATTAGAAATTTAGAGGGAGCACGTGTTGGAACAAGACTGGAATAGAAAAACTGGAATTCCATGTTTTTCTTTATTACAAATTCTAAACAGTTTCCACAACACACACCTCAGGCCATAGCATCAAGGTAAGAGCCAAGGATTTCTAAGTAGCAGTGACAGCACTAAATGCACTGTTGTTTCTCTCAGCACTAAATGCACTGTTATTTTTCTTAGCTGCCACCTCAAGAATGAACCTCTAAAAATGTAAGAAATCTCCCTATACTTAATGACATCATTCCCATTAATCTTTAACCAACCCCACCACTGCAAAATAAGAGCATTATGCTTGTTTCAACATTTTACAAGGCAAGTTCATTGAAATTAAGCTTTCTAGTGTGAAACAGAAGCTGATCCCTTGTGCAGGCTGCCCTAGAGCAGGGGCTGGGCAGAGCTAAAGAATAAAGCAGGGATTGATTCCAAGCATCTCCTCCATGGATCCACCTTGGGCAGCACAAGAGCCCAGCCAGGGCTGCACCCAAGATGAACCAAAATGGCCCCAAAATGCACGAGCGCTCCCGGGGTCTCTCCCTGGGATCAGTTCTGCTCCATTTGCATCTTGCACTTCATTGTCCCATCCCAGCTTTAGCCCCTGCAGTCCCACCCTGCTTGTTTTTCTCTCTGCAGCCCACGGGGTTTGTGCTCCTGGGCTGAGATTTGGATCATTTGTCCTTGGTGCCCAGCTGGAGCAGGAATTGTTTTGTCTCCCTGCTCTGTGCACAGAGCTCACCATCCCTGAATATGGAGCTCAGACCCACACACTGAAGCAGCACAGAATGTGAAAAATAGAAAAGCTGAAATCTGAGGCATCAAAGTAGCCCAGCTTTTCTGAAAACAATTGAATTGTAACAACAGAGGTGTGCAGAGGGCAATGAAAATCGAGGAGGACCTGGAGGAAGCAGCTGCATTTCCTGCACAGAGCAAGAGATGGCAATATTTTCTTATGTGTTGGGAGAGTTAGATATGGTATCACACTCTAAAACAGTTATAAATCATACAGTGACACTTCTTGGAACCCAGCATAAGGCTGGTTCTCAGAAACTCAGTGTGGGTATCACCTGTGGATAAATGTTAGTTTTAAGAGCTGACTGCCATGTGAAAATGCCTTTTTTACATATCCAGAACTTGAACACAAAAACATCCCAGAGCCGTCCCCTGCTAAGGTCACTCTCTGGGTTTAATTACTGCGTGGCCTTTCAGCTCAGAAGATGATATGATGTGAAAGAGTAGCTGGGCAAAGGTGCTCCCTGAGGATCACTGTTAATAGAAGAGATTTTACCTGTTTAGAAAAGATGCAGTACACACGTCTGTGAGAGGTGAAGAGGCTAATTTAGCTACTTGCTGAAAAAGACTCCATAAATTCGCTGTGCAGAGCTGCACATGTACTTGGCCTTTGCATGTGAGCACAAGGAGCAAAATGAAATATGGTTTTTTGGTGAGTTTTGTTGTTATTATTTTTGTGAAATTTTGTTGAGCAGTTACATGGAGAGTTGTGGGGTTTTTTTTTTGGTTTTTGATTTGTTGTTTTTAGAAGTTTTTTGATTTTTTTTTTTTTTGCCAAGGCCTGCGAGTGTGCAGAAAACACACGGCCAGCCAGGAGACTGTGACTCCCTCCAGCATCCCCTGGGAGATGCCCAAGGGAATTGCCATAATTTCTGCTGCCTTGTCCATAAAGCAGAGCAGCTGGGAGATCAATCTCACAGCCAGTGTTTCTCTAGTATTTCAAATTAATAAAAAGTGAGCTTCTCCCGTCTCTGACATGGAGGGCAGTAAATCACGCGTGGGACTGTAACTGCTCCACAGCCAGCTTCCAGGACACCAGGAAGTATCCTGGGCTCTGGGTCCTAGAAAATAATACTCTTGTTTTAACATACTAATACTGGAGGAAAAAATATATATTTATAAATTTATATAATTTATAAATTTTAGATATATATATATAAATTAATTCTTAGATGAAGGAACCAAATGTGCTCACTGCAGAACATATTTTGCACAAAATACAGTTTCATCTTTTCTGTTTTATTTTCTCGAGCAACTCACATGCCAAATCAAGACACAAACCGAATTCTTGCTTTTTAATACACAAATACTCCTGGCAAGAAAACACTGGTGAAATTGATCATAGGATGGATTCCCAAAAGACAAGAATGAAGAATCATTGGAGATTATGAACTGGTAAGAATCACAAAAGAGCACTGGCTTTATACTTTCTTTGAAATATTTTCCCATGCAGTTTCTCATCCTTGGTTTTTCTGTTTTTCTTTTTAAATACAAGCTTCCAATTCTATCTCTTTGTCCACAAGATTGCATCATACTTACTCTTCTAACATAGTTTAAGAAAGTTTCAGTAAAAAGCATAAACTCTGAATACTAATATTTTTATAAAGCTATCAATATTTTGGGTTCACTGAATGTTTTATCAGCATGAAATTAAGCTGCTTATTCAGATCTCAAAGGTCTTTGCAAGATTTTTTAAAATGCAACCCAGTGGTTTGGGTTCAGAGAACAGCACAACCCCTGCCCTCCCAGGCTTTGTTTTTGAGTGTGGAGAATTCTGCCCTGAGTGTTGGGACTGAGGTTCTGTCTTTGGCTGCAAGATGTGCCTGGGGGTGTGTGTTTTATTTCCATCTTTTGGAGGCTGGGCAGCTCTCTGCTGTTCATGGGGCAGTTTTTCCTTTATCTCTCCCACAGCCAATCCTCCCTCCAGGAGTTTCCTTCTTTTAATGGGCCATTAATTATCAATTATCTTCTGTTCATGGGCCAGTGAGTGTCCCTGCAGGGCTGATCCAATTCCAGCATCCCATGGGGAGATGCTGCGCCCAGGGGAGGAGCCAAGCATTCCTACCTGGATCCAATCTGAGCCTGGCCCAGCACAGCAGCCTTTGCCCACTGCATTCCCAGAGGAGCAGCTTTCTGCTGCCCTGCATTCCCAGAGGGAGCCCAGGCCCATCTGCAGCAGCCCTGGAGCTGCAGAGGAAAACTCCCCCCTTGTGCAGGATCCCTGCTGCAGCAGAACCACAGCTGGCACTGCAGGAGGGCTGAGCCCCCATGGGATGGGGCTGTGCCACCCCCTGACACACAGGGGGCAGGGCATGCTCTGACTCTGGCAGGGGTTTGTTTTCTGTTTTTGTACTATTGAATTTGTATTTTTAATTTTCCTAGTAAATAACTGTTATTCCGATGCCTATTGCTTTGCATGAGAGCCCCTTAATTTCAAAATTATAATAATTCAGAGGGAGAGGGGGTTTACATTTTCCATTTCAAGGCAGGCTCCTGCCTTCCTTAGCAGACACCTGTCTTTTCAAACCCAGACAGGTCACAGCAGTGGCAGAATGTCCAGGCTGCAGCAGCCACACTTCTGTGCAAAGACAAGGACAGTTCAAAGTGTTGCACTGGCCCATGTGTTAAAGCCCCAGAGTTATGAACACAAACTCTTCCCTATTTCTTAGAAAATTAATGCAACATTACAGGTGGTTGTCTGGCTGGCCTTTATTGTGTTTGGGAAAGAATTAGGTTTAATGCTTTAATAGGTCTCCAATATTCCCCTGTCATTTCCTTACTTTATTAGGCACTATTTCCTGCAAAGAGTCTCACAAATGAATTTGAGGAAAGCTAATGTGCTGCTCTAATGACAGATTGCTTTCAGGGCTGATCTCAAGGAACTTTCTTCCCATCTCACTAATGAATCACAGTCATTCAATAGTGGCCTGTTGGATAGAGATGGGAAGTGCTCTCTGCTTTAAAGCTTTCCCAACGTGAGGAATGATCTTAGGGCCGCACTATCATCAAACAAAAATAGGATATTGTCACAGAGGCTCCGATTAGTATTATTATAATGAAGCCAGGCATTATGTCCTTCAAAAAACAGAGAGAAAACATCAGCATGTATGCACTATTTGCCTTTAATCAGAGACACATGACAATGCTCCAAATGCCTATAGTTTTATAGATTGCTGTGCAGTTTAATACTTTTTTCTCTGCCTTTTTTTTTTCCCTTAAGAGATGAAATCTACAGCAGCAGCATGACAGAAGATATATTAAACCAGTCAGTGAGGCCATGAAGAGAAAAACTCTGTCTTTCAGCAGTAACAACAGAAATTCAAAGTAGGTTTCATGAACAGAGAAAAGTGTCTGATTCCAACAGCAGCATTGTCTCTGTATCTCTTGTAAATCAAAACTAATCCATAATATTGAGGATTTATATGCCCTGGACTATATTTTCAAGTTCTTCTACACATTGTTATACACAATGTTTGTTATACACAAAGCTGATAAACCAACTTTTCATTATTAAGTTAAACCAACTTGTTGGTTTAACCAATTTTGCTCTAGAATTCAAAGAAAACTCATCAGAGTTCACTTATTGAATACTCACTGAGTAATTAAAATGTTTTTACTCTCCTAACCCACTTTTGATTTTTACTCTCAAAACAAAAGAACACATGCTCTTATAATTTTCTTCTGTAGGATTCAACATATTTTTTTTTATATCAAATCTTTTGTTTTCCAGAGACAACGCTCTATGGCTGTTATTATTTAAAACACTTAATTCTGAGCTGGCCACAACAGTGTGTGTTGTATGAACTGCATCACTGCAGAATTGCTGCTGCAATTTTTGTGTGTTTAACCAGGCAAGCTTCCACTGTGTTATAGGGTCATGGAATCATTTCTGTTGGAAAAGATCATCAAGTCCAGCCCTTATACTCACAGTTATTCTGGTGGCCTCTTTTTGAGAAAATAACTATGTTCAGATTGCTCTTACAGGTAATAGAAGCAAAAGGAAAAGTTAACAGAAATACTGGAATGTATGAAAAGCATTTGTAAAAATGTGAAGATGTTTTCTTGATCACATCAGGCAGAAGCAGCTTTAATTGGTGTAAGGATAGAAAAACCAACTTGATAAAAGGCGTTTCCCTCGTGTTAATTTGGGGAACAATGCCACCTTCTGCAGCTGCTGCTGACACAGGCTGGGCACGGGGAGAGATGGCTTTTGCATTGCTTGATTTTTGTGCTTTTTGGGTTTTTTTGCACTTAGTAGTGTCATTATCTCAGCTTATGAGGTTTTCCTCACTTTTGTCCCTGCTGTTCTCTCCCCCACCCCACTGGAGGGGTGTGAACTGCTGGCTGGGGTCAGCCTATTCCAACATATTTCAGACCTGGTACAGCACAGGAGTAGGAACCACTCCAACTTAAAATCCCTTCAGACTCACTGGATTTTCTTCTGAATTTGACCTAGTGATTTTTATTTTATTTTATTTTATTTTACTCTTTTAGTCCTAACGCAGCAGGCTGCATTTTGCAAAGTCCTAAATTCCATGTGATTATCTATCCATATTTCATATAACAAGCTGCCAGGCAAAATGAATGTGGTGTTCAAATGACTTTTTTTCCCCCTGAGGTCTGAAGTTATTTTGAAATGTGAACTATGTAATTCTGTATACCAGTATTTTCTTTAATTTCTGTCATTGTGTGGCACTTAAAGAGTGATTTCCATGGTGGAAGCAGACTCTTCTAGTGCAGTATAAAATATTGTGCCTTTAAAAATAACAACTGGGAATACCAGGGGAAAATAGCAAGGGGCTGTTGGGTTTTTTTACTGTACTAATATGATATTTTTGCCAGGCAGGGATCACATGCATCTAAATGATATAGGGAACAGAGTTAATGGCAAATATTTCCTTCTCTCCTAGTCTGAAAAGATAGCCACTATGTGGTAATTGTGAAAATCCCAGACGCTGAAAACCTGTGACCTCCTAGGGAAGACTCAAACAAGAAACTTAGGACTGTCTTTTCAAGTTTGCTCATTCCATCAAAAAAAGGTATCTCCTTCCAGTTCTTTAACTTTAACACACTGACATTTTTATATTTTTCTCTCATGAACAGAATTTTTTACTGTGGGAAATAGCAGGAATCGTTATTCATTTGAGGGTGAACTGGGAAAATTCAGAGGTATTCCAGAGCTGCATTTGAGAAATTTCCTTGTCCATTGAAATAGGAAATAACCACTCCTATCATTGTATAGTTCTGAGTCAGATCAAAACCAGCAAATACTCATTTTACACCCTGAGAACAGACTTTTAGCTGCGTTAATTTACCCTCTAAAGGACAGAAGAAAGGAGAGTTCGTTTGGGGGCCATCCCCCGTTGCTGAAGGCACTCAAAGAGAATTCCACATTACCATTTATTTCTGCCCCTGACATTGTCCTGCACTGAGGATCAAAACCTGGGGACAGAGGATTCAGAAATACAGAACCCAGAATGAGTTTTTGCCTAAAAAATTCAGCTGAACAAGTGGGATCTTCTTTAGCTGAGTTAGTGCTGCTTTGTGCTGCACAAATTTGCTGTTGACCTCTTTGGTGTCACAGGACACCCCTTTTGGTGTCCTGTGAAAGGACAACAGCCACGTTCAGGCCACAAGGGTGAAGGGAAAATGAAAATTGTGGTGCTGGTGAAGAAGTAACTGCAGTGACATTGCAGGTAATAAAGAAAACCTCAAAGTTTCAGTTAACTCTACTTTTTGCTTGTGAAGTTGCATATAGATTGTTTTTCCTACCTATAGTATTTTGTTATGGAGCCAAAAGAAGATTCTTTCCAAATAAATGCTGAAAACTATCTGTGGAAACCCTTTACCTTGATTTCTTATTTTCTTAAAAATAAATAACTCTATTAGAAAAAAAGTAACTCTATTAGAAAATATATTAACATTGAATAAACACACTGTTTATTTTTGTATTTTAATAGGATCTCTTTGGACTAAGAATGAGTTGCACTATGTACAGATGATACTTGGAAATGTTTGTGAAAAGTTGAAGGGAATACACTTATAAGGGCAGATTTCCACATCATGCAGGGAAATGATGTACCTAATTTGAAAGCATAATTAATGTCACTGTATGTACGGATTGTACTGGTTGCTGCCTAACTGACCATTACTTTTACAAATTTTTAATCTACATACACAACTGCAGTCATTGCACAGGTTAATTAAATGCTATTGAAAATCAGATTTGGTGTAAAGGTTAGTTGTGTTAAATAAATATCAGGCTACTTAGGAATTATTAATTGATCAGTATTGAATGCAAGATGATATACATTTGAGAACAGGCTCCTGATGAATTTTTATGATGCTACTGTTAATCATTTTTATTGCATACTTGATAGAACTGGGAGTATGTAAAGATTGATTGCTCTTAATGCCTTTGAAATAATTGGAAGAAGAAGAAGAAGGCTCCCCAGGCAAGGCTGAGTTCAGGAAGAGCTTGGGCAATGCCTGGACTCTAACTCAGCATCTTCTGGGGTTCCATAAAATGGTTCATGGATCCATTTTATATTCTGGTTGTTGGAATCTGAAATGCAGGGAACTCTCAGAACTTTGGGCTTGTAAGCCAAAGCTTAGAATTAAACCCAGGATTTGATCTCAGGCCTTGGAAAAGGCTTCCAAACTCAGGTGCTGGAAGTGAGAATGTGGATTTATAGTTTGAAGCAGAGACATGTTCAGCTAAGTAAAGGAAAGTTTAGAGTTTTAGAGTTTAAGGTACAGAAAAAATTGAAATAGTTGCAGAGGTAAACAAGGAGTTTAGAATGCAGCACTGTAGGTTTGTGTGTCATAACGTGATTGGATAAGAAATCTTACACTGTAGCATGGGTCCATAAGATGAAGTACTGAAGGATTGGGTCAAAACCATACATATCCTTGTTGGTAGTGTTTTATTGGTCAATAACTCCTTAAAAGGCCTTGTAACTGAGGGTCTTGTGGCCTTCTGAGCCATGCAGTGAAGATGTGAGCTGAGATCACCTTTCCTGCCTGTGTAGAAGAAAAATAAATCCCATCATCAAAAACAACTCAGAGATCCCATCTCTAACTCATTCAAAACTCCTTCAAGAATCCCCATAGCTGGTCCATGGAAATGGAGTAATAAAATGGAAACAAATACCTGAGGATAGCTAAAAGATTAGTGACAAATACAAAAATATAAAGGAATTTTATTTTAAATTCACAATAATGTTTTTAGATCATTAGTTGTAAGATGGGTGGCAGTCCAGTAAATTTAGATTATTTAATTATATTTACATTACATTACATATTTAATTTTTAATGACAACCATCCCCAAATATCATTGCAGTTATTGAAAGTTTTAAAGTTGAAGTTGTGCAGTCAATGCCAGGACTTAGATGCCACAGAGGTGATTGCTCAGAAGTCAGCAGATTGTTCCATACAGTACCACTGAATTAATTATTGTGGACAGACAATAATGGAGAGGAAAGACCAGAAATGAAGTTTTTCTGTCTTTGTTAAATAGAATAATAGAGAATAATAGTTCTTTTGGGGTTTTCTCTCTCTGTCCTCATTTGTTTAAATGTATAATAACCCATTTCATGGAGTGAAGAGATTTCTAACCAGCCCTGCTGTATTTTGTATTTTAACAGGCTCCTGAGAGTGGGACAGCAGTAATCAGGCCCTGTGATTTCTTCAGAGGCTGCTTTAACCATTAAGGTCTGCCACAGAAACAGGGGATGGACAGCACCTGCCCTGTATTAAACCAAGGACCTGAGGAGTGAGGTACTCTGCAGCGAACACCTGGTTTTCAGTGCCTTCCATCTTCAATCCCTTTTTTAATGCTCCAAAACAAGTACCTTGCTATTTCTGTTGAAGTGCAGTGAGTGCTGCGCACTTCAGTTCCTCCTGTACCTTTGAAAATCTCCACCAGAAGTTATATTTTAACCCTATAAGCAATTTCTGCTTCACAGTGATTAGATCCACGCCTACTCAACTGATATTTTTTTTTTCCTTTTCCTCATTTCTTCTTCCAGTTCCTAAGCAATGTTCACTCCTACTTTGTCCATTCCTAGGCTGCTGCTGCCCCGTTGAAGGCCTGAAAATTAACACCATTTACCTCGCTGGTAAAAATGATGCAGTTCAATAAGAGGTGATAATAAAAGGATGATTGTGGGGTAGTTATCGCTCTGTAGGTATAACTAGTAACAGCAGGGATTCCTGCCATATCAGCCTTGCTTCAAAAACTGCCAATGTCACTTCTTTTTTTATGCTTTTCCCAGCAAAACTGAATCGATGGTCTCAGAATGTATACACTGACTTTAATGAGTGCCAAGCTGCCTGAAGAATTAATAGATGGGGAAGAAGTTAAACAAACACATCTTTTGCAAAGCTGTGATGTTGGAAAGGACTGTGATTTGGTGTATCAAAAATAATTTCCGAAGAGAGGGAAATCTAGAAAGAGAAAACCAACCCACCCCCCAAAAAAAAACCCAAAAAAACAAGCACAACCAACCAAAAAAAACCGAAACCAAAAAGAACCAAAAACCACCAAGAGGAAAATAAACACTTTAAAAACCAGGGGAAAATATCTCTCTTTAATTTTACAATGTTGAAAAGTTTGCCTGGCATTGATGTGCTATAGAATATGAATGTAAACCCTGTTTGGGACTACTCAGTTCAAACAAAAACAACACTACAATTTTCAAACTCCACATTTAATTTTTTTGTGTGTAGGGAGTGTTATTCTGTGTGTGGAGGGCAGACTGATACTGCAGATAACAATATTACCTGTGCAGTGGATTATTCTACCCATTTGGTAGCAGAGAAGATGTTTTTTGCATTTTGCAGATTTTCTCCCTCCCCCAAAAGAGCTTTGGAGACTCCTTAATATTGTGCAGTGTTCAATTTTGAATTCTAGGTAATTCTAAAATAAATTAGACACAAATCCCTGTGCTGGTGTTGTTCACAACTTCAGATTAAAGTCAGATTGTTGGCATTAACAGCGTGAGATGTGGCTACTTGAAAGACCCTCTGCTCTTTGTAAATCTTGTTACAGCATAAGGAAGGAAAATTTAATATTATCTAGACTTAGATTATTGTAGGGGGATAGGATATAAGTAAATAAAGGTAGTATAGAAAGTAATCTTACCCCCTAAAGAGTTGCAGCTGAGCCAATTATTAGAGATTGGGAACAGGCCTGATGTTAACAGGCCACAGCTGTAGCCAATGAGAAGAGTGTTATAAAAGAGGGGATTGGTTGGTTGTAAGAGGAACTGGAGTCAGTTGGCTGCTGCAAGGACCAGGAAGAGTCAGTGCCTAGAGGAGCTGCCTACGAGAAACATCAAGGAGCTACGAAACTCTGGCAATATGGAACCCTTGTAATACAATGTGATAGAACCTTTGCAATATAATGACAAGAAATGGTGACCCCAATGTGATTCAGGAAAAAGGATTTGACTATATGGCCCTGTGGATTCGGGATGACCCCGTGGATTCGGGGAAAAATGACTCGACTGTATACTTAGGTATCGACCCACATGATCCTGTGGTGATTCAGGAAAGAAGACTTAAACATTGAGCAATGTGATCCCATGGTGATCTGGGTAGAGAACTGAAAGAGGAAAAGCAGCAAAACAGAAAGAGGAAGGAGAGAATTTGCTAAAGCAACTGTAAGAACTGGAAAAAAAATAGTTCTATTATTTGGTCCAATGTGTTTATTGATTGGTAAAATATATCAATTGCAGCTATTAATGTTTGTTAAATATGAGTATAAAAGATTTTGAAGATAGGTACTTTGTAAACTGAGAAAAGCTGCAAAACTGAACCAACACTCAAAAACAGATATATTCGTACTATAATATGTTGTCTGAACGTTTGTATAACTGTTAGTTCTAAATGAAATATATGAATGTGTCATAAGGTTGATTTATTTGAACATGTACTTCTAGAAATGCTGCAACTCTGTAATTAAAAGAAAAAGGGGGAATTATAGGGGGATAGGATATAAGTAAATAAAGGTAATATAGAAAGTAATCTTACCCCCTAAAGAGTTAGAGCTGAGCCAATTATTAGAGATTGGGAACAGGCCTGATGTTAACAGGCCACACCTGTAGCCAATAAGAAGAGTGTTATAAAAGAGGGGATTGGTTGGTTGAGGGGGAACTGGAGTCAGCTGGCTACTGCAAGGACTAGGAAGAGTCAGTGCCTAGAGGAGCTGCCTACAAGAAACATCAAAGAAGTATGAAACTCTGGCAATATGGAACCCTTGCAATGTAATGTAATAGAACCTTTGCAATATAATGGCAACAGATTATTAGGTTTTATCCTAGACTTACCTAGGACTTTCTCGTAAAACACAATACCTAAGTTATGGTTTAAAAATACAAACTCTAGAATTGAGAAAATCTTGCAGTTTGTGTGCTAAAGAAAAGATGCAAAATTTTTAATTCTCCTGTATGTAAGGCAAACTTGGGTGATTATGGTGGTTACCTATTTGAACTTACCGATTTGTGTAGTTAAAAATTTTTATTTTCTTTTTGATAAGCATTACAGGGAAAAAAAGGCAGATTTAGGAAATTAATTCCTAATCTCTCTATTGCATCTAAAATCTTCTTGTATGACAATATCAGTGTATGAATTTTAAAATTACTATGATTCAGTACAAACTACTGTCAAAGTACAGAGAAATTACACCTTTTAATCTGCTTCTGTGCTGGTTTTAAACTTTTATAAACATATTGAAATGTAAATATTGTTCCTTTTGCTTTGACATATCATTCTGTGTCATACAGTTTTAGCTGTAAATTAACTCAGAATTCTAGTGGCTAAAACATTTTTTAGATTTAAAAGCTGCTATCTTTGTACTATAGATAACTGACTGCTGTCACTGGAAATGCTAGATGAGTAAATCTGAGTTTTCTAGCTTCCCTGTTGTTGTTAAAACCAAGGTTTTAAAACAATGCTAACCTGGCATTATTGATATTTTTACCAGAACATTTGATACTAGAATATCAAATGTGCTGCTAAAACAAAAAAAAAAAGATCAGCTGGGAATTGCCACAGGTTAGGTTCTTTAAGCCCTTCAGACGCAAGAAGACCAAAATGGCTTCAAAATGGAGAGTACAAAATAAAAGGTAACATTTTTTCCTTTGTTGAAGATCCTCTCATCTGTCCCTTCCTCAGCAGGTTCCTGGACAGGTTTAATAATTTCTGGGGTTTCCTAGTCCTTCTCAAAGTAATTTCTGATTCGTCAAAGATCATCTTCATCTGAAAAACTAAGATTCATGACCTAAACAAAATCCATTCTTGAGGCACCTCAGTTGTTTCAGAAAACATTACTGAAGGCATATATCAAAAGGCAGTCTTATGTTCTACTCCTGATCTTTACTTTTTTTTCATCCTACTATAAAATTTTTTCTATACAAAGAATTACAGTAATTTTTTCTTTCCTGTAATTAACCCAAAAAACTATAAAAATGTAGGAAGAAAATGAAGTTTTCACTATACTGGATACAAAAATCCATTTTTCTGGATCTGAGATTACTTTAAATGGGTTTCAGCAAAAACATCACAAAGGGCCTTTGGCCAGTGAGCTCACATTAAAAAACTCATGAAAAAGAATCTTAAAGGGAGAGACACTCCCATGAGTCTAACAGAGCTAAAGCTGGAATTCCACAAGTCTTTATCAATCCATTTGGGGTGCCTTCAGTTGCAGAGAGCAGGGCAATTACAACTGCAGCAGCAAAGGAACATCTAAGCCCTTATAGTTCACTCATTCTTGAGTTTCAGTGCAAGATTACCCACAGAAGCATTTCAGCTGGTGATAACCACCTCAGTGGCTTCTGGAATTCTAGGCACTTGTCAAGGGCTGAGCAAAGCATGAACTTGGTTTACACAAGTGTCAGCTGTCAGAGACTGGCTCCCTCAGTCAGTGCCAGCTTGCAGCAGGCTCTAAGTGGTGACACATTGCCTGTCACCAACCAGGCAGGCCATGCCCACGCTGTGATCACTCAGTATTGGCACATTGTCCCTGGGAATCCTCTTGGAAAAGGAAAATTTTGCTTCTGGCTAATGTCTGTGAAAGAAAATAATGCTGATCCTGATTTTGAGGAATATGGTAAACACCCCCACCCCCCAAAAAAAAAAAAAAAAAAACACCAAACAAAGGTTTGGCTTTGCAGTGCCATGGCTGTGGTAACACAGACCCTTATCTGCCCCACTTCAGATTCTCAGCCTTGTCAGCACAAAAATGTGTGGGCACTCCTAAACCGCTTTATACATCTGCTACTCCTAAACCCTTTTATAAAGGCTTTGGAGAGTTAGAAAATACTTTAAAAATTACTGATACATTATACAGAACTGAACAAGATTATTGAGAGAACAAGTTGAGTTCCCAGTGCCAGCTCGGGATTCTCTTATAATGCCAAGTGGCTCCTTCAATCTGGCATCAGGAACCTGGGCTGGAGAGTTTTGTTTGCAGGGAAAAGGGTGTTTGGGTGTTGGTGTTTGGGGACCTGTGGCCCGGAGTGGCTGGCTGGCTCCTGAAATTCCGCATTGTGCAGGATGCCTCCCAGACCCAAGCTGGCACACCTGACTCCTTTGGTTTGATTGTGCCAAGTTGCTCCTGCACACCACAGTCGGGATCCCTGGGCTGGTGCGTTTTGTTTGCCACGTAAAGTGCCTAAATTTTCTCTTTTAACCCTATAAGATATCAGTGTGGACCTCCCTTGTCTTCAAGCAGGAACGGTTCAGATTTGGCAATATCTCATCTGCAACTCAGTTTAAGTAGAAAGATATCTTTTTTAAAACAGCCAGGGGGAGACTGGCCTTTTACGCACCTCTCTGTTTTTTCATCATGGATCATTCAGGAATGTGACCTTCTACTCTTGTGATATTAATGGTGGTCATGGTTATTATTTTATTCTAATAAATAATATTTATTATGTTTTCCTTCTTGGTCATCTTCTTCTGTGTTATAACTGGTTTATCTCAACCTTTTAATAAATATGGATTTATTCATATTGAGTATAGGCACAAATGAATGAAACAGTGTTGGTTACTTAAATTACACTAGTAAGATCTGAATAAATTCTTTCTCCTTGTATGTTAGAAACGTTTTCTTGTTTTCATTTTTAAGCGTAAGAGCTTTGAGCAGTGGGTGCATGTTAATAAGGTGGGATAACATCATCTTCACTTCCTGATGGAACTGTGTAATACTGGAAAAGTAAATGTCAAAAAAGCATTTGAAATACATTGAAATTTTTTTCACTTCAAAATATTTTTATTAATCCGCCTGATTTCTGGAACTTCTTCAGGGCACTCAGTTATTTTTCACTCTTCTCATTTTTCAGAGGTATTTTCCATAATGGCTCTGATTATATTGATTACTACAAATCCATATGGGATCTATTAATGGATATATATACAGTATATCTATATGAATTATAGATATACTGTATGTATTTTTGACATATGTGGGGGAAAAAAGGTGATGGTACTTATTTAGAAAATAATACATTTTTTTTACTGACCTAGATGCCAAATATCTCAGAAGGAGAAAGCCACAAGTTGATGTCATAAAGCATCCTGCAAGGTACTGTTTTGAGTATAATTAGGAGTTTTTCTTGGATGGTTTTATGAGCTGTATTTTTGCAATTCCAGACTTGTTCATGCATTTTAGCACTTATATCTTTTGACCTAGAAAAGCCTCTGTCTGTACAGATTTTTTGGCAAAAGGGATCTCTTATGGGGCATTGGAAAAATAGTGTTGTCTGTTTTGAGAACAAAAACTATTAGATGCAGTTTCACAGAAGGTGTGGAATGTTTAAGTTTCTTAAAAACAAAAGAGTAGAATCCACTGTAGTTTTTACAAATCCATAAACATCACTTAAGGCAAGTGGGAACAACTTAATATTATATTAAAGTGTAGTAGATAATGTGTGTGGAAAACACCAACAGTTTAAAAAATAGAGTTAAATGTAGCAGTGTTTATTACTCAAAATAAAGTAAATTTGAGTCATTTTCAAGCAATCTCTTATGACAAAATATGTCTTTCAATAGTGGGAAAAGGCTTGTTAAACACAAGGTAAACACAATATGGAAAGAAAATGACACAGACTGTTTTTGCTTTAACATCTAATGAATTATTTGTACATATGAAGCCTTAGACTAATTCAAATACAAATCAGATTGACAGATTATTTGTTCCTTTGACTTGTTCTGAAGAGAACGATACATAGGCATTTGCTAGAGCTCTGTGTTCCTGAATACTTCTTTTTATTTTTGCCTCACTTTTTCAGTATTTCAGGCTCAATAACCTGAGGTGCATTATTTTTATCTTAGGGAGGTGAATATCAGCCTTTAAAGCAGCTACACTGGCTGAGACAAGGAGGCCTCTCCAGTGGTAGTGAAATCCCACAGTAGATGGACTAAAAAACTCAGGAATGACTCAAATTCAATGCAAATTTACAGTATGCAGAGGTATTTCAATACACTTTATATCCCAGATCAACACAGTATTTTTCATATCATTCAAGAGCTTTATCAAAGACTGATTTTTAAGACCCCAGTGAGATCCTGATCAGATTAATTGCACTCTATGAAGGCCTTAACAAGACACTTGAATATACATGTGATTTATGTGTAAATGTACTTTGACTGATTAGAAGACAAGAACTATGATCTTTGCAGAGACTAAAACAATAGTCATGTGGATATGTGCATGAATATTTACATAAAGGACAGTAAAACTGGATTCAGTGCTAATAACTCCTTAGGAGGACTCTCAAAACAGCCAAGAGCGAAAAACACAAGGAGTGAAAATACTGTTTGCTTTCAGAATTTAAAAGCTTCTTTTCATTCCTATGGATGAACAGTCAATATTTCAACACCTGGTTATGCAGAGGATATGTGGTCAGATTTTAGGATATGTGCTGTAGAACTGGGGAGGATCTTTTAATTTTGCCCTTGGAAATATTTTCCTCCAAGCTGTATTGAAATTGCATGGACTGTAAAACACAAAACAACAACTGGTGCTAATAACCTTAATACTGTGTAGCTTGCTGATGTGTTATGCAGTTTGTTGAGGGTGTTGACACTGTGAAATAAGGCCCAACAGAAGATAACAAGTAAAAAAAAAAATCAAAAAATTCAGAATCAGATTGGAGAGATTAACCAACCATATGTGTACAACATAAACTGTGGGCAAAACACATTTCTGTTCTGAACATGGAATGGACATGGAAAAACTGCAATTTGAAAATTGAGCATTAGGGCAAAAATAGCTCTTTTCTTCAGTATAAGATGTGTAAAAATACAACCATGAAATAGAAATGAAAACTGAACTATCTTTATTACAATTTAAGTAATATCTGGACCATCTGTTGGCCATAATCAACTCCAGAACCAAACTTCACTCAGGAAGACACTGTTGGCTAAGCCCAAGCACCTTGAATAAAAAAAAAAAAAAAAGTCATTTTTTAAAAAAAATCAAGTACCTTGATTTTTTTAAGGACTCACTGAAGTATTTAAAAGGAATTGTTTGGTTGTTTATTTACCTAACTTAAAATGCTGAGAGAAATTTGTAGTAATACCGTTACCTGAATATTTTGCCACACTGACATATTGCTCATTGTTACAACTCAAAAGGAATTTTTCATTCTTATTTAAACTGCCATCACCCAGATATTTGTTTGTATGATCAACCAGCTGTAAAAAATTGTGATTTTCTGAATGCTTATAAACACAAGAAGGGAGCTTATGCCTCAGGAAAAATAATTGCAGAGGTAGAGGTGCTAAAAAAGAGATCTGACTTTCAAAAGATGTGCATTGTATGACTGAGAGGCTAAAACAACATAAAGCTCACTGCAAAAGACATGGAGATCCAAGCATTGATTTTTTTATTAGGATTGATTTCTTTATTAGATTATTTCCACAGATCCCTGTAGCACAATCAGGCTGTTGAGAATTTAACTAGAGTTTCTAACTGTACTTTTTATAAAGAGCTACTCTATATATGGTCTATAAAATATACGTATATTTTTAAAAAGCTATTTTATTGTATACGTGTTTATCATAAAATTAATGAAGAAATGTTCAAAAATGATCTTCTATGATTCAACTGATTGCTGTCTAGTCATCTTGGGTTCATCTGATATGTCTTTGATGTGTACAACCTATCATTGACCCAAAAAGAAAAAATACATCATTACTAAAACATTGGAAAAAACAAAATCTCTTCATTAGCACAGTGTGTTGTTGGGGGCTGAAGTAGAATTATTTCTCCCTTTTTATAGGGCTGTGCTTTGGATTTTTGGTGGAAATAGTGTTTGAGTAGGGGTGTTTTTGTTGTTGCTGAGTGTGAGGATTTGAAGGAATTAGAGATGGGATCTCAGTTGTTTTTGATGATGGGATTTATTTTTCTTATAGGCAGGAAGGGTGAGTTGGGCTCACATCTTCACTCTATGGCTCAGAAGGTAACAAGACCCTCAGTTACAAGACCTTTTAAGGAGTTATTGACCAATAAAACACTACCAACAAGAATATTTATGGTTTTGACCTAAACCTTCAATACTTATGGACTCATGTTACAGCATAAGCTTTCTTAGCCAATCATGTTATGACACACAAAACTGCAGTGCTGCATTCTAAACTCCTTATTTACCTCTGTAACTACTTTTGTTTTTTCTATATCTTAAACTCTAAAACTCTGAACTTTACTTAGCTTAATGTGTCTCTGCTTTAAACTATAAATTTGCATTCTGGCTTCTAGCACCTGGGTTTGGGGGCCTTTTCCAAGGTGTCAGATCAAATCCTGGGTTTAATTCTAAGCTTTAGCTTACAGGCCCAAAGTTCTGGGAGTTCCCTGTGATGCTTCAGGTTTCAGCTTTTATATTTTCAGATTCTGTATTGCTTTAGTGTGTGAGTCTGGGCTTCACATGAGGGGATGCTGAGCTCTGTGCACAGAGCAGGGAGACAAAACAATTCCTGCTCCAGCTGGGCACCAAGGACAAATGATCCAAATCTCAGCCCAGGAGCACAAACCCCGTGGGCTGCAGAGAGAAAAACAAGCAGGGTGGGACTGCAGGGGCTAAAGCTGGAATGGGACAATGAAGTGCAAGATGCAAATGGAGCAGAACTGATCCCAGGGAGAGACCCCGGGAGCGCTCGTGCATTTTGGGGCCATTTTGGTTCATCTTGGGTGCAGCCCTGGCTGGGCTCTTGTGCTGCCCAAGGTGGATCCATGGAGGAGATGCTTGGAATCAATCCCTGCTTTATTCTTTAGCTCTGTCCAGCCCCTGCTCCAGGGCAGCCTGCACAGGGCATCATCTGCATTTCAGATTCTGAAACGGCAGCTGAGCAGCGCTCACACAGAGCCAAGGCCTTTCCTTCCTCCCAGCCCAGCAGAGAGAGACTGGGAGAGGACCAAGCTGAGCCCAGCCAGCCGCAGGGGTGTCCCAGACCCTCTGGCTCATGCTCAGTGTATGGCTCTGGTGTCCCAGACCCTCTGGCTCATGCTCAGAGCTAGGGGAAGGAGGAGGAAAAGGGGATGGTTGGAGTGGGGTGCTTATCCCACCAAGTCCCTGTCCCGTGGGATGGAGCCCTGCTCCCTTGGGATGGAGCCCTGGGACAGAGCCCTGCTCCTCTGGGATGGAGCCCTGGGCTGGAGCCCTTCTCCCCTGGGCTGGAGCCCTTCTCCCCTGGGCATGGCTGAGCTCCATCAGGAAGGGGGAATGAATTCCTTGCTTTGCTTGTGTGCATTGCTTTGGCTTTCCCTGCTGAGTTGTATCTCAATCCAGGATTTTTCTCACTTTTACCCTTCCAAGCCTCTCCCCCACCGCAGCGTGGTGGGAATGAGGGAGTAGAAGCCTCAGCACTGCCAGCTGGGGTTAAACCTCCACACATGGAAAGACCTGGAGTGTTTGTGCTGCTCTTCCAACCCCTCAGTTCATGTGGATTACCAACTTCCAGCACTCTGCTCTTAGTTTTAACTCATGCCAGGCATGTCCTGGCAGCTGCAAGAAGTTCAAGTAAAATCTGCTTCAAGCACTGAACAGAAATGACTTTAAAAAACCTTTGCTGGAGAGATTAACTATGCATTGCAGAAAGAGAATGAAGAATAATGCACTGGATGTATGAAATGCCACATAAGTAGACTTATTTTGCAATAAATCTAATTTTTTTTCCCTAGAGATCCAGTCCTGTTTCCTGGAATCCACACTACAGTGCCCTACACAGACTGCAAAATACAGACTAGGAAATCCAGTTTGGTTAGGGAATGTTCCAAATCTCCCTTGCCAATGTATTTTTTCCAGGCTTGTTCTATTTGCATCACTGTATCTAATACTACATTGCTGCTCTCTTGGTCTGTTTTACTTTCTGCTCTCCCTTAGCCTTTCATTAAAATATCTCCACCAGGATTTCTCCTCATAGCTGAAATTGTTCTATTGGCAAAGATATGATTGTTAGGACAATTTTCCTTCCTTAGTACATCTGATTTTACAAAGGATATTAATGTTTTTATTTATAACTATATAACTATTAAATATATAAATATATAGTAAATATATTAAATAAAATAAATAAAAATATATATATATAATATGTATTATATGTATCTAAATAGATATAATTATATCGTATATAAAATAGATTTAAAATATATATTTTATATTTATATATCATTTATATATAAATGTGTAATAAACATATTATATAAATATACAAGTATATAAATACATTAGGTATTTTATTTATAAATATATATAAATATGTTCAATAAATGTTTTCATATGTTTATAAAAATATTGTATACCAGGCCTTGTACCTTTCCATCCTGTTTCAGGGAATTTTCAGTCAAACTGTAATAGTATATTCATATTTGTTCTCATTGTTGTAAAACACCATTTTTAACATATTTGCTGTATTAAAAGTTAAAGGAGACCCTTGAGTACCAAGACCATATTTTAAATAGTCAGAACATTTTTAAAAATTCTGATTATCTTATATTATAGGCTGGATTCATCCACATGATGCATAAAATAAGGCTGTGATAAACTGAAGTTGCTTGCTGCAAGTAAATAAAATAACAAAACCCAGTTGAATTCTTTTTCCACCTGGCAGGTGAGATGCAGCCGTAGTTCTGAAGTGCTGGTGAGCACCCAACAGGCTCTGTTAGAAAGGGAGTGTGCCTGGGCAGGCTGAGGCTGCAGGATAGATCTGTACAATGTAGATAAATATATGGAGATAAATCTGGACCAGCAGATTGTGCTGTGCCCAATGAAGTGGAACAGGGAGTTGTAGCTCTGGGCTTCCCTTGTAAATCAAGGGAGTTCACAAATTTATCTTTTCTGGGATTTTGACAGCTTCTATCTTTTACATGGACTTATTGTTAAACTTAATCTACTTGGTTTTATTTTTTTTTTTTTGAGAATTTTGAAGGACAGCCTCCCTCCCTCTTCATGGCATTTGTGAGCCTTTCAAAATGTACCAAAAGTGCAGCTCAATGGTTTGTGTGAGCATCAGAATGAGGCATCAGGTTTGATTTTGGATGAGTTATCAGTGCACTTAATGCACAGATCTGGGTCCTGGGATTACCCATGTGGTCAGGAGTCACAAATAGCTGCTCTTGAAATCACTGCTCTGCTCTGTTCTACCACTATACACCAGGACTTCTATTTATTGTTTTAAATTTGTAGTATTTATTTTTTTAATTTATAGTCTTTATTTATAGTATTCTTTTTAATTGATAGTATTTATTTAGAGCATTTTATTTAGTTTATCAGATTTATTTAGAGCATTTTATTTAATTTGTAGTATTTTAATTTATAGTATTATTTAATTTATTATAATAGTTTTATAGTAGAATTATCTTATGTATTATATTATAATTATATATATTTTAAGTGAGAAATATATATTATATTATACTAACATGTTATATATATTATACTAATATTATTATACTCATAGTATTATTATACTAATAATATAGTAAAATAATACCATTATACTATATAATTTATAATTGTATAATAGTATAATAGTATTATTAGTAGCATAATTATCTCATTTATTAATTTATAGTATTTTATTTAATTTATAATATTTTAATTTATAGTATTATTAATTTTAGTATAATAGTAGTAGAGTAGAATTATCTTATGTTTTATATTAGATATATTTTAAGTGAGAAAAAGGCATATATTATATTGTTATATTACTATTTTACAAATAGTACTATTATACTAATAGTATAGTATAATAATACTGTTACACTATATAGTATATATAATAGTATTATAGTATAATAGTATTATTAGTAGCATAATGATGTAGTTTTATTAATTTATAGTATTAATTTATAGTATTCTATTTAATTTATAGTATTTTAATTTATGATATTATTATTATTATAACTTATACAGAGAGATTTTTAGTTCAGGCTCTCTTTTAAACTGCTGTGGCAGAACCCACAATGATGAACTTGATAAGTTCTTTATTTTATCTGCTGCACAAGTTCCCCTTTGAGCCCAGGGTGCAGGAGCCTGCTGAGCTCAGCAGGATGAAGTTCCCAAGCCCTGGGTAGGACAGGGACCAGCTCAGCTCCCTGGTAATTAATCGAAAGTTAATTAAATCAGAAGTACCCCACACAAACAGGTTGCCAACCCTTGCCAGATGGCCCATGCCTGTTATTGAGGGAGAACGGTTGTAGCTGTACACTGGGGGTAAAATCCAAATTCTTTTGAAGCCAGGACTTCAGCTAAATTTAAAATATCAGTAAGACTTTCATATAAAACTCTCTTCTTTCAACAAACTCAGTTTTAAATGATAATTTGTCTTATGTCAATGAACTCTCTGGTTTTAATTTGAATTTTCTGTTCCTAATTTGAATTTTCTGTTCCTAATTTGAATTTTCTGTTCTCTTTTAAAGCTTATATCTGAGATTATTGACATTTGCATGATAAAATATCCTTACTGTAGGCAATTTATCCATTTGGTTGTTGGTTTCTGAACTCCTACATTTATATTGTCTTCAACTGAATTGAGCATGATAGGACTGAGATTATAGATGAGGGAAGCTGCTTATTCTATGGCTCTTTAGCTTTTAGAAGCTAAAGCAATACAATCTTTCATCAATTTGGATATTCTTGAATTATATTGTAATTTGACTTAATGGAGAAATAATGAGAAACTGAGTGGGAGCAGAGGATGCATGCTCACCCTCTGAAATAAAAAATAAACAGTGTAGGAATTAAATAGCAAGGGACACAAAAATTACAGCAGATTCCATTGATGTCTTTTCCTCTAATAAAATGAAATATATTCTGTTCAGCCAATATGCCTGTGGTAATTGGCATCACCAATCATATTTCAAAGGAGCACTATGAATGAGATTTGCCAGCAAAGAACAGTGAATTAAATGACTGCATGTGAGGAGCACAGACAGACTTTCCCCCTCATTTATTCAAGATTGAACGTAATAACCAAGGAAAACTGATATAACTAACCACTTCTGACTCCTGTAAATTGATATGGGATGGAGCTGTCAGCTTCTAATCTGATTAAGTCCTTTCTTAGGCCATTTTTAATCTGAGTTCCACCATGAGGTTTTACTTTAGGGGAAAATAAACTGCTTGGTGTTCAGATAGGAAACATTATTGATTTAATAAGATGACCAAAAGATATTCCACTGGTAACCAAACCTTTTAGTTGTAGTGTGTATACTCTGAGTGCCTTTTCGCTTGTCCTTTACAGTATTTTGGATACTGTGAGAAAAATGGGAGTTGGTATATTAGATTACCTTAAACCTTAAAATTTAATATTATAGCTTGTTTGTTCTCTTGAGTAACTGTGGTGCAGGAAAGCATTTAATGTAGTCATTAACATAAAAAGCCATGCACATAGGCAGAAATGTAATTTTTATGAGGGACCTTATAATGCCTCTGATTGCATACAAAACCAAAAGAATACCAGAAAACACACGCAAAGCAGTAGCAACAAATAGAAACAGTTAAGGAAATAGACCAACGTTTACTGTAGCTAAAAGTTTCACACAGCTCCAAAATAAAAAATCAAAAAAGAAAAAAAATAAGAAATTTTCAGACATCCAAAATGATCAGTGAGAGCTCTCAATTATCATTTCTGTTACAAAGAAGTAATTTACATTCCTGATGCATTACAGATGCCAGCATTTTTCCGGGTTTTCTCCTCCATCCTGCAGCTGGAGGCTTACAGTTTTCCATCTCCTTGGTTTCCCAACCTCTATAGCTTATGCTATTACAATTCCCCTTATACTAACTTAAATCTACCTAATATCCCAATAATGCTTGAATTCTAAAACCTGATTATCCTTTCCACTTCTGCAAGGGATGAAATGATGATCCTCTTTTGAGAGGTGATGAAGGAGCAAAACCAATAATCCTGGCTTTCTTTGGATTCCACTGGAGCTCTGTGCCATCAGAGGTCCCCAAGATTTTGGGTTAAAAAAATTAGAATAAAATAAGTGAAAGGGATTTTATGCAGCCTCAAATTTTTGAACAACAAATCAAGTATTTTATTTTCTATGTGGATCTCCTTTTGTTACTGTTGTGCAGGAATGCTTTAGGAAAAAGAAGCTCCACTGAGTGATTGGGGTGGGGCCAAACACCACTGAATGCCTTCCCTCCTAAACTGGGGCTACTTTCTAAGGATACTTGGGAGCAAGAGCCATATTTCCTTTTCCTCCCTTTCCAGGAACCTTACATGTGAGAATACAACAACCTAGAAATTCCAAAAGCCAATCTAAACTGGTTTTTTAATCTTCTTTTCTACTGTAATTTATTTCTCCTTACCTATTAGCTTCTTTCTGGTTGTGGGCAGCTGTCAAAAAATATAAAATTTTTTTGATAGTAAATTGACCAACAGACACAGTACCACCCTGAGATTCTGATTTATTCCCTCTAGGTTCTACAGCAGCTTTTATTCTGCAATCAGTGGGTTCAAGCCAGATTGTGATAATATGTACATTGGTATTTTCCTTCATCTGGTTATACTTTTATTATTAGTTACTTTTATTTATTTGTTACTTTTATTTAGTTATTTGCATGGTTTTCTGGATAGAATACAAACTAACTCCATATAATAAATGTAACTCTGTACATTTCTATTTACATGCTAACTTTAATTGCTATTTCAGCATCCCAAAGAAGCAAGATTCAGCTGCCACAGATGCTGCTCTTTCTCCTCCAGAGAAATGTAAGAGCCAGGTTTTGATAGAGGTGTTTTGCATACAATCTAGAAAAGGTAGGTCGTTACTAATTTCTTTTTCTCAATTAGAAATTACTAATTCCATCACAGTGTAGGCTTACAAAGTTCATTGCTATACCTTCTGACTTCAAAGAATTGATTCCTACATGAATTCAGAAGCAGGAATTTAACATATTTGAAATTCTCACTGAAGCAAACATACACTACTCCTGATAATCAAAGACTTCTATTTGACTTTATTAAAAATATGTTTTCCATTCTATAAGAGCCACAGATGCCTTAAAAATGGTTAATGCATGATAAGATCCATTAATTTTTTCAACAGATACAAGTTAATTTAAAAGAAATTTCTGTGACACTATTTTGGAATTAAATTAATTTTTTCCATGCCCTAGGAAGCTTTGCCATCAAATTCATGGCTGTAGCTTCCAGGGGCTGTTGTCACTTGTATATTTTCCTTTTAGTGTGGCATAGGCTGCTTTCTCTTCAGTAGAAAACAAGCAATAAAACTGCCAAAACAAATAGAAGACAAAACCCAAAGAAGTTCTCCAAGTGAGTGAGTTAAGAAGTCTGTTATCTAGTTTTCCAGAAAGTTAAATGCATGAGAAACTTGCTTTTACTGTTCCATTCCACTTTAAAAACATGCAAATAAGAAGTGATATTGAGTTAGGATTAATAATAAAAACATGCAAATAAGAAGTGATATTGAGTTAGGATTAATAATCAAAACCTGATTGCTACTAATTCATTACTCTTCCCTCATTTTTCCATCTCATCTGCAAGCAGATTGCAGGCCTGATGAAAAGGGCTCATTTTGCCAAAACACTCATGTTGTCTTATAAGTCCCAATAGTTCCATTATCATTATGCTGCAAGGACCCCATAGCTTCAGAGTTTCATACCTTCTTCATGTTCCTTGAGAGCAGCTCCTCTGTGCACTGACTCCTCTCAGTCCTTGCAGCAGCCATCTGACTCCTTCAGCTAATCTCACTCTTTTATAGCACTTGTTCTTGTTAGTTACAGGTGTTCCTAATCTTTAGTAATTGGCCCCAGCTGCAACTCATTGGGGGATAGGATTACATTCTGCATTGCCTTCATCTATCCTACAATTCCCCTTTTTCTTTTAATCAGAGTTGCAGCATTTCCAGAAATACATATTTGATATTTATACATTTCAATTAGAGTTGTGAGTTATAACAAATATATATCTCTAAATATTTAGTTCAGTTCTAAAGGTTTTCACAAGCACTTATTTTTAAGGCATTAATTCTATAGGTTTTCACAAGCACTTATTTTTAAGGCATTCAAATTTGACAAACACCAATACATTTTCCAATCATGTTTCCCCACATCTATGGGGTTATATAGTCGAATCCAGTAGTCAAATCCAGTTTTAAAGTCAGTAAACTATGAAGTGCACTTCTTTTCAATAAAGTTTTCCACATGGATAAAATAGTCATCTACTTCTATTATTTTCCCAGTCGCTCATCTCAAATCAGACAACTGGATTAGGTCTAGACACTCATTATTCTTCACTTATTATTTAGGGTACTCTTTTTCTCTCCCCGTTTTTTTTCTTTTTCTCTTTTTTCTTGTTACCGCCCATTGCAGTCACGTCAGAGTCACCAATTGTTGTCTTATAAATCCCAATAGTTCCATTATCATTATGCTGCAAGGGCCCCTAGCTTCAGAGTGTCATACCTTCTTCATGTTCCTTGAGGGCAGCTCCTCTGTGCACTGACTCCTCTCAGTCCTTGCAGCAGCCATCTGACTCCTTCAGCTAATCTCACTCTTTTATGGCACTTGTTCTTGTTAGTTACAGGTGTTCCTAATCTTTAGTAATTGGCCCTGGCTGCAACTCATTGGGGGATGGGATTACATTCTGCATTGCCTTCATCTATCCTACACACTCAAAATCTCACCTACTTTCCTTAGAGAAATTTTTCCATAATGCTATTTTCCAGTGTGGGTGAGCTAGCCTAACATTTTGAGTGGAAATGAGATCCCCAGATTCTCTCTTGCTCCTCACGATATAAGCACTGGCAATTCCTCCAGAATGGCATCTCTCATTTTTAAATCTCTCATTTCTAAAGGTACAAAAAGTCATCCCAGCTATAGGAAATCTTCATTTTCTCCTAGCATGGGGAGAAAGAAATCCCAGCTAGCAAGGAAATATCTATTGGTTCTCCTCATTGAGTTTCTCCAATTTGAGTTTCATTTAATTTCCTATTTATACTCTGAAATGAATTAAAAAAAAAAGTACAAATCTTTGTTGAGTCTAGTTCTACAGTAACCCAATGGTTAAGGGAAAGTTAAGTGCCTAAACCTCCAGTACATTATCAGCTACTCATAAAAACAAGTGTTATCATAGTTCAGTATTTAACCAAAAAGATGTTTGAAATGAAGTCTGAATAATGAGATTTCTGTAACAAAATAAACAAAGTTGAAGGCACTTTTGTCTTCAGTCTTAAGTGAAAATTTGTCAAGTAAATTACATATCTTTTCCTCAAAAATACTTCAATTTCTGAAGAAATATTCTGAAGATATTAAATCTTAAATTGATTGTTTGGTTAAGCCATGACTTGTGGATCTGATTGCCACGTACCACAATTTTTTAACAAACGCAGTCATTCCTGAAAGGCTTTTGTAAATTTGCGTCAGGTATTTGAAAGCCACAAATCAGAATGCAATATTTTTTTAGATGAATGAGAAGCCATGCTGTTATTAAAGTGGGAAGATACAAACACCTCAGAGGCTGACAGCATCCCATGGAAGATGCATTTCCTGCTGCTCCAGGAACAGGAGGGTGATCCAGAGGTAAATCAGCAGTGACAGGTCAGTGACCACAGCGCACACTGAGCAGCCTCAAGAGAGCTCTGTTTGCCTGCACATCTCAGGCTTTTCTTGTCTAAAGGGTTTTCCTGTCCATAATTAACAGGAGGATTCCAGAACCATCAAGCATTTATTTGCAAGGTGTTCTCAAGCAAAATAAGGAATAACTCCATGCTGTGACTGAATAGCTCCTTTTCTGTGGCTGGGCTGTGGGTTTGGGCAGAGTGGCACATAAATTGAAGTCTCTGACACTTTAATGCTGCTACAGCAGCTTCAAATCAATTATAGAAGAAGCAGAGATGCACACTGCAAGATTGCAAAATATGCAAATTCAGCTCAGGAGTTTGTTGTTTCTCTTATCTCTCTAGAATTTATATGCTTATGGTTCTGCTGACAGAATAACCTTATATTTACACATATTATACATTATGGATAGCCTCATTCCATGGCTTTCCTTCTTTGGATTGTTTTACGAAGAAAATTTGATTTCTTATGTGTGGACAGAGGCTGTTCAGTTTCCTTAATAGATCATTAATGTTTTTTCTAAAAATAAAATGTTAGCATTTAGATGTAGGCTGAAAGAAGTTTAGAAAACAATGCTGTTCCAAACTGCTCACTTCTTAAACAACGTCTAATTTAAGAACAATGAAAAAGTCAATATTATGATGCAGTTATGATTATTGTAATTTTCTTCCATGCCAAAAATCTTGGCTTACCCCTAAGCCTTAGTAGCAGTGCCCATCTCTGCTTGAAGAACAGATTGCTCAGCATGTCAGTAGCCAAGCAATCAATTTTACTGTAATTTTACCCAGCTTAGGACCAGGTTGGAAGCTGTGTTTCTGGGAGAAGTTTGGCCAGAAACAGAAATGCTGTGATTGTCACATATTTAACAGCAATGACACTGTCCACAGCCACATGAAAGATCCTATATTCTCAAGGGCTTGGTTCTCAGAGAATTGTCAGAGAGGACTTTCTCTGTGCACAGGAAGCAAGTTCAAACTTGAGGAAAAGTTCCTCATGCTCAGTGCCTTATCTAGCAAAGTTATGTATCTGGTGAAGCTCACCAGAGGGAAGTCAAGCTCACACACTTGGCTAAACTGAAGCCTAAACCCAAACCGGCATCTCAGCAAGGAGAAAAACACAGTGTTGTAAACAAAGAATGGCAGGAAAAAATGTCAGCCATCATGGATCTTTTTACACTCAGGAAAAAGGGAAAATACTAAAATTAGTACTCTCAAGCAGCTGTAGAGAAAAAGAAGTTCGTATACAGTCTACTGAACTATCTTTGGAGAAATGCTGCTCTCCATAGAAAATATCCCAGAATTGCCCATGATTCTACAGGATTTCCTCAGAAAATATTTTCCACTGAGGGGTGTGTAAGTCTTTAACTCTTTGGGTTTTTTTGTGTTGATGAGAAGCTACCTGTACGGCACCACAGGATCAAAAATTTGTTATAATGGAAGAAAAACTAGCAAGCAGTGTGACTACTACACAAATGCAGAATTTTTTACAATTTCTCTTTTCTAGCTAAAAAAATTGTCATGTTCAGTGTCAGAGGGTGATGTAGCCATTTAGAGCAGCTGTATCTTTAGGCAAATTTAAATGCCAGCTGTCTTCACTGGGACTCTTTTCTGCTTAAAATAAGGACATCTTCATATCTTGGAGAATAAAAAACTAACCTTAAGTGCTCATTTTTCAGTACCATGATGGTTAGAGACATTCACAGTTGTTGATGTTGTTAGCATTTGCCCCAAGACAGATCACTGAAGCTTGATAATTCAGTTAGAAACTCACCTTATCAAATGAGATACTGCCTATCAGAGGTAGAGTTTTATATCATCAGCTCAATCCCCACTGAAACATTAGCCTGGCAATTCTGGACTCATGGAAAACTACATTTTGAGAATTTTGTTCTTTTTCCAAGGGACATTGCTGTAGAAAATCAACAAAGAGTAGTACTAATATTAGAGCAGGCTTAGTTTGAGTGCCACGTTTAATTAAAATTCCAAACCCTAGCAACATATTCTTTTATAAGGGAAACACTGATTCCAAGGAACATTCTATTTTCAGAAGTCAGGAAGGAAAAAAGAAAACTTGATGTTATTCCCTTTAAGGATTCATCTTGCTCTTATTCATTATTATTAGATCCCGAAAAGAAGTAAAGGTACTACATTAGGTGACTTTAAAGAACCTAAAATACATCAGTAGTATTTTCTTCAAAGGTGAGATTGGAAAAGTTACCATGATGATACCCACAAGAAAAAATGGTTTAACACTGAGAAGTTACCAGTTAGCATTTTTACTTGTCTTTCTTCCTTTGATGTAAAAAAAAAAATCTTTTGAAATATGAATGTAGACTTAAAACCGGCAAAACTGCTTAAAAAATATAGCAGAAGACTTAACCTTTTGACTTCTGGCAAATGTCCCAAAACTTACTGAACATGTTCAAGGTGATTCAGTGAAATGAGTTCAAAGAAATTGTGTCTCATCTGCAGCTAAGAGTTGAAGCGACCCTTTAATTTGAAAGGTTTTCTCTGCATTTCCACACTCCTCTTTCATCCTGTGATGTTCCCTTCTTTCTCCCAAACTCAGTTATTTCTCCCATCTTCGCCACCTTTCCATGGTGCAGTTCCTGTCAGGTCACTCCTTTCATTCCCAGCTGAGTCAAGCCTTCCTCAGCTGAAAGTCCCAGCAGTGAGCAGGGAAATTCTGCTTGCAGAAATGCTGTGTCAGCAGAGCCTGAGCCTGCTGCTGGAACCTCGGAAATCATGAAAGGATACATGAAAAAGATGAAAGTAGATCACTGTCAACACCTCACACAAAAATTTTTATGTTGATTTATATTTTTGTAAAAATACAACTTAAAAATATTTTAATGTTTTAAAAATTTCTATCAATTTTATTGACAGAAATACATTTTTATTTATATCAATTTTTATATCAACTGTGGCTGCTCATTTGCATATTCAACATTCAAACTGTGCAAAAATGAAACACTGAGAAATCCTTAGAAGATTTTTGGAAGTGATTTTTGATCAATAATCTGTCATTTGGGAAAAAAAGTAAGCAGCTCTACTAAATATTGGGCCTTACATTTGCTTGACAGTAGTGAACTTATTTAGGCTATCACAATCACAAGTTGTATCATAGAAATCTGTTCAAAACCGCAAAAAATAATATAAAGGGAAATTTAACTGTCACCTGTGTCCATTCTAATAATTTAAGTATCACAGTAATTGAATGGAGAGTAGTGTTTGGTGATGTTGTTTCACCTAAAATTGGAACTCTCTGGTGTTAGTTACTATCTATCCTGGGTTTTCTGCTTTTATAAAAAAACAAAACAAAACAAAACAAAAAAACCCAAAAACAAAAAAAAAAAAAAAAAAAAAAAAAAAAAAAAAACAAAAGAAAAAAACCCCAAACCAAAAATCACTAGCCAAAGCAAAAAAAAAACAAACAAAAACCCCAACACATTTGTCCCACCACAGGATATAAGAGCTTTTCACAGTGAATTCAGGAGCTGGAATATGCTAAGGAAATAGAGCCCAAAAAGCAATAGTGTACTCTACAGAATATGAACATTAGGTAAAGAAACCACAGATTAAAAAAGAGGTTATTTAACAATAATTAAACACTAATAGCAGGGTTGATGAGATTTCTTACACTCTCGGCTACAAATGCATTGAATCAGGTATCATAAGCTCTAAAATATATGAATATATTCGACTATAATTGCTCAAGTTACCATTACTATGGCTTTCATTTGGAGGTGCTTCAAGCGGGTCAGCTTCAGAAAAAATTATTCTGGCATATAACCAATCCCTCTGGCCTTTGCTGGCATGGGCAGAAGAGACTTTAACTCTACCACCACCAGTAATGAAGGGATGGGACTACTTTTGGGCCAAGAACGATTTATTGCTCAGATGAACATCAGTCTCAGAAGCTGTGAGATTTCAGAGGAGCAAGAACTCGGCCATAGCTCAGAGTAGTCACAGGTTCTTGGTTACAAGGCAGTACAGAACTTTCTAACCCAACAGACAGTTGCCACAGGGTTTATTTTGCTTTTCTAACCTATCACATTAATTCTGCTGCACTGTGGATACTTTTGCCCAATGGGCTTTTAACTCCCAGGCACACATGTGCTTCTATTAAAACTTCTAAACTCTGAGCTGTTCTATACAATCACACCCCTACATTATAAATCCCTCACCATCTTACCCATACAGTTTCTCACTTCAGGCATATTCTTTCTTCCAACTATAGAAGCGTAAGTTGATAATTTTTCTGCTTAATGTCTGTGTGTTGTATTTTTACATCAATTCAAGCTTCCTCCAATGCTGCAGATCAAACTTTTCAGTGTCTGTGAAAGTTTCTGTTTTATCGATTCCCACAAACTCCACCAGCAAAATAATGAAATAAAAAAGATCTGAAGGAAAAGTATTTTAGAGGACACAGAATAACGAAAATCAAGGCTTCTCCTGAAAGTAGAATGCACCAGCTTTGTTGTTTAGGTGGGTCCAGACCTGTTCTGCATTTCCCCATCCATGGAGCACATCATGAAGGCCCCTCCAGAAATGCAGAGATGTGTAGAAATTCCAGAGATGTGTAGGAAACATCTGCAGAGAGCAGGGCATCCCTGGAAAAACAGCCACGGTTCTTTGCTGTGCACTCACTGCAAACAGTTTCCAATTAGGATTCCAGCTCATCAAGGCAGTGCCAGCAGGCTTCTGGCTGGTTAAGCCTCCAATTTTAATTGAAGTGCCTTTAGCTGGTGATAAAATCTGTCTCTTTAGACAGGCAAACTGCACAGCTCCTGTAGCAAGTTAAATTCAAGTTCGAGTTGCATCAGGATAATTACATGGACTTGGATCTAATTGATGTAGTTGAAACGTGGATTTTATTCACCAAAGTGCTACAAAATATGTTTTTTTCCATTTCCTATTTCTCTCCTCTTTTTTTCCTTTTTTTTTTTTTTGCCATCATGTTGCTCCTTTCAGAATAATTAATTTCTAAGGAATGAGGCATGAGAAGAGTTTTCTGGTTGAAAATTGAGGTTCTTCAGAGTTTCCATATATATAGAAAATTAGTCTAAAGGCTAAACTTAATTCACATTATCCATTTTGTACTGCCAAAACCATTCAGTACTACAGGAAATTTTGAGAAATATATTATAGTAATTTATAAAACAGTAATACCAGTGATCATTAGAGTGATCACTGTGGAGAATCAAAGATTCTCCATCTTTGTATGCAATAAAAGAAGGAATAAGACAAAGTATATTTTTCAAAGCTATTCACTAATTGAAACATGGTTTTAAAACAAGAAAATCATGACAAACTTTAGAAGTATGGAATAATCTCATTGTAATACACACAGCAGTCACGTATAAATAGAAGGACAATTTTTGTGGGGGAGTGAAAACAGAGTCGAGGCATTCTTTAAATCTCATCATATGAAAGAAATTACAATTATTAAAGCAATAACATTCTTAAATAGGTAGAATGAGGGTACCTTTTAACAGTTCCAGGCTGTTTTTAATACTCCCTTGGTGTGACTGGGACAATATGACAATATGGTGAGAAAGCAATTATTGATCTGCAGTTGCAAAAGCAATATTCAGGGTGAAAAAAGGAATTTTGAGATGTTCAGCAACAAAAGCTAACAAATGCAGCAAAAAATTGTTCTTTCAAGTGTACATGTTATTCCAAACAAGTATTCTCTAAGGTGTGTATGCTATTCAAAACATTTTAAAATCAAATTTTTCTACCCAAAATAATCATCAGTTGAAATATGACCAATGCTCCATCTTCCAGCAGTGTATTGTAAAACTTCTTCTCTGACACTTAGTGACAAAGGAATGCAATTTTATTACTTGGCCAGATAGCTCAGATTTCTGTTCACCCTTAGTAAAAACATTTTTTATAACATTTATAAAACTTTATTACACAGTTATGAGAATAAAATTGAATTTCATAACTCACACAAGATCTTGAGGGACCGGCATCTATAAGCTTTAAAATCAGTATTAACCTTATTGCATTTATTCTACTCAAATGTGTTTTTCTTCCAATTTCTCTGCAAACTTTAACCATATTATTTCATTCCTTGGACAGGTGAGATTGTCTTTGGCAACCATTTTAAAAGAGATTTCATTTATTAAAAATCCTATAATTAGTTGATAAATTAGCTGGAATTTACAGGCATATTTTTTGTGCACTAATCGGATTTGCAAGTAGCTATCTAAATCTAGGTGGTACAAATATCTCCTCACAAGGAATTTCTGGAGAGTGTTCTTGCATATCCTGTCTCTAAATGAAGTTTAATACACTAAAGGACAGGCTTATTGTAGTTCTAGATTTGAAAAGTGGAAGCAAATTAGCATGAACCATGTAATTTACCTGAGACTAAAAAGCTTCACTTGTTAAACACAGCCTTCTTTGAAAAGTTAAGAAATGTTACAGCATCATCTGCATCATATCCGAAATTATTTTCTTATTTTATTTTCTATTATTTTATTATTAGGGATACTAGGCAAGTTCCTCACCAGAGGTAAATTAAAAATGTTCCAGTTAAGTCCACCTCACTATGACTTTAAACCCTGTGACTGAAAACAAATCTGTTTCTTTTTGGGGCTGTTTTTTCTGAAATGGGATTTCTGTATCATACAGATGCTAGGATCCATTAACTGCATTATTCTGAAAATCCCCTTCTCTTCAGTTCATCTCTGGGTTCTGTTAAATAAGGCTGCACAAAACTGGTTATCCAGAGGGGAATATCTAGATTTTATCTCTTGAATCCATACCTGAAATAACTCACTCCCCTGTTTTAAGGAAAAATTTAAAATTCAGAGTCATGGCTAGACCAGGCTCATCTATTTCAGGTTTCATGAAGAAAACACAGAAAGAGCAAAAAAAATTTGGGTAGAGATTATTCTGATTAAAAAAAAAAAAAGAAAATTAAAGAAAAAATAATTTTTAAAAAGACAAAATAAGGGATGAGGAAGAATATTCTCTCTTTTCCCTACTGTGAAAATACAGAGTGAAAGAGGATATATGCAAAGGCATGACTGAACACAAGAATGTGGAACCCCGAGACACATGTTCCTTCTAGCTGTGGATGTCTGGGTACAGCTGCCTGGAGCTGGCTCCAGGTCACAGCCCATTTCCCAGCTGCACTTCAGCAGCCTGCACTCATTTCAGATTTTTAGCACAATTGCCTAGTCTTGTATTTCCTTCTTGCATTGAGAGTTTTGTCAAACTCATCCATTATCATGAGAAAACAATTTTCAACCCGTGACATGATACATCCTTACAGTAAAGACTGAAGATCCAGGACATGCTCAGATGGCAAATTTCCCCACTGGGGATAACACACAGATATCCAAACCACGACTGAAACTGGGCAAGGTTACAGATGAAATGGTGCCATGCACATTAGGTAGAAAACTTTCATGTAGTTTAATGCAGTTTTTAACTTAGGCTTGATAAAGCTTTTCCAAATACACAAAAGACCTGGCTGGAAGCTATGGTTCTCCAGCTTGTATTATTTAGTATGATTGAAGGAGGCATAACTCAATAGTCTAGACATGTATTTTAATTTAAATAGTTTTGATCTCATTATTTGAGATTCTGGTTAAAGTTTTTAGGGTATATTACGAAGAAAAAAATTATCAGAAAGGAACAAATAGGATGTTCTTAAAAGTCACTTTGATTCTATGTTAGATCTCATTATTAAAAGTATAAAAGAGAAATCGTTTTCCACAGAAAAAAGCTAAATCTGATGCCCACAGTGTTCTATTACAGAGACAGCAGCAAGTGGACAATGATAAGTCTCTGATCTTCATATTATTTTAAGATAATTGAAGTTGATGGGGTTATTCTAATGTAACTGAGAGTGAGGCCCAGGCTTTTGAAATATCTACTTAAAAATCATGAGAGTAGTTTTAAGAACAGGACCTTCTATAGTGACACATAATTTTGATTATTCCAGAATTGCAACCCCCTGACAGTCAAGAGGTTTATTGACATTTGTGAGGAATTTTGTAGTAATTTGGGGTGAGACCTCTGAATTATTTTTGATGATGCAGTTTCTTTTTCTTATATTTTATATAAGCAAGAAGAGTGAGTTCAGCTCACATCTTTATAGCATAGTTTAAAAAGTCACAAACCCCCTAGTTACAAGATTTTTTAAGAATTTATTAATCAATAAAACACTGCTAACAAATATATTTATGTTTTTAACTTAATCCTTAAATATTTTGTCTTATGAACTTATTCTACAGTGTAAATTTTCTTAACTAATCATATTATGACGCACAAACTTACAGTGCTACATTCTAAACTTCTGGTTAATGGCAAAGAAAAATGAAATCTATCCTTTGTAGATGTTCTTCACAGATTTTACTTCTCTTTCTAGAAGTAGATATATTTAAATCAAGAGATGCACAAGTGCACTTTTTCCTATTAGCAAGGCTTTCAAGGATAAAACAATTGTCAATAACAGTATGGTTTTTGGATTGGGAAATAATTTAATACCTTGAAATATGCTATTTTTGTATGTTTACCATCTGACACCTAGAATTACTGCAGGATCTTGGTAAATTCTGGTAAGTTCTTGTTTTTAAAAGTTTTCAACAAGAAAGACTACATGTGGGTGGTGTCTGTGGCACCAAATTTGATTCTCTTTCTTCTGTCTCTTATCATTTACATGATTATTAATTCCAGCAACAACTAAGTCTGGCGTGGATGTAGCATGTATTTCTGCACTATTGTTGGTTTATGCATTCTTTACTACGTAAACTTCTTTGTTCTGCAGAATCTCCACTGGAGTTTTATTTGCAGTTCTTGACTCCTTTGGATACACTGGGTTCATGCACCATCTCAATTTGGAAGAAACAACCCATGTCATAAGATGCCATGGATTTTTCTCTTAAATCAGAAAAATGATTCATTTACCAGGTTTAAGCAGAAATAGAACTTTTATTTATAGTTCCAGCTACTCTGATATAGTGTCTGATCCCATACATCTCTAAAAAAAGCCCCTTAACATACTGTCATATTTAGTAAATCTATACATAACAGATTCTAAATGTTCTTTGGTTCATACAGCAGTTTTTATTAAACCATATCTTTGTAGTAGTTTCATTGAAGTAGAACAATTGCTTTAAAGTTTATATTAAAACGTGTTTCTGATAATAAATGTAGGAAGAAAGGAATACTCTCAGTCCGAGGGACCAACAAGAGGCAGAGGATTTGTACCAATTCCTACTGAGATTTTTGTTACTTCTCTTATGGTAATGATGCACAAATAAACAGAGATTATTTCCTATCTCTTCCATTGCAATTTTAAGAGATTCTCTCAGGAGTGGGCTCAGGAGGAAGACCCCAAGATACAAAAGGTTAATAAATTCTCTCTTTTTTTTTTTTTTTTTTTTTTTTTTTTTTTTTTTTTTACTAAAGAAGGACTGGCTGTATTGGTTTTTTGAGGTTGAGATTGAGATTGAAGGTACTCGAGACAGCAGTTTGTGTTTGGACTTGGCTGTTGATTATTGCTTATTAGTAAAACAGTCTTACAACTATGAGGTTGGCAGCTTTTCATTAGTAAGGCACAAAATGGCTAACTATTTCTTCTAAACTATTTCTTTCTTGTTACAAGGTCTTTTAAGACTAAACAATTTAATTAAGAAAGGACACTTAGATTATTTTCCCTTTAAATTTAATAACTGATCTCTGGACGCTTGCAATGTGGACTTTTCTGTCTAATTACAAAACATTACCATGAAAAAGAAGGAAGAAGGTAAAGAAGAATAATTTGCCTTCACCTTAAAACCTCTATCTTGCTTCATATTTATTTCTATATTCTAAGTTTTGTACCTTGTGATATTACGCACTTTTAACCAACTACACACATGTAAACTCCGTACTATCAATTAACTTTAGAAGCCTGTTTCACGACCTCAGTGTTCCCTTGTGGGTCTGTGCCTTTAAGCACAGAAAGTTTAAAATTCTCAGCATCCAGGATTCCAACATGGTAGGATTCAAGCTGCTTTTATATTGATCATAACACTTGTGGGATTTGCTATAGCATATTAAAAGCTACAACTGTTATTGGGAAGACAGGAAATGCGCTATTGCATTTCTGAAATACATATCAAAGGAAAGTACAACAGAATACAAGCATATGTACGTATTCTAAAATATAATTGCTGGGAAATAGTATTTGCTACTCTAATGTTCCGTCTCTCTAACAACACGCACAAAACACCAAGAATGCTTAGGGCCCCTCAGCCCAACAATGTGACTCTTTTTGTTCAGTCCTTAAAATACAGAATAATGATCATTATAGATTTCTGCCTTATCGTGACATCTAAACCCTCATGGAAAACACACCAGAGCGGCTTATAATGATAGCACAGAGAATGGACATTTTTAAAACCCAAAAAGAAGGTAGAATTAGGAGGTAACACATTATTGTTATTTTTTTTTAATTTCCATGTGGTGAATAGGGAGGCTGTGCCAGGTATGTCCACATCCTCCACAAGGTTGATGCAGCACTGAAAAAGCCCTTTAGATTGAATTATTTTTTTTTTTTACTATCGTAGGAAGCGTGTTCCAGCTGGTATCACAGCCCAAGAGCGCTGGGACACATAAAGCACAACTCTGCAGAGCAGCTCCTCGGAGAGCAGAAGCTGTGTGGGTGCTGTGGGGCTGCTGAAGGAGGGGATGGCGTTAATTGTGGTTTGTAACCCTGTACTGTCCCTGTCCTTGTCCCTGTCCCTGTCCCTTCTCTCTCTCCCTGCCCCGTTCCAGAGCCGGATCCTCTCGCACCCGCGGCTCTCCGCGGCTCCCACGCTTCTGAGCCGGGCACCTCAGCCCTTTCTCCTCTTTAAATCGTGCTTCTATTGCCACACTTCTCGCTTTGCTGTCGGTCTATAAGCAGCCAGAGCACTCGGGCCGATGCAGGGTCACTTTTAGCAAAGTGACAGTCTTTCATCCCCCCCAAATCTGCTGGCGCACGGTGTTCTGTCGGACCGCCTGGCGATGGGATGACCCCATTAATTCAGGGCATGACTCAACAATCTTAGACCCCCTTCTGGCCTTTTCCCTTCCCTCGGGAAGGCCCGGACACGCTCTCGGTGGCCGGGATCCCCATTTGCCGCCCTCTTTATCCATCGCGATCACCGGGCACGGCCGCCCCTCATGAGGGACGGGCCGCCCCAGCGCCGCCAGGTGGCGCCTGAGGGCCGGGCCCGTGCGCGCTGGGCGGGGCGACCCCGCGGGCCGGGTCTGACCGTCAGAGGGGCCGGGGCCGGACTGAGGGACGAGGGGACAGGGCTGAGAGACAGGGCCGAGGGACAGTGCTGAAGGACGAGGGACAGGGCTGAGGGACAGTGCTGAGGGACGGGGGACAGGGCTGAGGGACGGTGCTGAGGGACGAGGGACAGTGCTGAAGGACGAGGGATAGGGCTGAGGGACAGTGCTGAGGGACGGGGGACAGGGCTGAGGGACAGTGCTGAGGGACGGGGGACAGGGCTGAGGGACAGTGCTGAGGGACGGGGGACAGGGCTGAGGGACAGTGCTGAAGGACGGGGGACAGTGCTGAAGGACGGGGGACAGGGCTGAGGAACAGTGCTGAAGGACGGGGACAGGGCTGAGAGACCGGGCTGAGGGACGGGAGACAGGGGACGTAGCTGAGGGACGAGACGGGCCTGAGGGACGTGGCTGTGGGACGAGGCAGGGCTGAGGGGCATCGCTACCCAACGGCGGGAAGTGAGCACTGGAGGTTTTTCTGACGGAGTTTGTTTCCAGTTTATGCCCGGGGCCACTCGCTTTACTTTTTCCAAACTCCTACAAGTTTTGATGGGTCATGGTAAAGATGAACCAAGGGATGGGGATTCTCTGCGTTTGTCTGAGGACAGGTTTTGCCTTTAGGTGCTGGCGAACATCTCCACGATCTTGTCCTTAATATGTTCCAGTCTCGAGTTCATATATTGCAGTGGCCTCTTCCTGGCTTGTTAGTTGTGTTTTGAAGGTCTCCGCCAGACTTAGCCGAGTTGTTCCCAAGTGCACAAATACAGCTTGTCTCCTAGGTGGGCACGTGTTTAAAATTCCCTATATTCCGTGGCAGGAGCCGGCCCCGGTGAGCTGTTTCATTCCCTCGGGAGCTGAAGGAGCGCTTCCCAGGGCTGTGCAGGGAGCGCCATGGACACGGGCAGGCACGCAGCAGCTCTGCTGGCCGAGCAGTAAAGGTTTTATGGTTTAATGTCTCCTGCGTTGAAGTCTTCCTGGACAGAGAACAATATACTCGTATCTTAATATATGGCTGCACTAAAGCTTCAATGACTGGTTTATTTCAAATGTGAGCTCATTTGCCCGTTTGTATACAGTGAAATAGACAGCAACTGCGTTCATTTCTCAGGTGTTGCTTTTGGGGGTAGCAAGGCTGCAGGGCACAGATGGGCTGAGACACTGGTTGTGGGTTGGAATATTTGTGCATCAAGTATTACTGAAATACTACTTTTCAGAGGAAGTGGACTCCTTCAAAGTGACTGTGCCTTTGTGTGTGTGTGTGTGTGTGTGTGTGTGTGTGTGTGTGTGTGTGTGTGTGTGTGATTTTTTTTTTTCATTTTTGTTTTTTCCTCAGCTACCCCCCAACCCCTATAATTGATGTGAGCCTTTTCTTAAAATGATGCATTTAGGGTAGGGTATGGCTCTGTCACAGTCAGCAAATACAGCACAAGTTTATGCCTTTAGGGCTTAAAGACTGATTGCAAGACAGGTTGCTCAGGCAGACATTCTCTATTTACAAGATACTCAAGGACTCCATTTTCTTAATGTGTTTTCTCTTTTCTCAGCCTGCTACAGGAAGCAGTCTGCAATTTGTGTCCTATGAGTGCTCTCCATTGAGTCAGGCGTGATCTGGGCTTTGACACAGAGTTTCTAGTGAACTGAACATATGTGAATATATATATGGCTAAATTGTTTTGCCTTGCTGAAGGTGACAGTAGGTATTCTCAAATTGCTCTGTATTCAGTGTAATGAGACCCTTCTTCTCTCTCTTTGCCTCTCAGGCACACCAGAGCTATTAACCAGGGGGAAATTATATCACCACCATGTGATTTCTTTAAAAATCATCCAGCCAAGGAAGTCACTCTTCTTATGGTAACAAGAAATGAGTACGTCATCTGATGTTCTTTTTCCTAAGCCTAATTTAACTGCTTGAGGGGAGATAGGCTGCTTTAAAAACAGCTACTTTAATTAGCATCAAATGGTTGGAAATAAAGTGTTTTGGGGGGAGAACTTTGTTGGTAATGAGATAAATTTTAGATTGACCATATAAACACACCTTGCATGTGTTTAAGCTTTCTGTTTCTCATGTGTTTAGTCAGTTTTCACATACACAAACTCTGCATCAGATGAGCTACTGAAACAGAGCACAGCTGTGCTGTCAAGAAAAGAGCTGTACCCACGTGTGCCAGCTGAATGTGTGTCCCCTCTGTGGTCACACTTACATGTGATTTATTTTTAAGTAGAGAATGGGATGGCTTCTCAGTCAGATACAGGATTTATAGTCAGAAATGAAAGTTTTTATTTCTGCCCTGGTCTTGGCTTCTTGTGCAACCTGAAGCAAATACATAATTCCCTTATTCTTTGTCTATAAATTGAGTATTATTAAGTTTAAATCAGTGATGCATAGAAATGGGATAAATACTTAGATTAGTTGGCCTGCAGTGTCAGTCAGAGTGTGAAAATAAATACCTTTTAAAGCTGAGAGCCAGCTCCTCAGCCAGGTTAAGTTGAAATGGTTTCCCTAAACCCCTGATACCCTGGAGGTCTCAGGGTAGGTTCATATGATCTGAAGGCCTGATCCATGTGCCTCTTGGGAGGTCTTCTGGAGTTCAGCCTTTGCAAAAATACCAGGTTTTGCATATTGGAGATGCTGTAAAGGCTGGAAGGAATGTGTAAATGTTACTTATTAATGGTCTCTATTATTAGAAGGCAAAAGGCTCGTGTTAAATTTTTCAAATTGGCAGTGCTTGTAAAGCTGAAGCAAATTTGATTCTGCTGGCTGCACAGAAGTGAAATAGGTCACCATCACTACTATGGTGGGCTTTTTTCCTTCTTTTGCTTTGACAACACTTTACAAAGCTTGAGGAGAAAAATTATACACAGCTGTAGTATACTTACTTTAATTAAAGAAAAATCTATGTCTGTATAATCTAAGGGAAGGAAATAATAAAGCTGAGGAAACACAAAAATATCTGCAGGCTACTTGGCTTTGGTAAAATGACTTTGTATTGAAAATATATACTGTACTTGCTCAATAGAATGGAAAATATTATTTATTTACCCTGTGATGAGGGCTGACCCTCTTATTTCTGTCCCATATTAAAGGGTGAGGGGCATGAACACTATCTCCAGGTTAATATTTCACTGTTCTCCAAGTCTTTTTGTCCTTGTCAAATATTCCACAGCTTCTGTGTATGGCTGAGCTTTTCTTGCTAGATGTGGTTAGGAGAGAAAATTAGTTTTGGTCCATGCCATGTAGACCTCCAAAAGAAAAGGCCTGAGGGGGAGATTTTATTTAGTAACCCTTTACACCCCTGCACAGCAATCAAGTGCCTCAGCAGAGCCCCAGATGCCTTTGTGCAGCTGTGGAAGGCACTGGCTGGTGTGCAGAGGGCAGCTCAGCTCCACGGTGCCTGCAGCAGCACATCCCTCCAGCCCCGGGCTGGCAGGGTCACTGCAGAGTCTGTGCAGCACTTCTGTGGGGTTTGTGAGGGTCCCCAGGACCAGGTGGGAGATGAGAATCTGACTGCATGTTCTCAGGAGGCTGATTGATTATTTTATGATATTATATGATATTAAACAATGCTATACTAAAGCTATACTAAAGAAAGAGAAAGGACACATCAGAAGGCTTGGCAAGAATGAGAATGAAAGTTCATGACTGACTCCTCAGAGTCCGACACAGCTGATGGTGATTGGTCATTAATTAAAAACAATTCACATGGAACCGATCAAAAATTCATCTGTTGGTAAACAATGTCCAGACCACATTCCAAAGCAGCAAACACAGGAGCAGCAATCAGATAATTATTGTTTTCCTTTTTCTTTGAGGCTTCTCAGCTTCCCAGGAGAAAATCCTGGGCAAAGAGGATTTTTCAGAAAATATCATGGTGACACTTCTGCTCTGGGGCTGTGCTCTAATCACACCCTGCAGTGTCTGCACAGCCCTCTGGGCTCTGGGTGTCACACACGTACCCAGCTCAGGGTAACCAGCTGCTGGTTTGTAATCCATAAAGAAATGGATGGGGGTAGAGTATGGATGCCAAGCAGCAGAGCACTCCATGTCCAGCTTCAAGCTCTGGATGTGGACAGAACATCTGTCTTCTACTTCCTAGGCTACTTACATCCTCTGCTAATTCTTCACATGGCATGGGTCCATTTCTTTTCAGTCCCTCTGACCAGCAAAGGGAGTCTGGGTGACAGAATAATGGAGTTTGGTTGTTTCACAGAAATGTGTTGCCTCTTACCAGCACAGGCTCCTGATGCTGGGAACATCAGGATGTTAAGGGTGAATAATAAAAGAGGATGGATGCACTCCATTTTCATGCAGACTGGTAGGTAGGCAGTCCTTAGCTTTAGGACATCAGTGTTGGGATACACGTAGGAAGATGTTGTTCCCAGACATCTTGTCTCTAGGCAGATATCCACATTAAATAAGGAAAGACCAGGAGGGAGAGTAAGGTGAGAGTTGCAAGTCTATGCCAGGCAATAAAAGCATGTAAACTATGCTATTTGATACTTGGAGAGAATCCAATTTGGTTTCCCCCCCTTGTACTAAAGGTGATGAGAAGTGGTGAGCCTGGTTCTGTTCCCCTGCTGCAAAGTTTAAGATAAGTATCTCCACACAGCTTGACTCCAGGGGCAGGTTTTCTGTCCCTACTTTGTTCTCTATGTTTAGGCTATTTGCAACTCTCTGACATTTTGCTAGAACTTCTATGGCTTTTCTTTCATCAGTATATATTTTTAAATTACAGTGTTCTCCTTTTCCTCTTCTACATCCACCAGAGACACAAGCATTTGTGTTTTGCTAGACCTTTTGCTGTGTGTTGATTCCCTTCTGTCACAGGAGAAAGTTGGGTGAAAAGAGTACTACTACTTTGTCCCTGTGCTTTCTCCTCTGTTGTGTCATTTTGTTCTGCTAGACAAACTGTCTTTGATTTAGTGGGGTTGAAGTATGAGTGCATAATAGATTATCTGTCACTGGACCAAATCCATCATGGTTAACAGTGTATTGACAGGGCATATAGCAACTATCCTTGACCTGAGGTTTAAAGTACCTGTTGTCAACATCATGAGGCTCTTGCTCCTGCTTGGCATGAACTTTGATGCAGAATATTCTTTATCAGCTCTTTTATTATAATATATGTACTAGTTTTGTCTCTGACCTTTTTTTTTCTTTTTAATTAATATAGGCCTCCCTTTTCATTTGTGTAGCAGAGAAGAACCCGGCCAGACAGCGCTCAGAGTTTTAAAAATAAAGAGAGAGAACCTCTTTTGATTTAAATAGAAGCCAGCCTTTGAACACTGAGATAACTCTGAGATGTTCATTGTAGTTAGGCTGCCATTTAATTGCCCAGGCCAGGATGTTTTACATATCTATTTGTGGTACCTGTTTTTGGAGGGCAAGTATGGAATTATTTCCATCCATTATGGCAGTTCCTTTGCTCCTTTACTCACTTTAGGCATTTATGCTTCAGCATAACAGCATCATTGAATGTTATAGCCAAATGTTCCTGCTGTTTGCCGTGTAGCAGCAGAGCTGTAGTAGTTTCTGTGGGAGAAGGAGTCCTTTTCCTCCCCAGGGAGGGTGTTTTGGTGTTTTCCCCATGCTCCTGGTGACAGGGCCTGACAGAATCGCTCTTCTGGGCCATGATGGACAGGTGAGGTAATGCTCCCCAGTGCTAATGGTGCTTATCTGAATTCAGAGATCCCAAGGCTGATTTCAGCACATGAACATCCCTGCTGGACTTACTGGTATTAAGTTCAGTATGTGCTTAAGTGCTGTGCTGAAGTAGGAGCTTGTTTTGGGTCTCCATGCATCTTTACAAAGATGAAATAGTGATGTGGAGTAAGTAAAGTAATTACTGCCAAGTGAAAATAAAGACTTGGAGGAATATTATTGATGTACTTTCAGGAGAAATGTATTTGGTCAGCTTCCAGGCAAGCAGTGTCTTTGCTGTAGTTTGGCTTGTGGTTTATGGACAAATGAAAATAAATTTTGCCTACAAACAGTGGTACTAAACCTTCATCTTACTTATTGGAACATCCATATATTCACACAAGAATGACCCAGCTTCCACCAGAATGGATTTTTCCTCATTGTTCCTTGTTTTATGGAAATGGGAGGTGTTTAACCTGGGGAAAGGGAGGCTGAGAGGACACCTTATCATTCTCTACCACTGCCTGAAAGGAGGTTGTGAGGATGTGGGTGTTGGTCTCTTCTCACAGGTAACAAGTGATATGATGAGAGGAGATGGCCTCAAGTTGTACCTGGGGAGGTTTAGATTGGGTGTAGGAAAAATTTCTTCACAGAAAGGGATGTAGAATATTGGAATAGACTTCCCAGGGAAGTGGAGGAGTCACTATCATTGGAGGTGTTAGAAAATCATGTAGCTATGTCAGCTGAGGGCATGGTTTAATGGTGAAAAGGGTGGTGGTACTGGGTTGATGGTTTCTGTTGAAGATCTTGAAGGTCTTTTCCAACTGTGATTCTATCCAAATGCTTTCTTGCATTGTCTCCTAATCCAGACACCTAAATGCCTTCTGTTTGCATAATTAATGATATGTTAATATCTTTTCTGCTCCTTGTCTCCCAAACAGGAGGTTTTTAGAAGAGGAAGGAGAAATGTTTCCTCTGTGGACCAGCCTGGAAATACATGCTGTTGGCAAGAATGAGGTGGCAGTTTGCTTCCTGCTTGGGTCAGAAGGGAGGAGGTTTATGGTGAATCTTAGCTCCTTCCCTTCTGTACCTGTTCCTTTTTCCTGTTTGATCCATGTAAGAAGTTCAAAGTAGGATCATGGTTCTCACTGCAAGCTGCCTGTGAGAAAATAAAATTGTGATCCCAAGTGGCTAATCAGTTTAATCCTCACAGCAAAGGCACAGGAGGGTTGATCTCCACCATTTCTGCTGCTCCTGTTGGCAGTCACACTGCTGCTCCATTCCCTGGCAGCAGGTGACCCCGTGCCACTGTGCCCTGGGGGACACTGACCTGGGGGTGGGGGAGTGCCTGGCTGCTGAGTGACCACATCATGGTGTGCATCTGGAGCCCCACAGGATGTTTCAGATGGCCAGGGCCCAGCCTCCTACTGCTGTGAAAACAGGTGGAAACTCTGAGCTTTTCTCACAGCTTGAAAACGTGGAGATGTGAAATACACTTTGTACCCACAGGTATTGCTGATTTACTGGTTTTTGTGGGGCTTCTTGCAGGCATGCAAAAGGGTAATTATGTGAGTCATATTCCTAGAAAAGCTTCAGACATAATTCTTAGGGGAAACAATATCAGGCACTATCAGTTGATTTGTATGTAGACATCTAAACAATAGATCATGCTTTAAGAGAATCATATATTGCAAAACTGCAGGGTTCCAGCAGATTTATTTCTTGGGACAAAGCTGTGGAATTAAGTAATTCTGTGTCCTCCTGTGTTTTTCATTATATAAGTGCTTAGCTTCTACAGACAAAACTTTAAGGAACTTTGAGCATCTTCATACAAAGACTTCAGACTATCCTTTTGCCAAAAACTCCTAGTGAATGAACAAATTTAAAAGAAAATATCATTCATCATGATAACCTGTAGTCAAGCACAGAGGAGTTGAACTGAAAACACAGGCAGACAAACTGCATCTTACGCACTTTATATTCTTCTCATGGTGAGAATTTGAAGATACCCATCTGTTTGATTCTTTTTTTCCCTTAGCTAGATTGTGATATCCATATATTCCTCATGTCCAGTCCAGCAGAACTGAAATATAGACCTGGCTCTGTGTGAGAGCTGTGATGGATTTTGTAACTATGTTCCAAAGTTTCACATTTCTGTGTGCCAGACCAGGGAACTGCATCTCCATTTCAGAAAAAAAATGAGCTCACAGTGTGCCTGCTGTGTGATTTGTGTGCCAGTCACACCTCTCATCACCGTGTTCAGCACACAGGCAGTGCACTCCTGTGGTTTGCTTGGCTCAAGTCTGTGGAAAGCCAGGTTACAAGAAAGCATTTAAAGTTTTTGTTAATGCATTTATTGTGGTGCAGCATTGGATTGTCACCTGCAGAAGCCCAAATGTGAAAACAGTTTTGTGACATCCACATAGTACAGCAACAGCATAGGGATGGTCCAGCTATTGAAGGAAAAACAGGTGATATCATCAGGAATGGTACTGACCTTTGTTTTGTGAAGTCCTTATTTCCTTACATCTGTATGAAACAAAGACAGAATAGATATAAAATATGCAGGTCTGACCTCACTACTTCTTTACAGTGACATAACCTGCTACTTTTTATCCTCTTTTCCTTTAGCTAAGGTGGTTGTGGTATTGATACAACTGAACTACTGTAAAAACAGAGACTGATGCAGACGAAAACCTGTTTTAAATGATTCCTCTTCTATACCCAAAGAACTGTTCACAATAATCATTATTCTTCTTTGCATGATACCTGTGTGAGGCATTACTGTTGTTAGATGTTTATTACTGGTTTTTGTTGTTTATTGTTAATATTATTAGATGTTGATCTATTATTAGACATTTACTGATAGATAGTTAGTTATCAGACATTTATCCAGTATTAGATGTTTATTTACTATTAGATATTTATCTGTTATTAGATGTTTATTATTAGATGTTTATATTGATAGTTGTTTACTATTGTTAGATACTTATCTGTTATTAAATACCTAATATTAGTAAATATTTAGAATAACCATTTAGCAAGGTAAAGGCCTTGTTGAGCCTCTAAAGGGAGGAAATGATGCCTCAGGTTTAGCTTTTATATTTTTCAGATTCTGTGCTGCTTTAGTGTGTGGGTCTGGGCTTCGCATGAGGGGATGGTGAGCTCTGTGCACAGAGCAGGGAGACAAAACAATTCCTGCTCCAGCTGGGCACCAAGGACAAATGATCCAAATCTCAGCCCAGGAGCACAAACCCCGTGGGCTGCAGAGAGAAAAACAAGCAGGGTGGGACTGCAGGGGCTAAAGCTGGAATGGGACAATGAAGTGCAAGATGCAAATGGAGCAGAACTGATCCAGGGGAGCGCTCGTGCATTTTGCGGCCATTTTGGTTCATCTTGGGTGCAGCCCTGGCTGGGCTCTTGTGCTGCCCAAGGTGGATCCATGGAGGAGATGCTTGGAATCAATCCCTGCTTTATTCTGTAGCTCTGTCCAGCCTCTGCTCCAGGGCAGCCTGCACAAGGCATCAAGGTAGATGCAAGATGTTTTAAATTTTCAGAGAAAATATTTTTAATGTTACTTTTTAATGTAACAGTCAAACAGCTGCTTCTTCTCATTGCTATGAAGGGAAATGAGAGCCTGGTGGAGGTTTCAGGAGAGAGAAAGAAGTGGATGCTTTGTATAAGTAATGCCTTTGGCTGGGGGGAGGACAAAGGTGGTGGAAGTACACACAGAGAGACTTACAGAAGGGCATGAGCAAAAGACAAAAAGCAACTGTTTCCAGAAATCACAATTTTTTGTTACAGGATTTTTTTAGATGCTGTCAGAAATTTTGGCACCAGTTACTGTTATAAAGAGGGGATGGTGTATTAGGTCTCAGATTTAACACAGAATTCATCTATTTCTTTTAATACTGGAGATATTTAAGAACTGAAGTATAGGCTGTTTTTTTAATTTATTTGCATTTCAGGATTTCCTTGTCATGTGTCACTGGTGACCTGTTCTAGTGTTGGTTCCCTTGTTGTCCATTCACCAATAATCTTACAAGAGACCTCAACCTCGTTTTATACGTGAATTCCTTGATTGCTGAACTTCATCTATGAATGAAATACTAATGCATCTCCTTCCCTCTACTCCAGCTCCTTGGACATTTCCTTGTTCCTTCAATGACATTCATTGTCACACTGCCTCTTCCAGCCACCAGCACAAGAGTTCAGAGCGCTCTCACCAGCTGCTGTCTCAGGACTGGGGTGTGACTGTGTGCTCCTTTCCCAAGAGCTTCCCTGCAGGCTTGTGTTTCCGTACAGTCCCTTTTGGTCATTCCAGATCTTTGAGAATGGTACCATTGCTGAAATAGAACGTTCAGCAGCATCAAAGTTAGTTAAACTTTGCTCAGTTGAAATGCTTGTTGAGCACAAAAAAGTGACATTGTCAAAGACGCGAAAAAATACTTATTCTTCTCAGATTTAGGGGACTACTGAAATGTTGCTCCTTTATCATCCTTGGGGTTTGGGGGGAGATGTTTGCATTGTTGGGGTATTTTGGGCTTTGGGGATATTATTGTATTTGCAGGGTGCCCCGTGGCAGGAAGGAATGGTGAATGTGACTCCATGTTCTCAGAAGGCTAATTTATTATTTTATGATACTATATTATATTAAAGAATACTAAACTGAATAATATGCACAAGAAGAATACTACGCTACTAAAGAGTATTATACTAAAGAATACAGAAAGGATACTTACAGAATGCTAAAAAGATAACAATGAAAACTCGTGAATCTTTCCAGAAACCCGACACAGCTTGGCACTGATTGGCCAAAGAATCGAAACAATTCACATGAAACCAATCAAACAATCACCTGTTGGATAAACAATCTCCAAACGCATTCCAAAGGAGCAAAACACAGGAGAAGCGGATCAGATAATTATTGTTTTCCTTTTTTTCTGAGGCTTCTCAGCTTTCCAGGAGAAAAATCCTGGGCAAAGGGATTTTTCAGAAAATATGAATGTGACAGAGGTATGGTGATACTCTGCTAGTCCTGAAGGAGCAACCAGCTGATGCTCCCAGGTTTTCTTTCTGGTTTCTGACCCAGAAAGGCAACTCCTTTATTGAGCAGATGTGCATGGGACAGGGAGAACTGCAATGAACGTGGTGAGCAGAAGGAACTGAAGCGCTGTAAGTGAAGAGTCAGAGGGGCTGATCTGGGGGGACCTCACTGTACATCTGTGAGTGCATGGCCTCACTGCCTGCTAAGGAGCTGCCTCGGAGGCCAGGGAAGCTCGTGGGAGACCCTCATTTCTCAGTTGTCCCATTGTTTCAAGGACCTGTGGTGGGCTTGGGGGTTTTGGTTTGTGTTACTCAATGCTGCTGTTCTTTGTCATTAATATTCTTTGTGATTAACGCCTGCTCAAGTTTCCTGAGCGTGGTGGTTTTCCAAGCTGGTTACATAGAAGCAATCTGGGCTGCTGCACTTCCTGGCATAAGGTCTACTACTGGAGAGATGTGAGAAGATGAGAAAAGGCTTTGGGGTCTTTCCTTTTCCTGTGGTGGTTAAATGCCAAGGCTTTCAATAACTTCAGTTCCAGCTGGGTCGTTGGGATTCTGAACTATGTACTTCAGCATAGCTTATGGATTTTAAACCTGTCACATTGAACTTTTATTATAGATATGGTCTTGCACTTGCAAGCTGTTTTCTTGATCTTTTGCCAGCAATGCTTTTGTAGCAGTCCTTGGAAGATGCTCTGTAGCAGCTCCCTTTTATAATATCTATCATTAACACCTCTTTGGCATCTTGAAGCATTTTTTCTTTGCTGGAGATTGGAACAGTTGATTAAGCAGCCTTTTGCTGTCCTCAGGCAATTTCTCAGTTTTCCACCTTGTTTCAAATCTACTTTTCTAGCAAAGGTCCTGAAAAAAGGTTGTGGCAGGGCAACTGCAGCCCTTACCTTCATGGTAATAATAAACTGTTTGAAAAATTTCAATCAGGCCAAAGCAGAGAGACAGCTTTAATGAGGATTTGTAGTGACCTTCTGTTTCATAGTAGGTGGATTCTGGCACATTGTCAATTTTAATTCTTACTGATCTTCCTGTGGCTTTTGATAGCAGAGATCATAAGTTTCTCTTAAAATACCTGTAGAAGCTCCTGAGCCCTGTGGGCTCTGTTCTGACATTGCTTCATTAGTATTTGCCTCAGTGGTGCCAGTTTGTCACTGTAAATATCTCATCTTCTGATATTGCCCCTGTGAACTGCCAGGTTCCCCAGGGCTATGAATTGGGCGGGTCCCTGGGATTCCTCTATGTATATGTGAACTACAGCTTGCATTCTCAAAACTTGTACACATTATAATGACCTCCAGAGAGGGCTTGGACTTGTTTATTTCTTACAACTATTTCTGTGTATATGACAACAGATCTTACCTGCGAAAGTGCAGACTGTAAAAATTGCAAAAGTAAATGTTGCAAAAGTGCAGCGCATCTGTGGGAGACTCCTTTTGACGTCTGGGTTGATAAAGTGGTTGGACTCAATTCCTTTGGGGAGATACTTTTGAGGGTGAGGGAAGAGATATGGGGGAATTTGTTCTCTGAAGGGCTGCAGTGTTGGGCTGCAGTGTTGCACTGCAGAATGTCCAGAATGTGAGAGGAGCTCTGCTGTGATTTCTTTTTGCCCGTGCCACATGGGCAGTGCTTTCATAACAGGGTATGTCTGAGCTCCTGGTTCGTGGTATCCATTCAACTAAAGCAGCCCTCTTAGGAGCAGAGCTTGTTAGGAATTTACCTTCTGGCTCAGTGTCTATATCCTCAAACTGTACTCGCCTGTTTGGATCACTTCTCACTTTGAAATGATTTCTAAATTCTCTTATTCACAACCGCTGTGGGTTTAGCTGTGGGAGCTAAATCTGGCAGGGATTATGAATTGGAGTCCAGCACCACAACAGTTCACAATCCAGGGTATTAAAGTGACCTGAAATCAATAGTGGTTTACATTATAATGTGCCTGCCTCTGAACTGGAAACTGAAGAATGGACACATCACCTGCATGTGCCCCTGCAGCTTTCAGCAGAGGGTGAGATGGCAAAAAACAAGAAAGCTGAACTTTGCTTAATAGGCTTTGGAACATCTCACAGGGAAATGCTCTTTTTTGAGAGCTTGCATGATTGTTTTCTATTCTATGTGCTTTGATTTATATTTGATGCACGTTAAGTTTGCATGTATTTCTAATTTGCGTAGTTCCTTCAAATTTTGTAATTTCATGTGGTTTTGCCACTCATCTCAAATTGCTATCAGCTGTAATTATCACTGTTTTCTGAAGTACAGATGAAAATTCAAACTAAAACCAAGACAACAACCCTGCTATTCCACATGGGACAATTTCTGTGTTCAATACCTTGCTTCTAGTCAGTTATTACACAGCTCTTATCTGTGTAATTCATTGTTCTGTCTCCAGCACCGGTCAGAAAAGACAAGGCAGCAGCTTACTTAAATACACATCTAGAAATTGTTTAAAGGTTTCGAATTACTTTGTTTCTAGTTTTATCTAGCTGGCTGTTAATTCCTTATTGCCTAATTAAACCCAAAGAAACGGTAGTATCTGATGCTTTTGTTTAAAAAAAAAAAAGTTATATTTGCTAGTAGAACATTATCAGAGTAAAAGAATGGTTTAGTAATTTCATTAGATTTGCAATAGACTCTGTAAACCAGTGCTGCTTCTTCTGAGTTCTCCTAAAGGGTGAATGTTGTAAATGTTGTTCGTAACATAAATTATTAGAAACGTGTTAGTGTTTCTACTTCTGCCAAACAACGCTGTGCATGTTTGGTTTGGGATTTTTTTAGTTTCTCAGCCTCCCCCAGCTGGCTGAGTTTCCAAAACCGTGTGAGTGCTGTGACAGGTGGCAGGGAATTCCCTCTCAGCCCTGCGGTGTGGCTGCCTGAACCAACAGGTATGCTTTGTTTTCAAGGGCTGCCTTCCTGCTCCTTTCTGTCGTTGTTTTTGATGAATCTGAGGCGCTGTGACCATCAGATAGCATTGCTGAGCTGTAATGTTTAGGTCCTGTTTGTTTCCACGAAGCAGAAAGACAGCATCAAACCTTATCACCTAACTTACATATTCCCAGCACAGCTCCCCTCCCCCCGGGGCTGCGCTGCCTTTGTGTTAAATAGCATATTGATTACAAGATTACAGCATTTTGTACCTAGAAAGTGAACGGTCATGGGCTTTTACATTTCAATTGCCTGTTTATCTCTGTGGAAAATTGCACACGTTCACAGAGGAGCTGCTTGGGGTGGTTCAGCCCAGCGTGGGGGAATGACTGGGACAGAGAAGCAGATCCTTGCTCTTTGGGGTCCTTGTACCTCCGTGTATGAACATCAGTGGCTGCAGAAAAGGTGTCAAGGCTTTGCCTGTGTTGTCACCCTTGCAAATCTTATTTAATATTTACCGATTAGTTAACCCAGCAAGATCTGATATTTATTTTGGTGTTTTAAATCCCCATTTTATGCATTTCAAACATGTGGGGTTAGATTTGTAATTATACCTTAATTATTTGGTGTTCTTTTTGTCAAATACATTGTTTTGTGGCATTGTAGAGCATTTTATTCTCCTTTTTATCTGTTGTTGGGCTTTTTTTGCCATCTGACCATATTGTTTTAGACTTATTCTGAATATACACCCAAGCAGTGCACAGCACTGTCGAATCTGTTCTGTTCTGATTCTGGATTGATTTTTCTCTGATTCTGGATTTGGTTTTTTTCCTGAGGATTCCCTCTCCTCCTCTGTCCTTTGATGTGGAAAACACGCAGGGTTTCTCAGTCCAGGATGCAGTAAGTGCAGTTGTGAAGCATTGCTGCTGTCCTGTGCAGTGCAAGTGGCACTGTGTCTCCAGGGGCTGCAGCCATTTCCTAGGAGGAAAAACCGTGCCAGGGGTTCAGGTCAGCTCTAGCACGGCATGTTTTATCATGAACTGCAGGGATGTATTTCCCACAGGCTGATTGTCAGGTGGATCACTCACTCCTGGGTGTGTGCTGGGGGTGTCTGCTCAGGATCACTGCAGAGCCCTCTGGAGCACCACTCCAAACTGCAGCATCAGAATAGGAAAGGGAAGTTACTGCTCAGATGATATCCACTGGGTTAGTTCCTTCAAACGAAATTTAGAAGTCCAACTATGTGTGTAATTAGTCTGCAGAATTGATTTCTAATATTTGATATCCCAGTATCAACACCGGGGATTGTTAAAAAACAATTGCTGGTCTTTGACGCAGCTCTAGAGTTTTATTTGCATTATAGCAGCAGTACCTCTCTAGAGAAAGGCAGCAAAGTCACTAGCTATTGACATACTAGAAAGAAATCGTCATTAAGGTATTTTGTGAGTGAGAGAAATTCAAAGAATGTCCCGATATCATCCATCTCACCATTACTGCTTTGCCACAGCTAGAAATCTGGAGAATGTAGAATTAATTGAGTCTGAGCTAGGACTTTGGGCAAAGTCAAAAAGAGAATTGGGCACATTGAAATCCTGATGCTGACCTTACTTAGGAACTCAATCTCAACCTGCTCAGTCCACACTGCCTTGGCACCAAAAAGCTGAGCTTCTTCATTATGCAAAATTTCTTTTAATTCTCCTCAAATTTTACATACACAGTGATTATATAAAATAAAACAATAACTGCATCTCCTAGGTAATGCTCAAAATAAAAAATATCTATTTATAATGTTTTGAAATATCTGAAATTCATAACAGTGCAGCTCTCCAGACATCATCTGCCGATTTACAGAGCAATATTAATAACAGAATATTTTTAAATATCTCAGATTACCAGTTCAAGTCAGACCAAATGTGAAGCAGCTACTTGACAATATTATATCAAGAGTCAGATGTGAAGTTATCAAAGCAAGGGAACTTGAATTTCCTTGACAGAGGCTGTACTAAAATCTTGATTAGTTTTCATGCACATAATGCCAAAAAAAAAAAAGGCGGATTAAAAAACAAAATAGCTGAAAGTTGTACCATTATTGTGGTTTTACATGCATAATCCATGTCATCAGGTAACTCGTGCAAAAATCAAGGCAGAGGCAAAGGAAGTTTTACAGAGCCATTAAGGGAAAGAGCTGTGTTCTGATTGCACTGAATTACCTGGATGGCAGCATGTCATGATTTGGAGTGTTTTTAAATACAGTGTGTTAAACCAGATGGAATCCTTTTTCTGCTGCAAGGTGGCTAAGGGTATTTTATTTTGGAAGGACTCCACAAAGTAATTATTACCCAGTTCTGTAACTGTTCTAGAATGTAGGAAACTCAGAGAAAATAATAATTAAAATTTTAAATGTGTGGGGTTTGGGAGGGTTATTTTTCTTCCCTCTGAGAAAATGCAGTTATTCAAATGCCTGCTAATTAGACTAGGGATGGTCTATATTAGATTACCTTATCCCCCTTTCTGATATATTTGGAGAGTATGTTTCAAATTATTTACAGTCTTGAATTGGTGAGATATTCCCAAATGTTTCTCTGACTATTTTTTTCCTGCTGTTGCTTCAGATTTAATATAATTAGTTCTCCCATTTTCATTAGGTCACTCAGGCTGATGTATATACCCTGAATGAAATCTTATTTCATATTTAACTATTGGTTAACCCAGCAAGATCTGATATTTATTTTGGTGTTTTAAATCCCCATCTTATGCATTTCAAACATGTGGGGTTAGATATGTAATGATACCTTAATTATTTGGTGTTCTGTTTATCAAATACGTTGTTCTGTGGCATTGTAGAGCATTTTGTTCTCCTTTTTAGCAGTTGTTGGGCTTTTTTTGCCATCTGATCATGTTATTTTAGATTTATTCTGAATATACACCCAAGCAGTGCACAGCACTGTTGAATCTGTTCTGTTCTCCTGATTCTGGATTTGTGGGTTTTTTTTCCGAGGATTCCCTCTCCTCCTCTGTCCTTTGTCAGTCTGGTCCCTCTCACACCTTACGGGGAGTAGGAAATAATCCTACCATTAAGATGAGGATATACAATCTATTCTTTTTCCTCCCATGATCACAGCAGTCTCCCTTAGTAACTAAATGTTTTGTCCTGTCAAGTCTTTTGCAGATCAGGTTATTAAGGAGTAGAATATTGATTATTTAGGATGAGATTTTTAAAGCTTGCCTAGAGGGTTGCGGTGTCCAATTAGAAATTAATGACTTAGAGGCAGCTTTGAAAATCCCACCTGTAGAGTTGAAGCTTTCAAATGAGTCTGAAGTTAAGGGCCATAATGAGTGCACACATTTTGTGATATTTTCCTGTGACTGGAAGAAGTGTTAAATAGCAGGTCTCTATCTTCGTGTCAAACAATTAAGGAAGTTAACAGAAGTAGACTTCTGATGAGTAAGCTGCTCCTGTTTTCCTTGGAGCAGGCTAACAGGCTGTTATTTAAAAACACCAAGGCACAGTGCAGCCCTGGTAATGACAAGTTTTGTCTAGAAAGTCATGTTATATTTGTTTGCTAAAATAGTTAATCACAAACTTTGACATAAGCCTAGAGCAACAATAAAACCAGGGAACATAGATGTAGATGGAGAAAGAGAAAAAATAATTTTAAGTTATTTTTAGGATGTAAAAGTAATAGTACATCAGCCATAAGAATAAAACTAAAGTACTGTTCTGTGTGCCAAAGACTTTTTTTTCTTTTTTTAATGATTCCAAGGGTATGGCAGGTGAATCCATTTAGCAGGTCTAATGACTGGAAAGTGGAATGTTTTTCAAATAGCATGGATGAAACGATCTGTAGCCCATCAGCCTGCAGCTGGAATGATGTCATACATGGTTATGCTTTAATTCTTCCTGCATTGCTAAAGGGGGAATGGGGTCTGTAATATCCCCTGACTGCCTTGTTGAATGCAAATCCTTGCACTGGAAATGGAGAGTGTTCTCTTTCTCCACATGACTAATGTTAATTTCTTTAGCAGAAAAAAATTTAATAAGTCTCTCTAATGGTAAATTACCATTTATTGTAAGTGTGCCACATAAAGGAAGTAATAAGTCATTATTATTGACCTATTACTGGTCTTTCTGTTTTACCTCTAATTAAATAAAAATGTGCACTTTGAGTTAATATGCTTTTTGTTTGAATATCCTTTTTTCAGTCCAGAACTGGTAATGATACTCCAGCACACTGTAGTAATCACAACTTCCTCTTAGATTTTGCTTAAGTTGGGAATGAAGTTTTCTCTTTAGCTGCTCTTTAATTGGATCCCCTCCACCACATTTCTCTCTTTTGGAGACTTCTACTCCCAATATTTTATTGGACTCCTCTAAGTGCTTGTTTGCTCCTGAAGCACAAATGTGGGAGCTCTTCCTGTGGGGAGATAATGCCCTACTGAGATTCCAACTTCAAACTGATAACTTCAAATGTGTTAGTGCTGGAAAGAACGGGTTAGAATACACCAAACTGAGAGGAATTCTGAAGGAAAGCCAGAAATGTGCAGGGTGTGAGTGAATGTTCTGGTGTGACTGGTGGAACAGCTGAATGATTGAGGTGGTGGAGCAGTGTGAGAAAGGAGCCTCAGTTCTCTGGGTTTGGCACATCTGTGCATGTACAGAGAACTGCCAGGAGGGTAGGAGCTATCCCAGAATAGGCTCAGGGGCTGACATCAACATCTGGGAACCCAGAGGCAAAGTATTCTCAAAAAGTCATTAAACCAGCCATGATTCTTTCTCGTGTTTGGGTTGGTTTGGCTTTTTTCCCCTCTGAGGTCAGAATTTCTTTCTGCATGACAGGACAGGGCTAGCAGGAAGAATCACAGGAAGTGCTGTGTCATTTGATACACAGCCTGGGGGAAAGGAGCTGGAAAAACTGGACTTGAACCTTGTTAGGTAAGGCTAGCATTGAACGTGACCTCTTACACCCTCAGCAAAGGTGTGAGAGCTGTGGTTGAAGGTGAGCAGTGTAATCACCACATCAGTCATCTTTTGCAAACCCTGTGTCAGACCACATTAGCCTGCCTGAAGAAGAGGTGCAGAACTCTGTGTGCCAGAACTTGTCTGCAGCTCTGAGTAAATGTTTTCAGTCCAGCATTTAAGGTGCTCTCTCTGTGTGCTCAGTTTTTTTTCTCTGGACTTCAAGTACATTACTTGTTTTGAATCCCACTGTGAAATGTCCAGCCCCTCCATGCATTGCAGGCACCAGAAATCTGAATTCCCTCCTTGGGATCAGAAGCCTAAGAGTTAAATGTCATTGCCTGTTCTTTGTAGAGCCCTGTGTCTTTTATTGGCCATCCCTAATCCCAAGTGAGTAGTCAGAGCGCAAAGGCAATGTGTTGCTCGTGTCTCTTCAATGATCCTGGTGCAGTAATTGTCACTAGGGATACTCCAGGGTCACCCTTGTTCAACCAAACAGCGCTGTAATGAAAGCGGGGGCAAATCTTTGCTTTGCAGCTCTGCTAACGCCAATTTAAATATGCTGGTGCGAAATAACTGCACCAAATTTATTGTTATATAATGGAAATGTACTCACTGAAAATTGATCTTCAACTAATCATAATGAATATTCTAAGATGTTGATACTTTTAAAGTAAAAATTTAAAAGGGAGGTCAGTCTTTGTTCCTCAATGGACATGACTAACTCCACTAAACTTGACTCAGTAGTAGCTCTCTAGTTCATTGGGCTTTTTTTAAGAATAGATATTAAGTTGAGGAAATCAAAAAACACTGCTGTTCTTGAAAGAGCATTGCTAAAGGGTGTCTGCCTGAGGCCTGAAAATCCTCCCAGGCTGCTGTGATGCAGGCAGGGATGGCAGGCTGGGGATGTTGCTGAAGGAGTAACCAAACCTGTTGAACTACCTGTCATTAGGGATTTCTCCTGGCATGTAGATATTCTTCTGAGCTAAGTGTCATGAAGTACAGAACTCATTTAAATTTTGTTTCCAAACACGTCTGACCTTGACCTCCTTTCCCTGAGTTCAGCCTTTTCCTTCCACCAGTCCTCTGGCACCCTTTATTCTGGGCTTCTCTTCTTACCTCCTTTTACTCTATCTGGACTTCATGCAAGGAACACAGCTAGCTGAGGCCACATGGTCATGGAATAATGCAATTTAGCTAATTGCCTCTATCCAAGAGGAAAAAAAACCAAAAAACCCTATCCATTCTGGCAGGAGTGGCATTGCCCCATAGCAGGAATTCTTAGAAGGTAAGTAAAATTTCCTAGAATTCCTAAATGGCTGATCTATTTAGCTCAAACTTGTGGTGACTTTAGCTCAAATCCCTGATGACTCTATTGCTAGTCTTCAACAATGGTCCTTAATAAGATGGAGAAAAAATAGGAAGTCTAATTTCTCTTTTGATGCTCTTTGTAGAAGAGTTCTGATGTAGAAAATCAATACTTCTATTCAAAGGAAATCTATTGAAACAAATAATATTACTGGTTGGCAGGCTCAGCAGGCTTTTTGCTTTGATTACATTCTTGCTGACAGTACTGCACTGGTGTTTAGAAAATCCAAAAAAACCCCAACTTTTAAATGCTTTTGCTATGAAACAATTTCAGCAGTTTAGTGTTTGAGATATAATTGAAATAAACTTCAAGAGCAAAGGAAGATATGTTATTTGTGCTAAAAAATATTTGTATTAATGAGCAAATAGATTCTGTATGTCAACTCAAGGACAGCTGCAGTCCCACATTTTGAGACCCCTTGTATTAGTTGTTCATGTTTGGAATTTTTTTGAAGTTTGTACTTCACTGAATTCTTAAGATAAAAATGTAATACTTAATTTTTTTTAAAGTTACCTTTTAGCCCATACTCAATCAGAGGCACTTTCCTTGTTATATCTGGAACACAGATTACTGAACGGTCTTTCTTTGTCTGTGCCAGCTCATATAATTCACATTTTTATTACCCTGATCAATTGAAACATTTTATTAAAGGTCAAAAGAAAAGAAAAATTGTAAAATTAGATATGGAAATGGATTTGATTAATGATTGAAAGGAAATATGGGAGCAAATGATGCAATTTATTACCTTTTTCTATTTGATAAGCATCTTTGATTCTAGCTCTGTGTTTTACTCCAGCTGCTTTGACTACACAACTATCTGTTCCTTTTCTCCCCAGCCATGTGCAAACATGGGAGGAACTCAAGCTGTGAGTGGGTAAAATGGGTGGTAACAGGGGCATATGTCACAGTATCAAACTTGGGCAGGTAAACTCTGCCTGCAGGAGGTTTTTCCCTGCGACTCAGATTAGGGCCAGGAATTGGCCTTGGTGATCCTGATGGGTCCCTTGTAACTCAGCATATCCTATGATTCTATCTGAGGGCAAAAAAGTGATTCAGGTGATTTTTAGGATGGCATGGAGCATCCATGGCAGCTGAGGAAGTTGTGCACCTTCTAGATCAGCTTACCTACCAACATGTGTTTCGTGTGATGTCCTCCTGGTCCTTACAAACAAAATTTTTTTTTTTCCCAGCAGCCAGAGTGGGTGTTCCTTTAGTTACAGCTCATTTCCCACACCCCCAAAGGACTCCACCACATCCAGTGAATGGGTGAGGCAAGAGAATTTTTTGTCACCATCATATTTTCTGAAAAATCCTCTTTGCCCAGGATTTCTCTCCTGGGAAGCCAAGAAAAAGGAAAACAATATTATCTCACTTGCTTCTCCTGTGTTTTGCTGCTTTGGAATGTGGTTGGATATTGTTTATCCGACATGTGAATTGTTTTTACTTAATGACCAATCAGTGCCAAGCTGTGTCAGACTCTGAGGAGAGAGTCACGGGTTTTTAATTAGAATCTTGTTAAGCCTTCTGTAAGTATCCTTTCAGTATTCTTTAGTATAGTATTCTTTAACATAATATCATAAAATAATAAATCAGCCTTCTAAGAACATGGAGTCAGTTTCATCATTTCCTTCCTGCCACAGGGGACCCTGAAAATACCACACTTGTTAAAACATCACTGCAGCCTGTTTTGTATGTGTTGCATCGTTCCATGTGAGGGAGTGGATGGAATTGCATGGTCAGCCCTGGTTTGAGAAATCTCAGGTGTGGAATTCTGGATTTTTGCTAGCTCCATTGTAACAGATTGGAACACAAGGAGGGGTTTTTTGTGTGCAATTATACAATACTCCAAATATGTTAACATGCAGTGCTTGAGAAGATGGATGGATTCTAAATATATCAGCAGGGAATTGCTGAGGGTGTCTCAGGGGGTTATTTTAGAGACAAACAAGACAGCTATTTTGAGCAACAGTCATGTAACTCCTTTACATGGACAACTCTTCAAGACATGTCTGATTGACTGATAATTAAAATTATAAATGAGTCTTGTTTGGCCTGAGTGATTAAGTGCATGCTCCAGTGACCATGGCCTCTAAGTACTAAGGCACATAATTAGACCCTTCTTTGACCTTTCAATGTCATGTTGACCATATCTAGGCTCTAACAGATCCACAGCCCAGAGAGTTGTTCAGGGCCAGATGGTGTTTTCATGCAAAATTAGTGCAGGAGTTTGCTTCCAAGCTCCTTGCTCCATGCACAGCAGAAGAATAGATGTTGAAGCAGGGGCTCTGGTGGGATATGATAAACTGTAACTGAGCTTCCTGAGGGCAGGCTCCTCCTGTGCATCATCCTCCTCCCTGTCCAGCACGCTCCATGCCATTCTAAATGCTTTCACTTGGAATTTCTGTCGCATTTTCCTCTCAGTTCAGCAGCAAGATGAAGGTTTTAATCTGACACTAGGAATAATGAAGATATTTTACCAGTAACAAACTTTAATGTGTTTAGCTAAGTAAGACAATTCTGCTTATGGCAAGGTACACAATTTGCATGAAGCATCTATGTACTTCATACACAGAAAGCATTACCTTCCCAAACAGCAAGAAGGACAGAAGTTTTTCATTCACATGTAATTGTATAGTGTGGGAGACTTTAATATATAAAATCCAGTTAATCATTCCTCTTCTTGAAATTTTGGTTTGGCTGTTTCCACTTCAAATGTTTTAAATGTTGATGATTTTTGTAGTATGAAGGGTCACACTAAGGCAGATGACAAAAGGCAGATGACAAGAAGTCTGTCAGAAACTGATGAGCATTTCACCAAGGTTGAAGTCAGTCAAGATAAATATTCCCTTGAAATATCCTGATGAGCCTGAACTTTCAGAAAGTCATAAATGTGCAGTGTATGAGCACAGCAATTCTTTCAGGTACCCATGAATACAAATACTCATTATGAGAATTATAAAAATTATGTAAATTATATAATCATTATGGAAATAAAATGAATAAATAGAATCTAGGGAAATGTTCTATCAGCTCCACATTTTGACTGCAGCTGTTACTTAACCTTGCCTACTTAGTAATTCATCAAGAAATAATTAAAGAATCTCTAATATTCCATGCAGTCTTTAAATCTGTGCATAGGAAGGGATGAGACACAAAAGTTCTATACATTCATTGATTCCATGCTAGCAAGTTGACAAGACACTGGACTAAACTGTACCCTAGTGTACCTTTAGTACTGCTTTACAGAGAATTGCTGTTGCCTGGGGTTTTTTACAAAGTCAGCTGTGAGGATTTCTCTGCATTTTCCCTTTAATGCACTCAGGCAGACTTTGGGAACGAAGTCCAGCAGTAACATTTTCTGGCAGTGCCTCCATTTTCCACAGGTTCATTTAAATGATTTACATCATCTTCTGCCCTGAGCCCAGACAAAGTCTGCATTCTGCACCTACTGCTGCAGGTAAGAGGCCCAAGATGTATTTGCAAGCCCAGAGGAGGAATTATTGAATTTACACACTTTGTGTATGAAGAATGCAAAAGTCATTTAAAATAATTAACTGATGTCAACAATGTAAAGGAGTATAATACTTTTCTATTATTGATTTTAAACTAGTCTTTTGGTAAACATGTTTACTTCTGAAGTTCCTGACTTTTAACTATGAAAGAAATTGATGTGGATTTTAGTTTGGGCTTTCTAGTTGGTTTAAATGGGGCTGCTGCATATGATGTTGCACGGTGGCAAATGAAGGGTTTTATCTGTTCTTTTTTGTTGGCTTTACATATAAGTGGGAGAAAGCCACTAATGTAATAGATTTGTAATAGCTTTGTGTGGTTATAAAACAGATGAAGATTTGTGCTCTCTGTTAAGTGTCATTCAGTTTTGTGGGGTGTAATTACATAAATACTTATTATGAGGTCTGACTTATTCAGAATGATGTGACTGTTCATGGCATGGAATTGTTTCATCAGTCCTGTTCCTCCTGTGCTGTGATGATTGCTCTGCCAGAAAAGTACTTGCAGGCTAAGGAAGTGCTAAAAAGGGCTGAATATACTGTAAATCTTCATTTCTGGGGCTTCAGGCACTGGAAAGTATGATCTGGTTTGGAATCCTATTTTAATTACTAAGAAAGATTGCTCCCTGTTGTTGCTTAATGACACCTTTCATTCCAGGCCAATGACAGGTTGTATCACCCACTGCTGAAATGGATTTAATGCTTGTGTTTAAGCTGTGTTAGAAGCAAGAAAAGAAAGTTGGTAGGAGAGTGTTAAGTTCTTTACTGACCTAGAGACGAGGCAACTGAGAGGTGTTTTAAAAACTTTTATTCCATTTTTATTCTCATGCGAAGGGTGAGACAATACAGATGTTATAATTCACACCATCACAATCAGAAACCAACTATTTCCTCATTACAATACACTGTAAGTGTTTCTTGGCCTATCAGCTTTTGCCACACCATGCTGTAGATGCCTTAAAGCCAATTATCTAAAATTACCCCTCATGGGTCCCACTACAATGCACCTTTCATAGCTCTATTTCTCCAAAGGATCCAGTCTTATTTGTAAGGCCATCCTTTGAAACTTGTTTTGTGTACAATTTCTCTCTCAGCAATGTCTGTCCTATTCCATGGCATTTCTAAATCACCATCTCTTATCTCAAAGTTTACATACAGATACACACTGTGTGGACCTTCTGTCAAGCTCTGAGATTTCTCTACAAATGCATTTCCCACAGGAGAGCAGCAGAGAGTTGACCCTTTATGTACCTGGGTCTTCTTCTTTTGGGGATCAACCTTCCTAGGAAAGATGTGATGGGCAAAGGATGGATGGAGTTTCAAAAACAAGTGTGTTCCTGGGGAGCTGTGGCATTCTGGGGAGCTTCTGGAGCTGCAGGTTCAGGGAGCAGAGAGTTAAAGGTTTGGGCTAGAGTGGCTCAGAGAACACTGAACCTGACAGTAAGCACCTGGGGAGTTGTCAGGGTTTGGGGTCTGACCCCATTCCTAAAGGATGGGTTTAATCCTCATGTGTTTCTTGTTCCCTTTCTGTCACCTCTCATGACTCCAGTCAGCTTGCCTGGCTTTTACTTGGAAAGGGACAATTCCCATTTATTCTGCTGTTGCTCAGGGAAGAGATGTGGCTTAACATGCTAGCCCAGGAAATTTTCAAGCCACTCTGAGAAACAAAAGATCCAGTACAGGAGTCTGTAAGAAACCTGAGTAGGACAACTTCAAATATCTTGTTCTAAGATTTTTTTTTAACCAATGAAGAACCTGCTTTAATTACCATGTAGTTTCTGTTATACTATTTCATCCAGTTGTACAGTTGTACTGTCATTCCGTTTTTCCAAGTATGAATATTCCCTTTCTGTTGCAAAAAGAGGATTCTAAAAAGATGCTGCACAAGTAGAGAGTGCACACTTGCTGTGTTAAGTTCTTGCTGTCTTTGTGGTTACTTGGGAGAAACAAACCCTCTTTCAAGGCAAGCATATCATGAGCATCTCCTTTCAATTGGTTGTATTTAACTATTAACTATGAAATCCTGATTTAAATATGAATAGATTTTTTTTGCTGAAGTTAATTTTTTTATTTGATTTTTCTATTTTCTATTTGGTCTTTGCTTATGTATTCTCATTTTCTAAGGCAGCTGCTTATGGAATACCAGATAATGCTGACTGAAGCTCCCGTGCTTGTTTGCATTATGCTTTTGTTTCACTCTGCAGCTCCAAACCATAGGTTGCAGTAAGTGTTCAATTTCCCGATGAGGCTTAAAAGAACTTTGGCTCTCCAATGCCTCAGCACACGACTCCTGTTTTACCATGATAAGAAAGTATTTGCCTTTAGGGAAAAGGAAAATGATTGAATGCATGTGTTTTACATTACTTGAACCATGATCATTTTACTGAAACAGGCCAAGACATTAACAAGGGTTTGGCCACGAGGGAATTAAGAGTCAGTTGTGTATCTTACACCCTAGTCAGATGCACTTTATTTTAGCAAAATGAATTCAGAGAAGAAAATACCACTTTAGCATTTACATTGTGGTCAGAAGTAATGAAGAATGAGATCCGATCATACCAAATTCTGGGCTATTATTCATACAGATTTCAATTTAAATCAAAGGCGTGTAAAATGTATATGTGAAACTCTGTTCTTTGTCATGTATTTATTGTGTCATAATTCCTGGGTGATTATTTTAGCCTCCATTCAGATTTGAGATTTTTCAGACCTTAGATCACATCCCTTCAGTAGCTGTCAAAATTCTAAAATTTTGGGTCTTATCTCTGAGGTGTGCCCTGACCTGTGTCTGTTGCTTATCAGCCTTTGAGAATCCATGTGTCACTCTGAAAGGTTGGGAAGCCACTTGGTTGTTAATCTTGATGTTGCAGCGTGATCCTCCGTGCTGAATCAGATGGTCGTCCATCCACTCCCCTTCAAACAGCAGCTGAAATGATGCCATCTCTTACAGCACGATGCCAGGGGCAGGTTCTGCATCCTTTGCTGATATTTTGTGAAAGGATGAGAATTGTTTGCAGCACTACTTCATAACCAAGCTGCTTCCATAGGCTAAACCATGCCCGTGGAAAATTCTGGAGTCTTCCTACCAGAAAAAGAATGGCACAATTCACAGTTGTGAATTGTGTATTGTTTAAAGCAGTATAAAATAAAAATTAGATGAGAATGACAAAAATGAGTCTTTAGGAGATGCAATTCAGTCTTTCTCCTGAAGCTGGTAGGACACTAATGGTTTATCATAGAATCATTTAGGTTGAAAAAGATCCTTAAGATGGAGTCCAACGATTAAGCCAGCACTGCCAAGTCTGCTGCTAATTGGGAATTGTTGCCTCATTGTTTAGAGAATGGTCCTGCAGCTTCCATCAGGAGTCCTGTGCTCCTGGACATCTCTTGGCTTAAGTCCCGGGCCAAGCCCTGTTTCAGCATGGATGGTGCTGAGACACAGAGAGAAAATGGGTTTTTTAAGAGCTGAAACGCTTGCAGCCTGTGTGTCTACATTCATTACCTGCATGGAGCAGAGCCTCTGGCTGCTCATATCAGTCTGTGCTGATCTTGCATCTCTGTATGGCTCTGTTGGAGGCTTTCCTGTACATTTTGTGTGAAATTTTGTCTCTCTAATGAGAGACCCTATGGGACCACAGCTCTTAGGATGTTCCCTCGTGTGTGCCCACAGTTCCACACATACCTAAAAAGAAACTGTTTAAAACTCCAGCCAGGCTTTGAAGAAACTGTTTAAAACTCCAGCCAGGCTTTCTGGTGGTGGATTTTGGAAATTTCCAAGGCCTGTCATTTTCCCTGTGGTGTCACGGTTTCCTGGCAGGGACACAGGAACTTTGGGCCTCACAGAACATGCAGTATTAACCTGTGAAATCGAGATTTTCACTGCAACATAAGCTGTCACCCAGGAAAACAGTGTACAATGCATTTGTGAAATGTGTGAAAAGAAGTTCAGGAATTCAGTTAATTAACCACATCAGTTTCTTAACGTGATCAATTTTAATTAAACTGAATTTTAATAGAGATCTGTGTAGTCTGTAGAGAGCAATTGCTAATTCTACAAAGCATGTGCTGCTTTTCACTTCAGATTTGCTCCCATCTAATTAATATGGATAGGGCATTAAGCCTTTTTGGACTCTGGTGGTTTTCATTTCATGACTATTAATGATTTTAATGAACTAGACTAATTCAGTAGTTTTCATCCTAGTGTTTCAGAGCTTTGTTCATCACAAATTTCAGGTTTATAATTGGTTTCCAGGTCTTAACAGTGGTCATTGATCAGCTTCAGCAGTTTCTTTTACAACCCTCTAGGAACATAAGAAAAGGTTTTAACCCTTTGCTAGCACAAGGGCACGTCAAGACTGCCTCACTATCAGAGAAAGAAGATGTGATCTGGGAGTTCACTGAACATTTTGTGTCTGAGTGCAAGTTGTGCAGAAATGTTGCCATTTGAGGTGTGAAATGAATCTGAACACATCATTATGTCACACAGTTTACAAGCTAGAGGACCTGATTCTGGCCTTGTGGCAGACTTTGTACCAATACAGAGCCATCTCAGGGCACATCTGTTCTAACCCATGTGATATATGTGTGGCTGGGAAAAGTGTGGAGACTGCCTGTTCATTCAAAACTTCATCAAAAGACCTTTTTAACTTGTTAGGGACTTTGTTTGTGTAGCTCAGAAACCCGTCAGAGGTTCACCTCTCTGACTGGCCCAAAGTGTCCTGCTCTCAGCAAATGCCTTTGGTGTGCTGTGTGTTATTACTAATAACAAAACCTTCTTTCTGTAGGATATAACTCTGCTGTTGACAGAAATAAAAATGCATATATGTTACTTTTGCCTTGAAAAAGAAAATTTTCAGTAGGGTTTGAGCAAAATACCTTGTACTTGTCAAACAGGTTTTATTGATTCCTACATAAAGCGTTTCTGCTGGCAGTTTTCATTCAACAGGCAAAGCCCCTGTTTTTATTCATTCTTTTGGCTACCTGCACTGCCTTTGTGGCCCCTGGGAACCTTAGGACAACCAGTTCTGAGGAAGAAAATTATATCAGGGCAGTTTTGAGGCAGCTGGTTGTCTTAGACTTGGGAAAGTGTTTTTTTAAAAACTGCAATTTGTTTTAGATGAGACACTTTACCAGCTGCACGGAATGCTTTGCTCCTGCTGCAGACACTGTGCTGAGCCATGGAAATAAGCAGCAGCCACAGTGTGCTGGTGTCATGGTGATGGTATTGATGTTTTGTTTTTTGAACATGCTGATCACTGCCCAAGACTGAGTGTAGAAGGCAGGAGAATGTGGTGAGGCTGCTGCAGAGTGTGCTCAGCCATCCCCTGGCCACGTGTGTGGACTTTCCCTCAAATGAGCCAGGCAGAAATTGTGCTCTGTGAGTCTCTCGTGCATTTGCATGGCGACGTTTTAATTTCTCTTTCTCATGGGCCGCGCACATTTGGAGTCGGTGAAGATGAAACATTTCACACCAGCAGTTTCCTAAGGTTTATACACAATTCTAGTCTTCAGTGATGTGATTTCTAAGTGTTAACGACAGCTTGGAATAACTGGCAGTGATAAATACTGGCAGTGTGAAGAAAAAAAAAAGGTGTACATCTTTTCTAGAAGTAGATCAGACACCCCAAACATGAATCTGCAGTAAAGCCTCCACCCAGCAGGCCATGAATTAAGGCTGATAAATAAAGTGTGCTGGGGGTTTTTGCATCCTCATTTGAATTCACCAGAAGAAATAATAGCAATGTTGATGTAATACTAGAGATATGTTTTGTGTGCTTAGTGCAGAATGGAGCTGGATTTGTGCTGCTTCATCACTCTGGAGTGGTACCTTTTGCCCATCATCTACCACTGCACGCTGGATAATTGTGTTCAAGTTCTGAATGGATAAGAGCAAGTTACAGGAGAGAGAGGCTTATTATATTCAGAAGATTAAACAATGATCATAACTATTCCTACTGGCCCTATAATCTCTGCAGGCATTAGCATAGGGTTCCCATCCCTTCAGAAAGTCACTTTGCTCTCTGGCAGAAGGATCTCCTTCCTGTTGCTGCCAGCTGTAATCTCTGTGCTTGTACCTCAGATGAGAAGATTCTTATCCAACTGCACAGTGGTGTGGAAATGTCTGTTCCAGCACTGATGTGTGAGACTCTATCAGCTGCACTAAAGATCAATGGTGCTCTCCAGCTGCTAACCCTGCTTCAGTCTTTGACAGCATTTGGTTCTTAGCTGCCCTCAGACTGTGTCACTTTTTAAAAATATGACAAGAATATAATGTATGGATGTATAAGACCAAATTGTCAGATTGTTAAGCAATAATGGTGAAAAAAATGCTAATTACTTCCATTATTCTCTGAAACAATGCTCTTTTTTACTTGTTTTATTCATTCACCCAGCACTTTTAGCATTTTTAACGTGTCTAAAACAGTGCTGTCACAATTAGAGCCAAGAAATTGCAAGTACCAGGCTCTAGTGAGTAAGGTAGTGAAAGATGGTGAATGGCATTTGACATTTAATAGCTCAGTATTTTCACTGAAAAGTGAACAGAAACTCTCATTTTATTTACTTGCTCTCAGTGAGGTTTGAGCTTATCTGTAGCCCAGCAATCTTCTGTTTCAAAATGCTCAGATGATTCCTTGAAGGTGAGGGGAAGTTTTGCCCACAGGCTTATTAAATTTCAAGGAAGTGGAGTTATCCTTGGGTTTCCACTGAATAGATTTGAAGACCACTGTAAAAAATGCATAGGAAAACCCTTGTGGACAGAATTAACCAAGCAGAATGCTTCCAGCTCTTGGTGCCTTTGCCTGTTTCTCTCTGTCTGTCTGTGTGTCTGTCTGCCCTCCAGGACAGGCTCCTGGGAGGTGAGGAGCATCCTGACTTTGTGGTGACCTGCAGCAAGGTTTGCATGACTATTTCAGTGTGTGTGTGTGTGTGTGTGCCTCAGGCAGGATTTATTCATTCCGTGTGCTGCAGTGGCTCTGTAAAGTCAGGAATCCTTCTAAACTGGGAGGATTAACAGCTGGAAGAAACACAGACATGTAACCATGGTTTATAATCTATTAATTCCCTTTCAGTGATGAGTGTACATGTTAATGTGCTGACATAAAACACATTGACACTGAGGCACCACTAAAGATATATATATATGTAATATATATATATATATATATATAAAATATATAATATATATTATATATATTATAATATAGGTAAATTTTCAATCTTATCGTGTGCTCCACAAGAATTGACAGAAAGGTGTGTCAGGGAGAGTGTAAATAAGGATATGAAATATTTTTATTAGAAAGAGTTTTAACCATTATCATTGGTTGGCTGTTGCCAAGTCAGCAGAGCAAAATTATGTTAAAAAAACCAGATTCCAATTTCTTTCAATTAAGTCAAAAGTGCCTCTTTCAGCTTGCAGGCTCTCCCTTTGATATAATGGGAGTGCTGCTGAACACAGTAGAACAAAAGGGACAGCATGATGGGGACATATAGAAAATATTTTATAGTCTTTATAATATTTTAAAATATTTTTTATTTTATTATTTCTATTTTTTTTAATTCAACAAACTGCAGTCTGCTATATTTAAGGACTTGGCATTGGGATCAGAGGGGAGGAAAAATGTTAAAAATGGTTTCAGAAATGGACAGAACTATGTTAGAACTATGTTATATATCGATATAAAATATATAGTAAAAAATAAAATATATATTTATAAATATATATGTATGTATTTATAGTACTATAAAATATGTGGTAATATAGCTTTGTGTGTATAATATATATATTAGCTATATAAATAACTAATACAGTTCTGAACACAGTGTTGCTGCAACAGAAAAAGCAGCTGTGATTTAGAAAATGGTCACGTTTGAAATGTCTAGATCCCAGTTTTCCTTTTTCTTTTATCATTGCAGTCAGCATAGTCACAGAAAATAGCTCTCATGATGTCATAAACTTTACTGAAGAAAGCAGTGTCTTTCTTGAATTATTTATTTTACATAAAACATTTATAAAGTGCTACTAGACAACATGGAAGAGCAGTATAGTAAAATCAATAAGCATTAAAATCAGAATGAATTTGGGCACCTCATACATTCTGTGGGATTATTCTTCAATTGCGCCTTATATGTGATTACAAAACACCTTTGTTGCAACCCTTGATCCCGTGGCCACTCTGGGGAGGCTCTGGGCTGTCCTCAGCCATGGCCAAGGGGCTGGTTCCCTCCTGGGAGCTGCAGGCTGTGGTTTGTGCTGCCTTTGCTGCGCTCCCCTCTGGCCCCCAGGGCCTTTCCCGTGCCGCTGAGCACTGGGATTCTTACAGAAGCTGGGAGTGGGGCACAGGGTGGGCTGGCACTGTCCCCATGGCTGGGCATCCCCCAGCTGCTGCTGCAGCAGAGCTTTAGGACCCTAAACTCCCTTGGAGCAGCAGAGGAAGGATCCAGGAAATGACCCATTGCAATGAGCAGTGGTTGCTGATGTCAGCTTTGGAAAGATGATAAAATTCTCAGTGTAAGAAATAAACAGCAGCTAAGGAGTTGAAATAATGTGGAAACAAGGTTATGTAGTTTTAGTTCTTACAGGGTAAATCAAATTCCTCTGCAGTTATCTGAAGTAATGACATCACACAAATAAGGGATTTCTATCAAATAACAAGTGCTCACAGATGACATCACTGTGGAAAAGCTGAGGGTCTGTGTGTACAGGACAGAGGCATTGGATGTGAAATCCACAGTTTGGCAAGTGAAATGAGAGATTGTGTTACACACAGAAAAACTCTGCTGTGTCACTCTGGTGTCACTGATGCCTTGTGCAGGCTGCCCTGGAGCAGGGGCTGGACAGAGCTACAGAATAAAGCAGGGATTGATGCCAAGCATCTCCTCCATGGATCCACCTTGGGCAGCACAAGAGCCCAGCCAGGGCTGCACCCAAGATGAACCAAAATGGCCCCAAAATGCACGAGCGCTCCCGGGGTCTCTCCCTGGGATCAGTTCTGCTCCATTTGCATCTTGCACTTCATTGTCCCATTCCAGCTTTAGCCCCTGCAGTCCCACCCTGCTTGTTTTTCTCTCTGCAGCCCACGGGGTTTGTGCTCCTGGGCTGAGATTTGGATCATTTGTCCTTGGTGCCCAGCTGGAGCAGGAATTGTTTTGTCTCCCTGCTCTGTGCACAGAGCTCACCATCCCTGAATATGGAGCTCAGACCCACACACTAAAGCAGCACAGAATGTGAAAAATAGAAAAGTTAAACCTGAGGCATCATCTCCCCCCTGAGGCATCATCACAGTTCTGTCATTTTTTAAATTGCTGAGTGGTTGTTTTGCTACGAGGTGCTGCCAAATTCCTCTTGGAGAGTGCTCCTTGTCCCTTCACTGCTCTCAGGTGCTTCTCTTCACTTCCCCTCTGCTGAGCTGCGTGCCCTGGTGAGGTTTTTGTGCCACCAGCTCTTGCTGTGTGCAGCATTCCTCCTCTGCCCTGCTTTGTTTCAGGCTGATGTCTCTGGGGCTCCTCACTCAGCCCAGTTCCCCAGAGGCACTATTGGGAATGCTGTCAAGAGGCTTCCCAACCATCACCTGGCCCAAATCCTCACCTTTCCCACTAATGCCCTGACAGGTGGGATGTTCTCATGGGTGGCATTTTTTGGCCTGTGATTTGTTGGTGGGGTAGAACTCTTCCCTCCTTGTGTCTGGACTATCAGCCAGCAGATCGAACTCAGACCTCTTGTTCTTGGTAATCCTGTTGGCTCCAGATTGCAATCACAATTAAGCATCTGAAAATAACTTTTTTATTAGGCTCTTCAGGTCAGCTGCCAAGGGGAAAAAATGCTAGTAAATAACTTACTTTCATTTGGAGCAAATCTTAACTATTTATTGTCTTGTCTCATCTCAATGGAAAAGGATATTTGAACAAATCATATGAGCACAAAAAGGAGACTGCTGCTTCACTGCTTTTCCCATATAAATTTGAGCTTGGATCTCTGAGAAATTTGACTGTAAGACTAGGCAATAGACTCATTTTCTTTCTGACGATGGAGGTTTTATTTTGGTTTGCTTTTGTCTCACTAAACATTTCTATATTTTGTTCTAACTGAAGGAGCATTGACAGCAGAAACTGAGAGCACACAGGCAGAGGCTGGGTGTGAGTTGGGTTTGTGGAGTGAGAAATGAAGGTTCAGGTTTCCCTAAGCAGAGAAATGTATTGAAATGTATTGGCCTTGCACTGCAGTTACTGGAAAATTCTGCTGGTAACTGACAAGTAAGAATTTTCACCTTCAAAAATGGTTTTTCCCTCTCTACGACTATTTGGATGGGTTTCTCACAAATTCCCTATTAGATTTGTCCATGAAGTCTTGGATGACACAGATTAAACCTCCTGGTAAATTTGGTAATTATTTCAATTTTGCATGTGTGTCCTTGCTTGGGCTTTGTTGGTATGTTTGTTTTCGAAGAGCATTCTCTGCAGGACAGTCCTCTCCAGCAACAGGCAAAAATGTGGAATTCAAGCGATGTTTTACCAGATTTTGCAGTTTGTGGGTGTGTTGAAGTCTCAACAGATAAAAATTTTTAATTGTGGAGGAGGTGTTTGCTTTTAGAATTGCAAGGGTTTTTCTCCCTTCTTGGAGAGTCATGGGTTTGTGTCAAGCATTCTGGGACCCAAAACTGGTACCTGAATTTGTGAAGAAAAAAAGAAAAAGAAGAAAAAGAAACCCAGCCCTCCAAAAACCAAACCAAAAAACCCTAACCCAAACCCCAGATTTCATAATTTTTTAAAAAATAACTCTTTTCTTTTAGACTTTCTGCCTTGTATTCTGATTGCTGTGATATTTCTGGACACATTAGCCTGTTGTGTGAGGGTGAAAAGTGGTATTAACTTTTAGAGCAAACAGAACAGTTTGTTGTTATTTTAGAGTATTTGCTCTAAATAATGTCTTGTTATTTTTAGAATTTATTCTTTCCCAGGTTCTCTGGTTTAGTTATAGCCTGCTGACTGGTTGCAAGACAAATACTTGGAAATTTACTGAAATAATAACTAGAACAAGGAAATCAATTTGTGGACTCTGCAGAGTTTATTGTCTGAGTTTGGTTTGAGTTTTGTTGATTTTTTAATTGTTATTTTTAAACTAAGCATGTCTGTTCACTGAAATGAATACACAGTATAGCTTTATTATCCAATTAAAAGAATAATCTGGCTAAATGTTAAATATATATATATATATAAAAGCAAATATATATATATGCAAATATTTATATAAGATTTGCTTTTGGGAGCAGAATAAAGGTGATGCTTTGTGCCTGAAAATACACAGAAACTGTGGATTCTGTCTTGGAAAGTGTTTTGTGCTTATTCTCAAGGTGGCAAAATCTGTTTTTGCATGTGCTGTGTGGAGCCAACCACATGATGATAGTTTAGATTTAAATTTAGTGACTCAGGGGGAATGTGGAGGTGATAACTTGGAAAGAAGTGATCACAAGTGATTCGGTTTAAATGATGTGGAAGAGGGTGCATGAAGATCAAAGTGATGTCAGAAGAGAAGAATTCAGAAATGTATCAGTTAAGGGCGGATCAATGAAATGAGCTGCTCTGAGGAGTTTAGGGAATTGAGTCCATGGAATTGAAAAGTGCTCGGGAACTTCAGTTTAAGGAAATTCCAGTGAAATGTGCAATCAAGTACCCAGTTACAGAGCATTGGCCAGAGTTACAACAGAGGTCATTTAGGGCCAAAATTAAGGGATGCAACCATAAATAATCATACTCACTGCCTACCCCAAAACTATAATTAAGCTAATGGAGGTCTGGTGGGAGAACAAATGGGCATCATTTTGCACTGAATAAATTCAGGTTGAAAACTGGTTATTGAGCATCTGGCACAGCTCTCAAGAAGAAGCACCAGGAGACAGAACACTTGAGTGGAGCCCAAGGCTCTTTTCAAAAGTCTTACCTAAAAAGAGGGTGCAAGCTGAGGCTGTACACCAGGTATGGACTGTATGCTGCCTCTGGTACTTTTCTGCAGTTCTGCATCATGCAGTATATCTAAAATATGAAATATGAAGGTGTGCTGGAGCTTTTCAAGGTGTGCCCTCAAAAAGTGTTTGCTTCAAACCTGCTGTACTTTTCCAGTTGCCCACAGCCAGGCTTTGAATTCTGTCCCAAAGCAGCAAGTGGGGTTTATTTTGACCTCAGCTGAAGGTGTTCCTTATTTTCCATTTCTTGCATGGTAAAGCCTAAGAGGAAGCCAAGTCTGATTACCAATATTTTACAAGAAATAAAACAAATATTTTTACAAAAAATCTTTATTTTAGCTGAAGCTGGGAGCACAATGTGAAAACCAGTCCCAAACTGGACAGCTCAGCCCTAGCTGGGGCTGTGTGTAGGGGGGACAGGGAAAGGAATTCACATGAAATGAATAATAATTTTCAAATGTGCCCATTATTTTATGTGAAAATAAGCCAAGTCTAGAAGTGCATAGTCCTATGTTGGGGCATTTTTATTTTAAAACCTGCTTCATCTTAAACAAAAAAATCCATTGCAATAAGCAGCAAGAGTCATTGATTTAAATTAAACAATTTGTTTAGTTGATGCATAGAAATGCCCAGCACCTAGAAAATCAACGTAATAGATCCAGCATGCCTTCATCTTTTATATTTTGGGAACCCAAGGTTTGTATGTTTTTTTAAACATATTTGAAATCAATAGTAGCAAAGCTACTATAGAGCATATAACACATAAAAGCGAAAATATTGTCTACTGTAGTACCCAAAATATTTTTGCTAGGTATATGAGAACTTGGAAATTTGCTTTAAGGGCTGTGTGGTTAAACACTTTTTAAATGTGCTGCTTAATTTTTCCTCACATTGTAATTCATTGTTGGCCTTTTCTGCAGTGAATTGTTGGGATTAACCAATAAATCAGCAGAAAAGACATGCCAATTTCCTCAACAGTTGACAAATTACAGTGTGGGCAAAGTACTGTATGTATTATTTATTTTTTAAAAATTTATTTCATGAGGAAGGCTAGCATTCAGATGCCCCAAACCCATGCTTGTTTTATTTGTTAATATTGTATTTAATTATGTTCCACTTTTTTGCAGGTAGCATTTGTAAATGTTTTGCTAATAGTCATTATCAATATTAAAATAATACAAGTAACACATTTGTGGATATTTACTTAAAAATAGTATTATTTGGGAATAGAAGATTTGTAATTACAAGATTTTTCTTCCTAGAACTTAATTTTAATAGAAGACCTTTGAATTGGGTGTATTTTTTCGGAATACATAGAGCAAAATTTTCGGTTTGAATACTGTAGTTCTGAATTATTTAAATACTTGCATTCTGGTTTCCACACATTTATTATTTTCGAGTGCTCTGGGATTGTAGCCCTGCAGTCAAACTAAGCAGGGTATCTGCTGTGCACAGATCCTGTATCTGTATTTACAAATAGGTATTTAGCAGGCCATTCGTAAGTAGCACTTGATACGTGTGAGAAATAGCGACAAATAATCATGCAAATTAGCCCCTTAATTGTGCATTACCTTGGAGTTCTCGATTCTTAACTCTCGTTGCCTGCAAAGGTTAAAACAATAAACACAATCCCTCAGGATCGTGGGATGTTTGGTCTTTATCATAGCAAACCTATTGTTTAAGGCAAGCTTTGTGAAGTGCTCAGAAAGTGTGAGTGCAGAGAAAATGTCCCTGACCTTGGCCGTGTAGTACAGCTCCTGGAATTGTGTTAGCTTTTGTACTGGATGATGTATGAGCAGCCTTCCGAGGAGGCTGGAGGCTGAAAAATAACCATTCCTGCCACCCCTTCCGTGGCTGAGCTCTGGGGATGCCTTGGGAATTCTGCCCTGGAGCAGGGGCTGGACAGAGCTACAGAATAAAGCAGGGATTGATTCCAAGCATCTCCTCCATGGATCCACCTTGGGCAGCACCAGAGCCCAGCCAGGGCTGCACCCAAGATGAACCAAAATGGCCCCAAAATGCACGAGCGCTCCCAGGGTCTCTCCCTTGGATCAGTTCTGCTCCATTTGCATCTTGCACTTCATTGTCCCATTCCAGCTTTAGCCCCTGCAGTCCCACCCTGCTTGTTTTTCTCTCTGCAGCCCACGGGGTTTGTGCTCTGGGCTGAGATTTGGATCATTTGTCCTTGGTGCCCAGCTGGAGCAGGAATTGTTTTGTCTCCCTGCTCTGTGCACAGAGCTCACCATCCCTGAATATGGGGCTCAGACCCACACACTAAAGCAGCACAGAATGTGAAAAATAGAAAAGCTGGAACCTGAGGCATCACAGGGAACTCCCGGAAATTTGGGCTTGTAAGCCAAAGCTTAGAATTAAACACAGGATTTGATCTGAGACCTCAGAAAAGGCTTCCAAACCCAGGTGCTAGGAGCGAGAATGTGAATTTATATTTTAAAGCAGGAAATATAAACCTGAAAATATAAAAGCTGAAACCTGAGGCATCATAGGCACATCAAAAAGGTGGCAATGCTGGAGCCTATTGCAACACTGGAGACTTCTCACAGCTCCAAAGCTGCAGGCTCTGCCTGGGGAGCTCCTCTGGAGCCAGGAAGTTCCTGCACAGCAGCTGCCTTGTAGGTGCTGTTATAGATTTGTATTATAATATTGACATTCTGCAAAAATTTAAGTGGATGCTATACGTATAATGTTAAAGTAACTTTGCTGTAGCTTTTGGCTGGATTAAGCCCTTTTCTGAGCCAGAGATAGGGTAACTGAGAGGTGTTTTAAAAACTTCTATTCCATTTTCAGTCTCACAATACAGATGTTACAATTCACACCATCACAATCAGAAGCCAACTATTTCTCAGTTACAATACATTATAAGCGTTTCTTGGCCTATCAGCTTTTGCCACACCATTCTGTAAAGCCTTAAAGTTAATTATCTAAAACTACCCCTCCTGGGTCCCACTACAATGCATCTTTCATAGCTCTTTTTCTCCAAAGGATCCAATCTTATTTGCAAAACCATCCTTTGAAAGTTGTTTGTATTTCCATTTCTCTCTCAGCAATGTCTGTCCTATTCCATGGTATTTCTAAATCACCATTTCTTATCTCTGAGTTTGCATACAGATGCACACTATGGGAGCTTTCTGTCAGGCTATGAGCATTCTCTACAAATCCATCTCCCACATTTCCCCCTCCCTCTTGAATGGAAAATACTTTTTTAATGGTTTTGTTTATTGTTTGTGGTGTACAGTGAAGTACATAAGGGATTATTATTAACATTGTTACCATAGCAGTCAATGCATTTAAACTTATTTTGTAAAGTTTATTCTGCTAACTAAACTTAGACATAGTAGTGAAACAGGTGATGTAAGTATACTTGTGTTAAACTCCCTGCTTGGTTGGGATAACATTCCATGAACACAGGATGAGGTCCCTGATATTGATGTGCCAATTATCAGCACTCACTGTTGGTAGAAAGCATGGACCAAAGCCCAAAATCTGGAGGTGATGAGGATGGACTAAAACCACAGCCAAGAAATAGGCATGCTCTGAAAAGGTGGAATCGAGGAGGAGCCATGCTGAACAGTTCTTGGAACATGTCAACTGGTTTGGGGGAAAAGTTTAAAAATGCATCATTGTTTATGAATATGCAACAGGCTGATGCCATAGAAATGATATCTCAAGGAAATTCTATTTCCAAAATGGAAATATTGGAAAAGACATTTCCAAAATAGCAGGTGTGCTCTTGGTGGAATGCCAAGAAGCCCCTTGGCTGTAAATCTTTGTTTTATTTGCTTTGTCTCCTGTTGTCCTTTATCAAACTTTTAAATTTTCCCAGGAGAGTGAACCCTGTTTTTCACAATGCCATGGAGATTCTCCTACCTGAGCAGTGGGAGGGGGCTCATGTGAGCTGAGGTCTGTAGGAATGAGGCCAAGCAGAGCAAATGCCCCAGAACCACAGTGCTGAGCCCCTGGGCACTGGTGCCACCCTGCCATCAGGGCAGCCCCCATGTCCCCATCACCCCTTGCTGGCTTGGCTCCCCTGGGGAGGGATGGGGCTCTGGGAACACTCTGCCCCCTTTGGATGCCTCTTGCTAAAAATTATTTGAACTTCAAGTTTGATTTCAGTCCAAAACACCCTAATTTCTCTGTGGTGGTGTGTTAAAGTCTTAGCCCTCTTCTGGACAGGGGAAGTTCTGGGAAGGGCAGAGGCCCTGTGGGAGCCAAAATGGAGATGGAGCCATGGGGAAGTACTTAGAGCAGCCTAAAACATTTTTCCTCTTTTTCTGTTTTCTGTTTACTCATTTAAAGTCCTTTAGAGAATGTGGCTAGGTAGGTATTACTTTGAAACTCTCTGTTTATTTAGCTGTGACAGATATGCTCTGGATTTAAAACCAAACTGCACTTCCTCCTACATGGAGGGGTATTTTTACTTGGTGCCTAAAAAAGCTGGCTCCAAGTAAAAATACCCCCCCTAGGTGGGAGGAAGAGGAGCTAATGAGAGCTTTGTTGGCTGTGGGAAGGGGGCTGGTTTGCTTCTGAAGCTGCAAAGTCTTTGTGGACACACTCATGTGGATAGCAAACAAATCCTTGGGGGATGAACTCATCTGCCGTGCTGGCATTAATTATAGCTGTGGGTAGGACAGTGGGAATTAACAGCCCTTGGGCTTTACATCCCAACTGCAAGTGATCAGCTCAGCTCTGCTGTGAGGAGCTGGAGCTGCATTTCTGTGTCAACATCAGCGTGCTTGGAACTTGGCTGGATGTGTCTGTGACACCTTTCAAAAGTTGGGTTGCACCAGTCAAACTTTACATTATAACCTCTGCAACCTGTAAGGCTTCAGTTCCTCTGCCACTCCTGCCCTGACTCGTGTGTTTGCCATTGAATTAAATTTATAAAAATTTAGAGAATAAATTATTTTAAATTTAGATATTATTTTAAAATGTAGATATTCAATTATTTTAAAATTTATACACTCAATTATTTTAAAATTTATACATTCAATTATTTTAAAATTTATACATTCAGTTTATAAAAACCTTTTCTTTGTTTAATATGACAGTATTTCACCTAACTGTTCCTTTCTGGTTTTCCCCAAAGTTTCAAAAAGAAGCTTCAGAAAACTGTTGGGGAAAAGGAAGTTTTCTTTTTCTGTGTCTGTTTCTGTAGGCACTCTACTTCCTTCATAATAGAAGTATTATTTACCTGTCTTAAGGAGATTTTAAGGGAGATCCTGACAAATTAGTATTTAAATATATATTGCAAAAAAAACAGAAATTGCCTCAAATACTGAATACAGATATTGTATACAATTACAAATATTGTATACAATTACAAATACACAATACAAATATTTCTGAAATCACAATTTTGGCAACACTTCTTTCTTCTGTAAACCAAAAAAAAAAAGTATCACCCCAAGAAAATATAGGAATATGAAATAGATATTCTCTCTTTTGCACCACTGGTAATACATGATGAAGAATGCAGTTTGTATAAACAGTCACAGATAGAGCTTCAGTTTTGCTATTAGGGTCTCTCATAAAGCACTAATTACTTGGCTTAAAGGAAAACACTAGGGAAAAAAAATGGGCTTTGTGGATCAGAAAGCTGGAATCTGATTTAAAGTTTCTGTTTCATAATTACCTGCACCTTTATTTTGGTTTGGGTCACGCCATGACCCAAAAGCCTCTGAAAAGAAAGGGTTCCATTTACAGACTTCAAAAGCTGTATCTGACTTTATCTGACTTAATCTAAACTTACAGGAGGCAATAACTTAAATAACCTGCCAATTTCAAGGCAGCATTTGAATGTTTTTCTTACTGTGAATTTTACTGTCAGAAAAGAGATGGTTTTCTTGCCCCTTGTTTCCCATCAGGCACACATCAGAAATGAGCTCCTGACCGAAATAAAACAGAGGGCTGTGTCCCCAAAAGTGTGCACGTTAGGGCAGGACCCAGGTTTGTGCTCATGCTGGGTGAACTCAAAGGTGCAGCTGCATTTACTGTGCTTTTGGAAGTCAGCAGCCTTTTAAGAATGTAGAACTAAGGTGATAAAACTTTAGTCTCTGATTGTGGAAGTTTTTTTCTCTAATAAATTTGTCCACTGATGGTACCAGCAGTCTTTTCAGTGTCTGAAAAAGGACACACAAAGCCTGCAAGTCATTGCTGTGATTAAGTCATCTTACAGAGTGGATCACCCTAAAAAAACCTCAAGCATTTTGCATTTCAGTTTTCAAGTTGGGCCTCCTTGGGTGCAGGTGGCAGGAGCAAGTTTCAGACGTTTTTCAAGGCTCAGTTGTGTTTTCTCTGCCTGCTGAAGTTTGGATACCAAGCCTTAGAGTTCCAAAAATTCAACCTGCTTCTGGGATTTGTCCTTTTGTGCTTTCAGTTCCCAATTGTGTGACTCTCTCCATTAGAATGATTTAATACGTCTGTGTGCTAATAATTTATTATTCGGGATTAATAATTGCTATGGAGGTTCATCTAGGAATAATGATGATTGGAAAAAACATTAATTAAAGTCAGGTTGAGAGCACTGGCTTAGCAGCATTAGGTTTCCAGGCCTTTGATTTCATGTCCTTTGGTTCTGTGGGTCTACATTTTTCTGCATCTGTCTCTAATCAGATTTTCCCTAATTTTTAACCCTCTGGTTTTAAAATTCCATGGTCTTGTTCAGTGGATTAAATAAAGGTTGCTTTCCATTTACAAATGGATACCGAAGAAAATTTAATATAGTGCTTAGAATTAAGTGAATGTTGCAATTTTAGGGTATTAAATTAATACTAGAGCACTTGAAACAATATTCTGAATTGAATGGGGTTTGCTGATGAGTTAGTTTATTTTTTTTTTTATGATATCCTTCTTCTCCTGAGTGGAAAAAGGCTTTTTGTTCTTAGACCAACATTTGTCTGAAGAATAAGAGTAATGAGCATCTGAGAGCAGAATGTGGGTGAAATAATGTGACATACCAATGACATTTTCATTTAAAAATATTTTAATGAGAACAGGAAACAAAAGAGGGAGGAAAAAGCCTGTGGGCTCTGATGCATTGTTCGTTACCAGAAAGTACAAATATTTACTTTGGACTGTGGCTCTATCTAATCTATCTAATCTATCTAATATATCTATCTATCTATCTCTCTATCTTTCTGTTTTCCCAAAGCAATCTTTAAAGAGGTGGATCATTTTATTTTTTTAAATGGGATATAAGCAGCACAGAACATAAAGTAAGCCTTTGACTTAAGTGAGGTGAGCTGCTGCTATTCTTTGTTCTGCTGGAGACTCAATAGTAGCAGTTTTTAGCCATTTTGACAGTTTGTTGAAATCCTGTGCCATTGAAAGGCGCTGGGAAATGAAATGTGCTGCATTTCAATATGCATTTGTATCACCTTTTTGTTTACAGCAGCAAGAGCTGTGTCATTAGAATGACAATAAAAAGGCAAAAAATAAGTCAGAAAGGAGCAGGCATTGGTTGATCTATACTGTTGGCTGGAGTTTCTGCACTCTGCATTTTGGTTTGACATCAGTCAAATTGTTCTGTAAGCTTCTGCAAAGTCATCTTAGCTAACCAGAGCCTGAGAGGGTCATTCAAAGCAGGGAATATTTGTTGTACATCTCAGAGCACTCACACAATTAATCATTCCCTGAAAAATGTTTTGAATTTCTGCCAGTGCTTATATTGGTGCAGAGCCAGTGTAGAAATAATCTAAGGGTCCTGATGTGTAAAAATTGGAGTGTGTGATAGAATGTGGGAGTCAGGGAAAGGTCTGGGTTTACATTCAAGTGATATCATCCCAGAGCCAGATAAGGAGGGGGGGGACAGGCTGGAACAAGGCTGGAAACAATCTCTCCTCCCTCTTTCTCTTTTCAGCTGTCACCACGATGGCTCCAACCCTTCTTTTCCTTCACACTGTAACTGAAATCTGAAACCATTCATGTTCCAGTCTGTAAATGCAGCAAAGAAGGAGATGTGGAAGTGCCTTGTGTGGGGATGTGTTTGACCAGAAAGCACTTGATCTTTGGCTTGCACTCTGATAGCCCAGATGGGTAAGGACATCTTCCTTCACTGATGTCCTTTCCATTCCGAGTGAACCTCAGGGATCCTGAGGTTCTAGCAAATATCAAAAACCCCACTGGAATCTGTCCCTGACAGTAACAATTTAAAGTAAGGGAGACCTTCATAAATCGCTTGAAGCAGCGCCCACCAAGGCAAGTTCCAGACACCTCTCTGTGTGCTGCCTCAGCTTCCTCTGCCAGCTCAGTGCCTTGGGGTGCTCCTGACTTCTGCTGTAGAGTCCCCTAAAATGGAGCCCAACAGCATCACACCAAAATATGTTAGGCAAAAAAAAAAAAAAAAAATAGGGCATGGAGAATTTCAGCCCAGAATAATTTTGATTTCTGGCTTTGGGTGACTATATAAGAATAAAATTATTTTAGAAGAGTTACAGAAGAATATACAGAGTTATTACAGAAGAATAACCTCATAAAATCCTGACTGAGCAATATATTGCTTGCTTATTTTGAAAGAAAGCCCAAATTACATTTTATCTACAAAGACAGAAGGGAATAGAAAGGTGTGCCTGGGTTTTAATGTCCTTAGTCCAGAATTTAGAGTTCTGTTGGTTTTAATACTTTTTAAACTCAGAAATATATTTAAATAAAAATCCATTAGCTAGACCAATTTTCCTTAATGACATGTTTTCTTCTGTGTCTGACCACACAAGTTGTGCCACAGGGAGAATTTACCTTTTTAAATTCACCAAGTATTTCTGTGCAGTGAACTAGCTGTTCATAAAGGCTGAAGTTCATAAAACATAATTGTAGTGGAAGAGTTAAAGATAAAATAAGTTATCTTCTTGGCAAGTAAACCCCAGACTTTATTAAACATACGTGGTGCAGGGACAATGCTCCACACATGGAGGAAATGACATTTATCCTGCAGATGCAGAAGATGCATCCTGCACCCTCCTCAAGCACTGAAGTTCACTGCTTAGCAATTAAAACTGTAAAAACAGAAACTGTAGGACAAGATGTCATGGCATTAGTCAAAAGAGAGGGGAAAAGACAAAAAAAAAGAGTAAAAATAGAAGAGTTACTCTCTGTGTGTAGAGGGTTAAAAAAAAAAAACACCAAAGCAAACTAAATTTATTATATAGGGTTTTATATATTATGTGGTGTTAGGGAAAGGTTCACAGTACTAAAGAATTGGAGTTTCTTGATCCTTAAGTCTTGGACATGTCAGGAGAGTCTTGGCTTATGTCAGGACAATCACTTTGTTCCCACCTTGACATTTAGGTTGGCTGAAATCTTCAGTATCCAAAGGCCAAATTCCAGCCCTATGCTGCTTCAGCTCAAAGCAGCAACATGTGGTTGAGCTTGGGGTGAATTTCTGCTTTGTGGTTGAGCTTGGGGTGAATTTCTCCTTTGCTGTTGCTTCTTTTGCATGGAGTCAATATTTCCTCCAGAGGTCATTCCAAAAAGTTCTTACAGTTGAGGGAGGGGAGCTTTGTTTGTTAGTTTGTTGTGGCTGAAAGCAGTTTCTGCTTCATGACTGGTTAAATTAGGGTATTTTAGAACTAATTCTTCTAGAATCAGAATATTTTTCTGACATTTCCCAGTTACACCTATCAGCTGAGTTTTGATTTGCAATATAGATTTGATATTGCAGTATTGACAGTGCTGCAGTGATGATCTTCTGGCAGACAAGCAAATCACTCCAGTGGAAATCAAATAACCTTGGAACTTGCAGGCCTGGGCACCAAAAGTGTCCCTGGGCTGTCCAGGAGATGAGATTGCAGCTATGCCAGGCAGTTGATGCTTTCCAGCAGAAGGCTTTAATGGTTTTATCAAAGGCTTCAAAGGGGAAAGATGAAAAAATTGAGGAGATGGAAAAAAAAAAAAAGCTTTGGTGCTGCAGTCTTGCTGTCATGTGGGAGCTGCAGCAGTGTGCTGCTCTGGATTGAGATCAGAGAGTGACTGCAGACTGTCTGATTGCAGCCTGGATACCTGGTTTGACTACATGGCTCTAGAAACCCGTTCAGATCTATAAACCACATCAGGCTAAATTGATTTAAGTTTCTCTTAAACTGATTGAAGATAGACTGCACCACGGACTGGCACAGATTTAACTAAATCTGTTTCTAAACCACTTGAGTTAACTCAGTGCTCAGACTGATATAAATCAACCTTTGAATGCAGAAGTTAAAAGGTCCATATTTGATGGTTGTTTGACTCATCTAGGTACAAATGTCCACTGTACACAACTATTTCATTAACAGTGAGCAGAATGGAACAGGAGTCATCATTTTCTTTTCTTTAAATTGAACTAATATTTGAAAAAGGAGCTATTGGAGATGCATATGACAGTGCTTTCTGCTGAAAGCCTGAGAAGGCTGAAAAGACACTGGATGATAATGAAATTGTATTTGGAGCTTTTTTCCATAAAATGAAGTAGTCATTCTAGTGTGCGAAGTGCTATAATTATAAAGCAATTTGCCACCCTTAATGGGAGGACTTTTATTTCATAAAATATTAACAAAATATAATATCAGTGCAATAGGTTAGGAACAGTCTTATTTTCCTCCATAAAAAGTCAATTTGTAACCACTGCAGACTGTCTTTCTCTGAATGACTATATTAGGGTAACTGATCCTTTTATAGAAGTATTGAAAGATAAGCATTAAAATAATCACAACAGCTATCTCATTTACCTTTCTACTTTGTAATCAAATCTTTTTCACTGTCTGCCTCCCTAATTTACAGGCTGCTGTTGTTTCTGCAGATGATCAGCCAAGGGAAGCAGCATTTAAACAGTGCCTAAGAAAGGTAAAAACATTTGAGGCAAAACTATATTTTAGGAAGGGTTATCAGCCAGACAACATGCCCCCATTTCCTGGCTTGCTTAAAAAAGCATTTGTATTCAGCAATCAAGTGAGGGAAAATTAACCTTCTTTTTCCACAGTAAAGGGAGAGGGAAGAAAGTCAGGGAGCTTCTGTAATTATGGAATAATCAGGATTTCAGCTCTGATCTAGGCAGCTGCAAAGCATATCTATCATGTGAAGAAGAAAGGACTGGAGATGGCAGAATTAACCAAGCCTTAATGGATTCACTTTCATTTCCTCTCTTTGTTACTATTTTTAATTAAGCAGGAGATTTCTTTTTTTTTTTCTTTCTTTTTCCTTTTTTATTTTTTCCTTTGCTGCTGTTACTTGCACCATTCCAGTGTCTACTCAAGTAGCACATGATCAGCTCTTAGGGAAGTTGTTAATTGTGTTAATTTTGATGGTGCTTCAAGAAATGGAACTCTCTAAATAGCTGAGACAAATCTCACTTGATGAGGAAATGACTTGAGCTGAATAAGCAATAAAATTTTCTCCCAAAATAAAAGTCACTTTAATGTGTTTTAATGTGTTAGGTAGGGAAATGTCCCAGGAGAAACAGAGCAGGTTGGCAAAGGAGGGTCAGAAATTAATGTGAGCCACCTCTGCAGTATTTTATTCTGGAAACAATGGCTATAAATTAGTTGTTCTCTAAAGTCAGTGACTATATATTAATAGTTTCCCTCTGTATTTAACAACCAGTCAGAAAAATCCATAGGCTATCATTGGTAGGAGCTGTAGAGTTGTGTCCATGAGAGAACATTCACCAAACTCTGTTTTCAAAGTGCAGCCCCAAATTTGCTTGACAAAATATATTTGTGAACTTTACCAAGTGGAGTACACCTCTGTTTTAATGATGATTGTTGTGTGTTTGCATTTTAAAACTAAAGCCAAAGCAAAAAAGGGACAGCATCACAACAACCATGTGTTCTTTCTAACTGAAAATGTTTTCTTTCTAACTGAATTTGGGGAGTTTGTTTTCTGAATAGCACAAAAACACCTGAAGGAAATTGCACCTTTCTGATTGAGGATCCAATATAGAAAAATAAAATACTGAAATACCAATAAAGATCATTGGTATTTCAGTCATGCCAAGGCTGTGAGGTCCTGTTTTAGTGTCCTTTATGCAGCAGAGCTTCCACTGATGCCACGTGGGCTCACCTGGGACATCAGCTGGGGTTCAAACCAGAGGATGGGATCCCAGCAGGGCACGTAGCAAACATGTTTGGCCCCTCAGAATTCAGTGTGCAGTGTGATTATTAGCTAACAGATCACTGTGAGCTGGGTGCTGAGTCAGTCTGCCAGAGCTGCTGGTTGGAAAATCCGCACCCACAGAAGCTGCTCCCGCTGGAAACCCGTGGTGCGTGTGTTGTGGGCAGCGAGGGTGGAAGCAATCTTGCAGTGCATGTTCACAGCTGTCTGCCAGCCAGGGCTGGTGCAAACACAGAAGAAGCATTGCCTGAACTAGTTGCTTGTGGGTTGCAAATGCAGGGTGTTGCTATTTATCCCTGTCAGCAGCAGGCCCTATTAACTATTTTTAATGAATCACCGCTGCTTTTACTTTTGCCATCAGCCGTGACCTTCACCATTTAGAAACACATGGTCTCTCATAAATGATAGTCCGTGGCATATAAACTTGAGAAGGATTCTATCAGGGCTCAAACTACAATATCTATCATTAAAACAAACTGCTCATTCCAGCTGAAGAGACACTCATATATATCATGGAACCAGCGTTCCATATTTTGAAATTTACTGCCCTGCATTGGTGCTTCTTTTTCTTGGCTTTTTTTTTTTTCTCTCTCCTTTTTTTTTTTTTTTTTTAAGGAGGCCATGCAACCTTGCTCACTTAATACTTTTGATAAACTTCTGCTGACAAGGAACTTGATTAATGATGGTTAAAGGAATTGAATCAAGAGTAGGAAAGACAGGGCCAAAAAAGCAGACTGCTGGCCTGATGGAAAGGAACGTCTCTGCAGAAATATATGATGGACCCTCCTTTTTGCCATGCCAAGTAATTACTTGCACAGGCCTGTTGTAATAATTCCTATTACAGCCAAAACGGAAAAGTCAGTAACTCACAGCCCTGGGACAAGGTGAAGGCAAGGCCAGAGTAGTGTGGATCAATATTTCATTTACTCACTTAGGTTAGCTTCTATCCCTGTATCAAATTCTTTTACAGAAAGCCATGAAAGAAATGAGGTTTGCTGAAAAACACCAACACGGGGCCCTCATTTCCTTGGGGGTGCTCGTAGAGAACACGGAGCAACAAAACCTCTCAGCAAAACAATATGCACTCAAGGTCACTCATTACTTGCTACTGTTGGAAAATAAAGTGCCATTAGCCTGATATGAGTAATGTACATCAATCAGCTGCAGACCAGCAGAAGTATGTTTTCAGCATGGTATTGCAGCTGAAAATGAATGAACCGTGTTAACACTTTCTGAGCACTTGACAACAGTGAAGAATTTTTCCTTTGGCATTATCATTTATTTCAGAGTTTCACTGCAGCTCATCCTCGTGAAATCCAGCCAGGGCACCTCAGTTATTTGCTGCTCTTTGCTACAATTGAGTTAATTCTCACAAAGTAAACATCCCAGTTTTGAGGGGGACAGTTGGATGCTGTCCAGAAAGGTTCTGTGAGTGCCTGACAGGACCCTCAGCCTAAGGGGGGAAACCCAGATGTAACAAGAAATAGTCTGTTGGGTTAGAAAAGTGATTTAAACAATACTTGTGAGCCACCTCTGCAGTATTTTATTCTGGAAGTAATGACTATAAATTAGTTGTTCTCTAAAGCCAGTGGCTATATATTACTAGTTTCCCTCTGTATTTAACAACCAGTAAGAAAAAACCATAGGCTATCATTGGTAGGAACTGTGGAGTTGTGTCCATGAGTTATTTGCTACACTTTACTACAATTGAATTAATTCTCAAGAAGTAAAGATCCCAGTTTTGAGAGGGGACAGTTGGATGCTGTCCAGAAAGGTTCTGTGAGTGCCTGACAGGAAGGACCCTCAGCCTAAGGGTGGAAACCCAGATGTAAGAAATAATCTTCTTAAATCATTTTAATAACAATAATCTTACTTAATCATTTTACTAAATTGGGTTAGTAAAATGATTTAAATACTTGCTTAGAATACAAGATGACATCAAAGTACACATACTTCTACTTGGCTGCATCCTCAACTATTTCCTTCCATGCAGAAGTTTTGAGGAAAGGTTTTGAGGAATGATTCATTCATGGCTTGCACAGTGCTGATCTGAAGGGCAAACCTAACATGTGCTTCTGCAATGGCTGATGTACTCTGTGGTGTGTTTTTCTTTCTGTTTCCTCTCACAGGGTTCTGGAAAAAAAGTGTTTGGTGGGTTGTTTGTGAATGCTCATACAGCTGATGAAGTTTTAGATCTTTCCAAAACTTCTTGATTGCCATCTTGGCAGAAAGATATTTTCTGCTAGCAGAATTCAGAATTCTCTGGTCTTACCCGCATCATTGAAATATTTATATAATGGTCATGAAGCAGTACCTTCCCAAAAACTTCCATGTTATCCTGTTCAAAAATAAAAGCATTATGTAGGCATAAAATAAACTGTCACAGAGTAGGGAGAACTACTGTGGGAAAAGCACGTTTCTTTTTCCTACTAGAAAGTCAATTTTCTCTGCCTCTTTTTTTCTTTAGCAGTATTCTCTTTGTTTTTCTTGAGCATTTTGAAATCACTTACTAAATAATAATGTTAAGTCTTTGTTCCAGAATAATACCCTGAAGACTGACTGAGGCATGCGAAAATAGTTGAAATGTTTAGGTTTTTTCACTCTTACTGTGTTTGGTAGTGGTGAAAATGAGTTATTTTCTCTTCTAGCCCCATCTCCTGAGATCAGGCTTCCAACCATTGTGAGTGTTGAGCTCCTTGTAGCACTGAGCTCATTTAGCCAATATTACTTCCATGCAACTGCAAAGTGTGAGTGAACGCAGCCCAGAAATTCTGGGCCAGGAGGAAGATGACAGATGAAAGGGCACGTGCTATGTCAGACATGACTGTGGCCTTTCATGTCTGACACTTTGAAAATTCATGTTAAATTTGCTGCTGTTCAGTCAAGTCTGGGGACACTGAATGAATTAATTTCACGTTGTGAACAACTTGGATAATGCTCTTCAGTTTTCTGCGTCTGTGATATTTTTTATTTTCATTTACAAATCTGAAGTATTGGCAGGTGAGCAGCTCTAGCCTTAATTCCATGCAGGCCATGCTGATTCCATGCAGGCCATGCTGGTTCCATTCCAGAAAATCGTCTGAAACTCTGATAAATAGGAGCTTGATGATATTTTGGATTGTTTGGGTTGATTTTTTTCCTATGGATTTCCTTATTTAAAGCTGAATTTTATGGTAACTATGGTACTGCAGAATAGTTCCTGTGCTTTCTAATGATTTAATGGAAAATGATGTCCAGAGTATGAGTCCTGAGAGTGCTGCTTCCCTCATGTCTGCAAGCAGGGAAGAGGGATGAGCATTTAGAGCTGCCCATCCAACTAAACAGATCAGTTTGAGGAGAGTCTGTCTTGCTGGTCACGTAGAGAGGCTCTCCTGGATTAAAAGGGTCCACTCCATTTGATTTGTTCTGTGCTTTAGATGTGCAGTCAACTTTGCAAAGAGGGTGCAGTTCAGTCATATAAAGTCTAATAATTCCTTAAAGAGATTCTTTGAAAGGCACTGAGCAGAATTAGAGAACCTGTCTCCTCTATTCCTTAGAATCACAATTTCCTTTTTTTTTTTTTAATTCCCAAATCCTGTTCTTGTGATTAAATTACTTTTCAAAATCTCATTCACTGCAGGTACTCAGGTTGCTCCATGCCTGTGATTGAAGACTGAGTCCCAAGTCCTAAAAATTGTTTAGGTGACCATGTATAATTTGAAGTGACTCAGTGGTGTTAGTAGTTTATTCTCATAAACCATCTTTGAAGCAGGGAGATAGTATTACCATCATGTACTGGGAGCAGGAGGGGTGGTAAGGCAGAATTCAGTGTAAAGGCATTTTGGTGTCCAGTTAAACCAGCAGAAAATGAGCACCTAAATACCTGTGGGAGGTCCAGGTGTCACTGACTACAGGGAGAACCAGCACACAGGTATTGTGAATCTCTGAAGGTTTCCTGTGCTTCTGGTTGCAATGAAAAAATCTCTCAAGTGTGCCTCCAGCAGGGCAGGAGGGTCTTGTGATGGGATGGTGAACAGCTCTGTGTCTTCTAAGACAAGATGAAATCACTCCTTTTCCCTTAATTTTCTCTGGCATAAAGGAATCAAAGGTTATTTTTTTCTGTTTGCAGACTGCAACTCTGATTTTTGGGTTTGCTTTTTTTCCTATTTTGCATGAAAATACCCTGGTGGTTCTTGGTGTCTGAGAACTTGGAGTCATTACCTTGTGTGAGTGAGTGTTCTGGTGTAGCTTTCATGCCAAAAGAAGCTGCATGCAGCAGGATTACTCTTTGAACCAGTGTTAACTGAGAGATTTGGGTCACACCCCTCACCCAAATGTGAGGCAGTCTGCTTGCACTTAGAATCAAGAGCAAATGTTTGGTCTGGAGGTCAGGATTTTTGGATTCATAGTGCACTTAGTTGGATCAAGGTCTCATCTGGGGTTAAAATCAATATTGCAAATTGCAGCTTAAATGGCAAAGAATATGTTTCCATCCATGTAATATTTTAGGTGCAGTAGTCTTAATGTATAACTAGGTCAGCTCCATTAAGATGTAATTTCATTAAGGGACCATAACTGCAACTGGAATTTGGCCACTAGATGATTTTTTTTGTCCAATACAACTGTTCAGACATGCATCACTCCAGGATGCTGCTCACTTGGGTAGTTCTGCTTTAGCACAGCAGCCCAGAGATCAGGCAGTGCACTCTGCCAGCAGGTTTGAAGGAAATCAGTAAAAAATATTTGTCTGCAGGGAATGCTTCTGGTTTTCAGCTGTCACAAGAATGAATACCTGTCAAAGCAGTGCAGCAAAGCACTTGAACATTTAACTTGGAGACCTTCAGTTTAATGCACTTGTACAGGTACATATGCAAGCAGCATGTTCAGCAGCAGAGCCTTCAGGCTCTCTTTCAAACAGGATATGAGACAAAGCATCTGACTTTGAGGAGCTTTGCTTCGCTTTTAACGTGGCAAATCTAAGCAGAGTTGACCATAAAAGACTTTTAAAAAGTCTTGGAATAAGGAGATGAAAGCATTGTTCAGGAGAAGGCACTTTTTCTGCATTCCTGCTGCCTAAGGAACACATCTGTCCCCAAGCATGGTGCACATAGGAATCTCAAAATCTTGAAAAAGGAGGAAGACTGTGGGATGGCTTTTATGTAATCCTCTGTGAGGATTAATTTCTTGTGCACAACAGCCACACTGAGCTTTGTAGCTGAGCGTGGTGCTGTTCACAAAGCATCTTTCTGTCTGCTGCTGCCTGCAATGTGACTTCAGGAGAGCCTCTGACTCTCCTCACTGCTGAGCCCCGAGGGGCTGTGCACAAACTGGGAGAGTTTGTCTTGTCTTTCACCCCCGAGGGCATCACCCAGCACTGCCGTGCTGCACAGAGCACAATCTGCTTTTCTCTGCTTGCAGCACAGAGCTGGGGAGGACAAACAGCCAGAGCTGGAGGCAAGCAAAGAGCTCCAGCCCTCTCTTGGCTGTGGGGGCCCTAAAAAGCCCCAGCTGGCCAACAAGGATCTGCTCTCTGTTTGTGGAGGAAGTCTGGGGAGAGAGGAGATCATAACTGGGCAGCAGCTGCTCTGGATGACTCGCTTCCCTGGAAACCTGGCAGCTCTCCAAGTCAAATGTGAACAGGAGTTAAACTGCAGGGAGCGTTCATTCCCCCTGCAGCCACCAGCCTGCTCTTTGCCTCCCTGCTCCCAGCAGAAGGGAAGGATCCTCTGCCCAGGCAGCTCTGGAGGGTGCCTACTGCTGGCTGGGGGCTGTGTACAAATCACAAAAAGGGGATGGGACTGCTTGGAACACATCTCTGTTTGTTTTCCAGCATCACTCTCATTCTCTGGTTGTGACAATGGGAAGATGCCATCAACTCACATCCCAGGCAGCAGAGCAAGAACTTAATGCTACAACTCACTTTAAAAGTTTTTTGACCAATCACACAAAGCAAAAGCACATTGACAGTAGCTCTATCCAACCACTATAAGCACAGGTACCTTTGGTTAAACAATGCTTGCTTATTTCAAATGCAATACCTGCTTGTGAGCCTTAAACACAACGCACAGAGCTCCATTATTAAGCTTAGAACTTCCTAATATCTGGCTAGATAAACTTTTCTATAGCTTAGGGAGTTATTCCAGCCAAGCTTTAATGCACAGACCGTTGTTTTAGCTGTTCTTACTTTCTACATCTTACATAATTTTTCTGCTGACCAATCTCATGGCTGCTGCTTGGCTCCAACCACAGTTCTGCTGTCTCTGAGGCCTGCCTTTTGCAGCTTTCCCAAACCCCTCTGGTTTTAGGGATTCCCACAGAGGCTCCTGCTGGCAGCAGAGGCAGGGCACACATCCAGCACCGTGGGCTTTGTCCCCAGGACCTGCTGCTGGTGGCAGCAAACGGGGACCAGGATTTTGGGAGCAGCTCTCCCATCTCCTGTGCGCCCTGGCGCTGCACACAGCCTGACCCAGTCAGGAGCTGAGCGCTGCTTTTAGAGCTTTTTTGGTGGCTGTATTGATGTTTGGGGATTCCTGTTCACATGGGAGGCTTCCCTGTGAATTTCCAGCCATGTGTCAGCATCCCAGGCCAGCCTTCTGCTGCCTCTGGGCAGCTTGGATATCCTCCCCTCCTCTGCCCCTGGTTTTCCACATGAGCACAATTTTCTTGGCAGCTTTTCAGGACTCCCCAGGTCATTATTGGGTCCTCCTGAAGTTGGAAAAATCAGTTTTATGTCCCTTGAATATTTATACACAGAATGTTTTAGATCTTCCTCTTTTAATAATGATTTAATCTGGGAATTTTTTTAAGTACCCTTTTAAATTGTCCTGTTTACTTCTTGCTGCTTTTCGTAACATTTTTGTTTTCACTTAATGTACAACATATATTCCATAATACTGCAAAGAGGAAAAAAAAAATCTCTACCTGGTGGCAAGTGAGGATATGAATCAATATCTGCTGAAGAGATGCTGATGTTTATTTTGTCAAGATGCATAAAAATGCAGTCTGAAATGAAACAAGAGTGAATCACAGAGCTGCTCTGTGCTTACAGGTTTCCTGCCTATGGGGGCAGTCACCACAGCAGCCCAGACAGGTTTTTGAGGGTTTTCCTGCCCTTCTGTGCCCTCCTCTATTTTTGATTATCTACCAAAGCTTCTGAATGGTGCCAAACCAAACAGTGCAGCATCTCCATAAGTCTGCCCTTGGAAGCCAAGGAATTGAGCTGTGCCAGATATGAAAGAAGCAATTACTGTGGGCTTCCAGGAGTCTGGGTTTCATAACTTTAATCTTTGTGTAATGTATATTTTGAGGCTTTTTTAGAACTGTGCTTCTGCTTTATGTATGCCTTCTCCATAAAATTCGAATCTATATGATCTTGCAAAAAACACAGGGTTTTTACTTGTTCTCTCCCTTTTTTTTTTTTCTTTTTTGATTTTTTGTTTGGGGCTTGTATGTTTGCTTTTAGTGTTTTTTTTTTTGTTTGTTTGGTTTGGACTTTTTTGTATTTTTTTTTGGTTCTCAAGTGCCATACAAAGTTGGAATCCTGTTTCTGTGCCCACAGGCTCTGGTAGCTGAAGCTCAGTGTTGGGTGGTCAGGGGGAACCTCTGCAGAAGGAACCATAGCAGTGATTTTGAGTACAGAACACCAACTTTGCAAATATTTCTCATCCTTCTCAAGCGTTCAGTCCTTCTTAGTCACTAACAACTAAGAAAATATCTGATGTGAAACCCTACAGGTTTTCATGATTTAGACAATGAAATAAATTGATGGGGTAATGGCATTGCTTAGAATGAAAGTAAGAAAACTTGAATTTCTCTCATTAATTGCACAATTATGGGCACAATTAGAAGTACAATTCATCTCACAGTGATCAGCCACGGATAATCTGCTCTCCATTTAATGTTCAGGGGCACAAAAAGGAGCTTTGCCCCAAATGAAGCTGTTTTTAGATACACCTCAGTGAACAGCCACCCTCTCTTGGGGTCTAGAAAGCCAGAGTCCATTTGCAGAGATTTAACATGCTGCCTGCTTAAATTCCAGCTGAGGGGGGCAGGGAAAATCCAACTTGAAACTCAATTACAGCATGACAAGATTAGGGAAATAAATGAGCAAAATTGATTTTGCATTTACTGATCTTCCTTGTAAAGTTTACTCTTTTAACTTTTTTTATTTTCTCATTATTCTTAATTTTATTATTGTTTATTCTTTATTTTATTATTTCTTTTTTATTACTATTTCATTTTTATTTACTGTTTCTTTATTCACTATTTACTATTTATTTTTATTTACTATTTATTTTTATTTCTTATTTATTTTATTTATTATTTCTTTTTTATTTACTATTTATTTTATTTATTTTTTTTTACTACTATTTTTTTTATTTATTTTTATTTATATATTTAATATTTATTTATTATTTCTTTTTATTTACTATTGCTTTTATTACTATTTCTTTCTATTACTATTTCTTTCTATTACTATTTATTTTTTATTATTTTATTCTTATTCTAAATTATTCTTATTATTTTTAATTTTTAAGTCTAACTTTATTTTTTTTAATTCTAATGATTTTTTAATATTTTCTTGTTTCTTATTATTTATTCTTGATAAAGAAGCTGTGGTTTATTGATGCCCACATGACCTAGAGCTTCCACACTGTGCCTGTTTGTTACATTCCCAGCACTGCGTGCAGGAGGGGAAATCTTTTCTTTGAGTAGCTTTAATAAGATAAAACTTCTGTCTGTCTTCTGTGTTGCTTCTTGGAAAGAAACAACATTTTGTACCTCGTGCCTTGGAATTTTGTACATTTATACCTTGCAATACTTGACTATCATGATAAATGCAAAAATGGTTGAAGGTTTCCACTTTTATGTGAAATTTACTGAAGTAGCTTTTGATGGCAGTTGTAAAGTTGTAAGAACCACTAATTCAAACAAAAAAATCCTTTTTTTAAATGGTTCAGGGATTTTTTCCCCTTGTTATTTCCTTGTGTAGGCTCAAGTCTTCACTAGAGTAGATCAATAAAGAACTTGTTTGCATTAACAGGGCTAACATCACCCTTGATGTAGGTGCCTGCCTGTATACAGAGGTCACTTGCACTGGAAATTCATGAAAGAAATCAAATATTTCACTGGCTTTGGTTGAATCTAGGGACAGCTTCAATATGTAAAAAATTCCTCCTTTTCCCTCCAGGGACTGAGTTGTTAATTGTAGCTACAGCTCTGTTTTTTATAGTCCCTGTGAGGTTTGTAGGAATAACAACAACAACAACAACAATAATAATGATGACGATGATGATGTAATAATAAGTAATAAAATAATAATATTTTTACAATCCTATATTTCATTTTATTTTTAGGCTTACTGCAGAAAGTCAGCCTATTTGTCTTGGAAGTTTTGCTTCACATCAGGACAGTCCCATTTATTTCCCAGTTGTTCATTCAGAAGTGTAGGAGAGGAGGGGAAGGAACTGTTCAGCTGCTGAGATGCTGTCAGATGAAAGGTCAAGAGCACAGGTCATATTTGGGATGCAGCTACTGAATTTAGGGTAGAATGAATTTTTAACATTTCATTTTGCAATGAATTTTTAGGGTAGAATGAATTTTTAACATTTCATTTTGCAATGAATTTTTAGGGTAGAATGAATTTTTAACATTTCATTTTGCAAGGCTCACTTAAACATGTAAAAAATAGTATCCTGAGGAATCTTTATAGTTCTGTGGAAACCCAGTGTATTTTTTACTCAAGTACTTCTAACAGGTGGGAGAGGTTTCTTTCATTTAATAAATTTATGTTTTAGCTTGGAGTTTTGCTAAAAAATAAAACCTACCCACATGCACACGTGGGCTGTGAGCCAGGTGACATTTTCTCATCTTTTCCAGACATTTTCTCTCTGTCCTGGAGAACTAGGATATAAAAGAGAAGTAGAAGTAAAATAATTCTATTTTGCTTTGGAAAGCAACCTTTTGTAATGTACAATCCTATGTTACAAATTCCTTGGGAAAAAAAAAGCTTTCTTTTACCTAAAATAAACTTTCTGAAATAACTCTCACCATTTGGGAAGCTTTCAACACATTGCGGGGCAGAGTTTTTCTTTTTCTCTTCCAATAATGCTTTGCACCACGCTGTGACTTGAACTTTATTTTCACATGTTGTGGGAGCATCTGAAATCCCTTGCCAATCCACCTTTCTCTCCAAATCCTCGGAAAAAAATTGGCACAAAAGCAGGATTTCCAAAAAAGTGTCTGTCCTGGTGTCCAGCTGGGTTTAGACCCCTAGCAGTGTCAAAATATGTTTATACAATAACTTTATATTTGTACAATAATTTTATATTTACATAAAATACATTTATACAGTAATTAGGGTACAACAATGGTAGATAGCAAGAGAGGACAGGCTGCAACTGGAGTTTTTTGATATCATTTCCGTGACAGAAATGCTGATTTTTTTTACATCAGTTTTACAAGAAACTTGTGGAAGTTCTGGTGGTGGAGGCACAGATCAATTACATTTTATGCTATAAAATATTTTGTTGGGTTTGGGTTTTTTGATTGCAAACTGGGTAGGAACTCATGGGTTTAGACCCGTGGGAGTGTCTTAAAATACATTTATACAGTAATTAGGGTATAACAATGGTAGATAGCAAGAGAGGATAGGCTGCAAATGCAGTTTTTGGATATCATTTCCATGACAGAAATGCTGATTTTTTTACATCAGATTTACAAGAAAATGGTGAAAGTTTTGGTGGTGAAGGGACAGATCCATTACATTTTATGCTATAAAATATATTTTTTGGTTTTTTTAATTGCAAACTGGGTAGGAACTCATGGGCTTAGACCCATGGCAGTGTGTTAAAATACATTTATACAGCAATTAGGGTATAACAATGGTAGTTAGCAAGAGAGGACAGGCTGCAAATGGAGCTTTTTGATATCATTTCCATGACAGAAATGTGGATTTTACATCAGCTTTACAAGAAACTGGTGAAAGTTCTGGTGGTGGAGGGACAGATCAATTACATTTTATGGTATAAAATATTTTGTTGGATTTGGGTTCTTTTGATTGCAAACTGGGCAGGAGCTAATCTAGGGGAAAATCCTTAGGAATGGAAGGAGGATGTAGAATCCAGGCATAACTATAAGCTGTGTGTGGTGAGGATGTTTGATCCACAGTCTAGGAGTGGAAAAAATCTGTTGGGTTTAATCTGATTTGTGATAAATGCTAATGGGTTCTCCACATTGTGCAGTTGTTTTTGTTGAAGCAGTTTAGGTCTAAATGTGCAAAATCCTGAGCCCAGTGTTTGTGAATTCAGCAGTTCATGTGAGTAATCCAAAATAAGCTTACTCAATGGAAATGTTGTTATGGATTTTTTTTCCCTGAAATTTGAGTTCCTATTAACCCTCATTATGTTCAAAGAGGGGAAAAAAAAAATAAAAGTCTGATCCTAGAGTTCCAATTTCTTTGAATCAAGAACTTCATGGTTTGGTCTTGATACAGCAACAGTTAATGTTATAGGTTCTTGCATTCACCTTGAGCAATTATATGGTTTAATGTTTATGCAGCAAATTATTAGGTTTGGCAGTGACTCAGTCGTCAAGATTAGTTTTACACCAAATTGCTTGCAGATACCAAATGACAGGTTTTGTAATGAAAGGTTGCAATTATTTCTAATTTCCTCAATAGTAGTCACAAATCACTGATGCTGATTCTGCTGTTTGTACGGAGCGTTCTAGAATAAGGTCCTGGTGGGTCTGCCTTACCAGTCTTCTGTTCTGTTTACAAAATTGAATAAATCAGGTGGAGTTACGAGTGTGCAGGAGAAAACTTCAGAGAAATTATTACTGCATGATCAGGGTGGGTATTTTGGGGTTGGTTCTTTGCAGCTTATTTAGTCCTTATTATCTATTTTCCCTTGCTTGTTGATGATGTTTGTCGTTCCACATGCACCCCCTGTTCGGAATGATTGAAGTGAGCTGCAGGAATGAGTAATTAGCCATGGGACAGTGTTGCCCTGGTGTGAGCATTCTGCCCCTGGTTCTGCAGGCAGCTGGCTCAGGGCTCTGTGCATTCTGTGCTGCTCCGTGCAGCAAAAGCCCTTCCAGTCTTCCCAAGCTGCTGAAATTATTCAACCCACAGAGGCTTATCACTTTGCCAAGCTCAAATAATCTCCTTATCGCAGTCAGTCTCACACAAGTAACACCATGACTTATCCTTATGCTGTCCTGGCCAATATTAATGCATTCTTTCCAAAGAAAACAGCTTCTAATTGCCTAAGCTGTGTGTGAGCTATTGAGCACTGGGTACCTCTGCTATTGCAAGTATTTAATGCCTTTCTAATATCCATGAGTATGGAAAAAGAAAAAAAAAAACACATAAAAGCCCCTTTGGGTTATTTGGGGTTTGAACAATTTACTGCACCAGCACTGTGTGCAGCAGTGCTAACTGGGATTGTAATGCAACTTTCTGATCATTGCTTTTGTTTAAGGTGCATGTCCAACTGCATTTTCCCAGGGACAAAGCTGCTGCCAGAGAAAGCACCTAAAAATCACACAAACTGCCCTTTTCATTGAATACTTGTTTCATCTTATCTAAAGGTTCTGGTCAAAGCTGTGTTAGCTGCTTACACCTGTGCAGGTGGATGGTGAGGCTCTCCTGGATTGTAGGAACATGTGATAAATCTTCAGTATGATCTGCCCAGAGCAGGGCACAAAGATGCTGAGAGGGCTGGAGCACCTCCAGAATTGGGGTTATTCAGTCTGGAGAGGAGAAGGCTGTGGGAGGAACCTTCCAGAGGCTTTCCAGTGCCTGAAGGGGTTACAGGAGAGCTGGAGAGGGACTGGGACAAGGGCATGGAGCGACAGGACAAGGGGCAGTGCCTGCACACTGACAGAGGGCAGGGTTAGGTTCGATTTTGGGAAGAAATTCCTCCCTGTGAGGGTGGGGATGCCCTGGCACAGGCTGCCCCTGGATCCCTGGAAATGTTCCAGGCCAGGCTGGAGGGGGCTCTGAGGAACCTGGTGCTGTGCAAGGTGACCCTGGCCATGGCAGGGGAATTGGAACTGGGTGATCTTTAGGGCCGTTTATGGGGATGTTCCTCCTTCCCCAGCAGAGCAGGGAGTCAGGGAATGGGGGCCATGGTCAGCTCATCACACATTGTTCCTCCCTCTGCCCAGAAGGGATTCTCACCCTCGCTGCAGCCTGGGGTCCCTCCCATGGCAGACAGCTCTCCATGAACTCCTGCAGTGTGAGCCCATCCTGTGGGTTCTGCAGAAGCTGCTGCAGCGTGGGTCACTCTCCCGCGGGCTGCATCCCTTCAGGAACAGCCTGCTCCCACAGACGTCCCCCCAAGGGGTCACAAATCCTGCCAGGAAATCTGCTCCAGCACAGCCAACCCAAAACACTCTGTGATTTACCTCGAGTTCTTTCAAGTTTTGGTTCCTTGCAGGGAGCAGCGTAACTAATGACACTTGGTGCAATATTGTGGAGTTAAAGCAAAATCTCACGTGGAAAGCACACTCAGGGAGCCTTCATGAATGTTTTGAATGGAATTTCCTCTTTTCTCACCTGAGAGTTTTGTGATGTTTCTCCCGCTGCCCCCAGAGATGGAATGTTTGCACTGCGTTTGTCTGCCCACTACGGGTATTCTTCTAAATGAAAAGTAGAAATTAAGACTGATGTAAACGTCTTCTAAGTCCTGCTCTATCATTCTTGCAATATGTATCAACATATTAAAAAAAAAATAAATTCTATTTTCCTCAAAAATTTGTCAGTGAAAAATGACAACAGTGTTTTGTATAGATCATAGTAATTCTCTTGGGGTCAAGCTTCTTTAACTTTCAAACAATTCTCAGATGAAGAATAATAGAAAACAAGGTGACAACAGTAAATGTTCAATTAAAATGCTGACTGTCCTCAATCAGTTTGGGTTTCTTTGTGCTCAGCTTTTATATTTGCAAATATGGCCAATGTTGATATTATTTGGTTGAAATAACTTGAAAAGGCTTTTATTTTAAGCAGTGCTTTTTAGTTTATTTTTACATGTGCACTAAGTATTTCCTCAGAAATTCGCAGTTTTTCTGTTGAGAGGGAAATTGTTTATATCCTTAAGTAAAGGGGTCGTAGAGAAGCTGAAGATAGGTGTGACATTTCTCTGGGATGCAGTTTTCCTCTCGGATTTGGGATTCTCGGAGGGGAAGGTGAGACAGCCAATTCCTTCCCATCTGTGACTATCACTCATAAGCAAGAATAAACTTATCAGCTTTGGTGTCTGCAGTGCAATGCAGCTACACTGGAGCAGCGTGGTCAGAAAATCTGTCAGTACCCTGGAAGTGACAGTGGTAGGCACTGATGGCCAGACTACAGCAATTAGTTATTATCCTCTATTATTATCTATTAACTGATATTATTATTATTGTTATTATCAGATTATTATTTATAACAATTATTATAATGATCATTATCTATTCTGAGATATAACAAAGCCAGCAGTATGTGCTAAACATGGTGGTAGTGTAAGCAAACTGGCTCTTTAGCACAACAGGATGAATTTTAGGAATGCATTACAGAACCTGCCTCTTCCTGATGGAAAAATAATCCCTTATTTCTCCCTGGGAAGGGAGAGAACAGCAAAGCATTTAACAGAATATTTTGGGGAAGGAGCAACTTTATTTCTTCAGCATATTTTATTTGCCCCAGGCTTGCAGTGGCAGCTTCACTCCAAGGCACCTTGGTGCTGTGCAGCTGATGTGAGACAAGACATTAAACATAAAATAGGTGTAAATATATATATAAAATAAATGTAAAATCGGCAGGAAGGCTTGCAGCTGCTTGCAGGTGGGCTACATCTCCATGTAGGACCATGCTGAGTCAGTATTACCAGACTTTTACAAGCATTTCAGACCCTATGGTGTTTTAATTTTTTTTTTCCACTGTTGCCAGCTGGTTTCTGCTCCTACCTGCATTTACATGTGCAGTGCTCTAGCAGGCAGCCTCTGCTGAGGGTCAGGATTGAGTGTATTTGTCATTGTACTGCAAAGGGGGCAGTTTTACTCTCAGGTTTTTGCAATGGGGATAAGGTATAAAGCTGTCCAGAGCTATATTCTTTCTGTATTACTGTAATTTCATTTCTGGGCAAGTACTTTCCCCACTTCTCTCTGCAGTTTCAGTCAGTTGTTTATAAAACAATTTCACTTTTAAGTTAATATCACCAGTGGTGAGATGACATCTGTATGATTTTGAAAGTGTATGTAGTAATCAACAGATATTTAATTACTCTGCATTTAATTCTCATTTTAATTACTTCTCAAATGCTATCTTAATTTTTGCCAGCTTCTTTTTGATATCTGCTTAGGCCAGGCAGAAATAGAGAGGTGTCAGAAGGGAACAAAGCAGGATGCTGACTTTGTCCTTCCCATCACTTTGCTGTGTGCAGGTTTTGCTGCTGAGGATGAACACCTGTCACACAGCAGAGCTGCAAAAACTGCAGAATTTTCTCTCTTAAAGCTGCATGGTTTCAATTATATTATTTTGTTTGAGATGTTCAGCAGCAGGAGGACTATGTCCTTCTAATGAGACTTCCTTTTAACAACTTTGCTCATCTCCAGAAGCACTAATCCCAAAGTGTCAGACTTGTCTTAATCCAGAGATAAAACAGCTTTCTGAAAGGCATGCAGCCTGCAATTAACTTTTTTCTTTACTTTTATATTTTTGTAGAAGAATCAAACTTTCTAACATACTCCTGACAGCCTGAGTCATTTGATGGGGTCCTTCAAGGTAAAAGGGTCATGAAACATCACAGAAAAAGACTTCTTCAAAAACCCTAAACCTTAACCTTTGCTAGAACTATACTTCTTTTACTTCCCAAGAAGAAACATGTGCTTCAAAATGAAATATTTCTACCATGTTGTAATAAACTATTGCCAAATAGGGAACAGGTGTAAATTGCTCAACAATTCTGTTCTTTTTTAAAGTCTGCATTGGGGAAGGTCCATAACAAAAATGTTGGGTTTTTTGTTTGTTTGTTTGTTTTTTCTGTACTTTATTCTTTGATCCAGTTTGTTCCCAAATCTCTCCTCTATAAGAAATACGCTCAGGGCTTGTGTTTAAGTCGTAAATTATCAAGAGAATTCATAAAGGTGGCCTGAATTATGCAATTATCAGGGTCCACCAGCTGACAATTAAACTCAACTAATGTGTTTGATTTCAAACACCAAACCTGGCAGCAGATCCCAAAGCTTCACTGCAGCTCTGGCAGGAATTAAATCTTGATGCCATTGCTGTGAGTGGGGATTGGCTGCATTGATGTCACTGCTCAGACTCTGAGCTAATCATTATCAGCCGTAGCATCTGCTGCCTTTTCAAGCAGAAGAGTGACAATTACAGAAGTTCTTTTAATAAAAGGGAAATTATGTGAAGAAAATCTCTATGACAACTGTGGCAGCTCACCTGAGTGTGCTAATATACATATCAAGAACTATTGATGACTGTGTGAAATAATATTGCCCTTAAATGGAAACTAAGGAGATGAGAAGTGTACTAATCTATCATTAAAGGAAAATGAAACTTCAGAAGAATTTATGACAGCTCCCCTAGCTCAGTGTAGCCTTGTGGCACTTGTTAGGAGCATTAATCAGGAGAGGCATAGGGGAGGTGACAACAATTATCAGGTGTGGGGCAAGGTCATTGAGAAAAATGTCTAATTCAATTAGAGAGCTGGCAGGTGACACAAGGAACTTGTGAAGGGTTTATGGACACAGCTGGCATGGACTGGGCACCAGGCACTGCAGCCTGGTGGGCAGCAGGGTGGGCAGGCAGCAGTGGGCTCTGGAACCCTCTAGAAGGGTGTGAGCTGTAGGAAATGTTGAAAATAAGGTGAGAGGGGACTCTCTGTACTCATCAGCCTGTGAGGTGACACAAAATGACAGAGTGGCTAAAACAAGGGGTTTGGGACTCAAATGCCTCACTCACAATGATGTTAGCTCACCAGTGATGGAGGAGTGTGTTTGGAGGTTTTTGTCAGGAGCAGGATGGGACTGCTGGGGTGAGCAGCATCCTTGAGCTTCATTGCAGCATCAGCCTCATCACATGGCTGAGGCAACAGAAAGATGGCAAAGCTCACGTACAGCCAGCAGCAGCCAAATATTTCTGTGTCACAGAGCATTTTAAAAACTTCCTAGCCAGTGGCACATTGCTAAAGCTCACAGACAGTTGTTCTAGCCAGTCCCCAAAAGCACAGGTACACCTGCTGCACACAGTGCTGGCTTCTCTGCCTTCTATTAACAATAGAAGACACCATTCTTATACCATTACCATTATTCTATTATTATTACCATTACCATTATTCTATTATTATTACCATTACCATTGTTATATCATTATTACCATTACCATTGCTATATTATTATTACCATTACCATTATTCTATTATTATTACCATTACCATTATTCTATTATTATTACCATTACCATTGTTATATCATTATTACCATTACCATTGTTATATTATTATTACCATTACCATTATTCTATTATTATTACCATTACCATTGTTATATTATTATTACCATTACCTTTATTCTATTATTATTATTATACACAATACTCCATTATTAAGCTTAAAACCTTCTACTATCTTGCTAAGCACATTTTCCTGCAGTCTTAAGGTCTGTCTAAGCCAAGCCTAAAACTCAAGCTGTTGTTCCATGTCCTTGCTTGCTGTGCCATTGTAACTTGTTCTGCTTTCAGACTTTGCAGCTAGCACTCTGCTCTTTCTGTCTCTGAGGCCTGCTTTCCCAGCTTTCTAAAAATCTTCCTACATTTACTATTTCCCCCAGAAGAGTATCAGCAGTGAGCTGTGTGCCACCAGGCTGAGAGTTGGTTGGCAGGAAATAAACCTGTTCCAGTGTCTGACAGCACTGTGAGAATTGGGTGGTGGTGCAGAGATTTAATGTTCCACAGAAAAATGGGTGAAAAATGGAGAAATTGGTGCTAGGGCCCAGTTTTAATTCAGTGTGAGAGTGCTGGTTTTCTTTAGCAAGTTGCTACAGAAGGAATAAAAGGCAATCCTCTGCTCTGGTAAGCTGTGAGTACATAATAAGGAGCTGCTCACAGAGGAAACTGTTCCTTGGTTCATCCTTTGATTAATTTCAAATTAAAGAGAAATATATCTCAGACTGGTTTTGAAGAAATGATTTAAAGACATCAAAGTAAGGAGATATTCATTGGAGTCACTTGGACTGTAAAACTCAGAAACCTCTCTACTTTTGGTCTAAAAACTGTTTGAAATTTGCATCTTGAGCCAGAGGGTATAAACTTGTAAGGGAGGTTTTGAGGGCCAGTTTTGTGGTGTTAATCTGGGCAATGACCTGAAGGATTATGAAGGATAAAAAGCCACTAGAATTTAGGAAAGAAGCCAATGAACAGAGGAAGAGGTCTGGTGTGGGTAGGAAAATTGTCTGGTAAGTGTGATGTGACAAGTGCCAAAGTCAAGAGAAAAAACCAATCAGTGTCAATCAATGGTAAATTGTGCCTTCTCTATTTTTTTAAAGAAAAGGACTTGCTTGAGAGAAATGGGACTTGTGTTTAATTTAAATGAGATAAAGATCAAGGTTAATCTAGTTTTGGCCAAACCAGTTGGAGTTGGGTGCGTTGTCAAGGAAGAAACACATTTCTTAATGAGAATAGAAAGTATGAAAATATAATCTGACTAAAGCCAAAATGAATGAAAACTTGGAAAGTATGATATGAAAAGCTGGCAGGGAGAAAGAAGGGAAAAGAAAAACCTGAATAAGTCTTTAAAAAGGGGGCATGTGAAACTGTGGTTCCTGTAGTTCCCTTTTATTTTTACAGACCAGTAAAATTGCATATGGTGCCAAAAGCCAAAAAGTTGAAGTTTTAAGAAGTAAGAAGTGCACAAAACTTTATGCAGGTGAGGATTTGCTTTGGGAACTGTTTCTTTTTCAAGATTTAGTAACCAGGAGGTAAGGAAGATATTTAGAATAAACAAAAACTTCTGGAAATTTAAAATTGGATAGCACACACTGAATTTACCAAAAATAAATTATGCCACATCTCTCTGATGAATTAGATCATTCATGTAAATTATTATTATTTATACCTAGCTTCAGTAAAGGAGGGAATAGAGGCAAGTAAGAGAAATCATGTAAAGTGGCTGAAGAATCCTATAATGTTCTAAAAGTAGAAACTTTGATTGGAAATCTCTTTAAAGGCCACCCATGAATCACTGTTGTAATAACACTGGGGAAAAAAAAAAAACAGGTACAGTACAATTAAATTATGAAGTCATTGTTATTAAGAGATTGACTTCATAAAGAACAAACTTGATGGAGGATAATGGGAATGGGAAGTCATTTGATGCCACAAAGCTTTTAAAACTAGTCATAAGGATTTCTTTGTAAGGTCTGAGCTGATCAGTTGAACAGAACAAAAAAGAAAGGATCCCAGGACAAGGGGGAGCTCCCACTGTGATGTGGCTGCTGAAGGAAAGCAGGAGTTGGGTGTAGCTGCAGAATTATTTCCAAAAGAAGCTGTAGGAGAGCAGGTGAGCTCTTTACCAGTTAAAGAAGTGAACACCAGGCAAAACAAAACCCCTTTTCTGCTTATGAGAAGGGGAAATATTGGCACACAGGCAAGTTATGTATCACCTGGTCTTAGATGCAGATATTTGGGCTGGAAATCTCTGAGGAGATCTCTATCCTTGGAGGAGGGAGATGCCAGAAATGCTGTTTGACGATAGAAAAGGGAGAAATATGACAAGGTGCTATTAAAATGAAATACGATTAATTTATAAGCCAGATTGGATGATGATGTGGCTTGTGATAGCAGGCAATTAATTTTGATTTAGGAGGTTCCTTCCTGCCCTGTGTTTGGGATTCATTAGATGGGCTCCCCACCTGTCTCAGACTGCATTTTGAACGTGATGGCATGGCACTGAGGGAACAGCAACAATGTCATTTTCAACTGTGGCACAAAGCCAGGGGACACACCAGCTGAAAGTTTTAAAGATCCTGGGACTGTTTTCCTGAGCTCTTCCTTACTGGTTATGACTTTCCTGATCTGTTGCTTCTACATCTGCCTCCTGCCCCTTGTGGTTTTGCTGATGTGGGTCGGTGTCTGGCCAGCTCCAGCCTTCCTCAGAGCCCTGAGGAGCAGCTCTGAGTTCCCTCACCCTCCTCAGGGGATGGGCTGGCAGCCTGCAAACCTCCTGGCACCTCTGGCACTGCAGGAGAGGGTGTGGGATGTGCAGGGCAAGGAGTGAAGGGCTCCTGAGCTTCAGCAGCCACTGCGAGGAGGGGCATCCCTTTGGGACAGGGGGCTGTGCCTGAGACAGGGCTGGGCTCCTCCTGAGCCAGGCTGAGACTCAAACCTGGCTTAAAACTGGTCTCAGGATGTGTTCCTGATTCATTTCTGCAGCTTTCTGCTGGGAAGCCTTCAGTTTTCCTGCAGTCACTGGGCAAGCATTAATTCACCCTGCTGCTGTGCATTAGCAAGCAGTGGCTGCATCCCTGTGCTGAAAGATGTTTTAGTGCTTTTATATGATTATGAATGAGGGTACATTTATACATAAACTGAAAAAAAGTAGAAGTGAATATGTATTACAAAACTGACAACTAATATTTTTTACTGCATTTAGTAAATTAAAAGTCTGTATGCTGGTGGTAGGGAATTAACACACATGCTTCATCCTCAAGGGGAAAAAAAAATGCAGAAATGAGCTATGAAGAATAACCTGGGGTGTTTTGGGGGTGTGTTTTAGGAGGCTGAATCTTGATCATGAGAATTGGATCTCCAGTGGGATTTGTGAGTAGGGTAAGAGTTGGGAATTGCCTGTGAAACCCCATGCAGTGGATTGTTTGTCAGTGTATCTTTGTAAGAAATCTTTAAAACAAGGAGCCCATCTACCACAAAGTCTTTTTATGTTGCTTTGTATGGAATTGTCACGAAGCTTTGACTCTAGATAAGGGAATTATAATGAAATAAAGGAAACATTGTTTAGATGTCAAATGGATTTGAAGTGTGACGCATGTGGGAAGAAAGAAACCACAGAAAATTGGGTATTGGCTCCTTGAAATTTACCTGTGTAATGTGATGATTGTGGATTGTCTAAGAGAATCTATCCCTTTATGGCTGCTGCAATCAACTGTTTTATTGACCTTTCTGGTTTTCTGTTTTAAAGAGTATTAATATTAATGGCACATAAACAAATAGTGCAAAAAGAAAAAGAAAAGGCTTAGGAGGTATTTATTTGTAATTAAGTTGATATTCACTCTCTCTGCTTTTTATTATCATTCTTGCTCAAATTTCCTATTAAGTGTAAGAGTAGATATGGAAATATTTTAGAGCACCCATGAAATAAAACACTTTTTACATTATTAACAAAATATTTAGTTTACTTAGATGATTAAGATTTGCTTTGATACAAATAAGAACTTGTCCCACACAGTGTCTGTGAATCAATACTGAAATATTTTGGTGTGACAACATTTAATGATATTTCTCCTAATTACTGGCCCATAAACAGAAATATATCCTCTGTCTCTTACACACAGATTTGTGTATGAAAAGAGTTAAATGATGAATGAGCATGTTGTAAAATACAGGTACAAATTTAAGGCATTGTGCTTATCTTCTAATATAGCCAAGCATTTGCATAATCAGGATCATATCAGCTTCACAAGCAATTAATCAGAATGGTATCAACTTCAGAGGGAATGTATGGAATCCTGATGTCAGCTTTGACAGCTGCAGAACTAGCTCAATCTTTTGGGTTTGATGTGCCTTTGTGGAGAATTCCAGAGTGTGATAATGACAGTGAAAATCAGCTCCTGTAACTCGACTTGTTCTCTCAATAATCTTGTTCAGTTCTGTATAATGTATCAGTAATTTTTTAAGTATTTTCTAACTCTCCAAAGCCTTTACAAGAGGGTTTAGGAGTAGCAGATGTATAAAGTGGTTTAGGAGTGTGCACACATGTTTGTCCTGACAAGGCTGAGAATCTGAAGTGGGGCAGATGAGGGTCTGTGTTACCACAGCCATGGCACTGCAAAGCCAAACCTTTGTTTGGTCTCTTGGTTTTGGTTTGGTTTTTTTTTTTGGGGGGGGGGTGTTTACCATATTCCTCAAAATCAGGATCAGCATTATCTTCTTTCACAGACATTAGCCAGAAGCAAAATTTTCCTTTTCCAAGAGTATTCCCAGGGACAATGTGCCAATACTGAGTGATCACAGCGTGGGCATGGCCTGCCTGGTTGGTGACAGGCAATGTGTCACCACTTAGAGCCTGCTGCAAGCTGGCACTGACTGAGGGAGCCATTCCCAGTCTCTGACAGCTGACACTTGTGTAAACCAAGTTCATGCTTTGCTCAGCCCTTGACAAGTGCCTGGAATTCCAGAAGCCACTGAGGTGGTTATCACCAGCTGAAATGCTTCTGTGGGTAATCTTGCACTGAAACTCAAGAATGAGTGAACTATAAGGGCTTAGATGTTCCTTTGCTGCTGCAGTTGTAATTGCCCTGCTCTCTGCAACTGAAGGCACCCCAAATGGATTGATAAAGGCTTGTGGAATTCCAGCTTTAGCTCTGTTAGACTCATGGGAGTGTCTCTCCCTTTATGATTCTTTTTCTTGAGTTTTTTAATGTGAGCTCGCTGACCAAAGGGAGACCTTCATGAGGCTCCATGGTGATGCAGGAGCAGACCCTGAATGAGCTGTGGGTCAGGATGGGAGAAGGATTTGCCTCCAGGCGTAGTCTGAGGGAGAAAAATCTTTCCCTCTGCTGTGCTTGCTTGTGAGAGGAAATAATCCTCCTTAGCAGAGGACCCACCATTATAGGACCCACACACACATACACTCTTCCTACACTATGAGGTGACTGAAAAGTTAAAGAAAAGCTTAAATTCATTTCTTTCACTCAGCCCTGGGCCTTACCTGCGTGAGGAAATGTGAAAGGGCAGCTCTAATCCCTTCTCTCCAGGTGTGCATTGCCATGGAATGAAATGATGCCATGCAAGAGCATGGCCTCTGTGGGGACGCCCAAACCCCAGCCCACAAAAACCCCAGGGCCCTTGCAGGGACGGCACAGAGCTCACACCAGCAGTGTGGGAAACCTTCCAGCAGCAGCAATAGTTGTGCTTAAACAGCAATATTTGTATTTAAACAGCGATATTTGTATTTAAACAGCAGTTTACAAAGTCAGCTCCGCAAGTCAGAGCTCAGAAAGGACGGGCTCAGTAAACACGTGGTTTTTGATCAAAGGAATAATAATTTGAGATGGTTGCAAATAATTTGGAGCAGAATGTGCTGCCAGTGAGCAAAGCCTGCTCAGGAAGAGCTATGTTTGCACTTTGAGGGTGATTCTCCACAAGCCCTGTGTCCTGGTTCAGGGCAAATTTGGGAGAAATGCTGTCACCCCCAGGACCCCCTGTCACACAGCCCAGCTCTTTTTGCCTTCCCTGTGCCTGGCTGTGGCAGGGATTCAGCCCAGGCTGTGGGGCCCTGCCTCTGCCCTCCCTAAGAGCTAAAGTAGCTCCGTGTACTTCAATGGTGTCAATCCTGATTTACTGTGTCACAGCTGAGCTTGTAATCTGCCTCTGAAATAATAACTTGATGCAGACTTGAGTGAAAAAAAGGTCTTGTGTAAAATCAGGGACATGCTTTTGGTAAGGAAGAACTGTGAGAAATTTTTTTTAGGTTTTTTTTTTTTATCTGTCATTAAAAAAACAGGGGTTGCATTTGTCAGACGGATTTGTCATATCAGAGTAAAGTGAAAAGAAAAAAACAGTAAATAATACTTTGGGCATTGTGGAACTAAATGTAAACAGTGTATTGTTTGTACCAGTGAAATGCGTGTCTTTTTCAGCATCAGGCCACTTCTGATACACTTGTGTTGGTATCATTATCCTGGGGTAGGAAGTAGTCATTTATTTATTCCCTTTTGGCATCCATGGGATTTAGAGATGAGCCATTGCCCTTCTGGATACCTAATCCAATTCTGCAGCTTTTGGTTTTTCCAGTAAAACATCAATAATTTTATATGCTTCTATTGTCTAAAGCGGTTTTGTCTTGATGAAAGACATTTTAAGTGGGCAGTGTTTCAGAACGAGACCTCTCTTATGTAGCTTGTCATTACGTGTACAATACGTAAGTAAATCTTATCTATTAAATTAATGAGAATGTGGGGAGAAGGAAATATTTTTGATCAGTGGTAACCAAACTCTGAGAACGGGGAGGAAAAAAAAGATGTGCAAAGAGCTTCAAAATACAGCACGGCATTGTTTGCAAAAAGCCTGCTGTTTCCTTTATGTCTGACTGATCCGTGCCAGAAGCCCTCTTGAATTTCTACAAGAATAGAGCTTCAGATCATCTGCATTCAGCGCCAGAGTCATGGCCCTGGAACCGATAATTGCCTCTGACAGGATTTAATTACCTTCTGCAGGACCTTTTCTCTGTTTGATTGGAGACCACCCCCCGCTCCGATCAAACCAGACAGTAATAACACGCCGTGGCGCCGGAGCCAATCCCGCCAGCGGCCGCCGCCGTGACCTTGGCGAGCCCGCGGCGAGGGGCGGCCACCGCGGCCACCGCAACGGGGCTGGGGCTGTCACCGTCACCCAACGGGGCTGGGGATGTCACCGAAACGGGGCTGGGGATGTCACCGTCACCCAACGGGGCTGGGGATGTCACCGTCACCCAACGGGGCTGGGGATGTCACCGAAACGGGGCTGGGGCTGTCACCGTCACCGAACGGGGCTGGGGCTGTCACCGTCACCGAACGGGGCTGGGGCTGCCACCGTCACCCAACGGGGCTGGGGATGTCACCGTCACCCAACGGGGCTGGGGCTGCCACCGTCACCCAACGGGGCTGGGGATGTCACCGAACGGGGCTGGGGATGTCACCGTCACCGAACGGGGCTGGAGATGTCACCGAAACGGGGCTGGGGATGTCACCGGAACGGGGCTGGGGATGTCACCGTCACCGAACGGGGCTGGGGATGTCACCGAAACGGGGCTGGGGATGTCACCGTCACCCAACGGGGCTGGGGCTGTCACCGTCACCCAACGGGGCTGGGGCTGTCACCGAAACGGGGCTGGGGCTGTCATCGTCACCCAACGGGGCTGGGGATGTCACCGAAACGGGGCTGGGGATGTCACCGTCACCGAACGGGGCTGGAGATGTCACCGAAACGGGGCTGGGGATGTCACCGAACGGGGCTGGGGATGTCACCGTCACCGAACGGGGCTGGAGATGTCACCGAAACGGGGCTGGGGATGTCACCGAACGGGGCTGGGGATGTCACCGTCACCGAACGGGGCTGGGGATGTCACCGAAACGGGGCTGGGGATGTCACCGTCACCCAACGGGGCTGGGGCTGTCACCGTCACCCAACGGGGCTGGGGCTGTCACCGAAACGGGGCTGGGGCTGTCATCGTCACCCAACGGGGCTGGGGATGTCACCGAAACGGGGCTGGGGATGTCACCGTCACCGAACGGGGCTGGGGCTGTCACCGAAACGGGGCTGCCGCCACCAAAACAGGGCTGGGGCCGCCACCGGAACGGGACTGTCACCGTAACGGGGCTAGGGCTGTCACCGTCACCGGAACGGGGCTGCCACCACCGGAACGGGGCTGGGGCTGTCACCATCACCGTAACGGGGCTGCCACTACCAAAACGGGGTTGGGGATGTCACCGAACAGGGCTGCGGATGTCACCGAAACGGGGCTGGGGCTGCCACCACCGAACGGGGCTGGGGCTGTCACGGAACGGGGCTGTCACCAGAGCGCGGCTGCCACCGCGGCCAGGGGGCTGCCGCCACTGAACGGGGATGGGGCTGTCACCGGAGCGGGGCTGTCACCACCAAAACAGGGCTGTCACCGACATGGGGCTGCCACCGAAACCGGGCTGGGACTGCCACTGGAACGGGGCTGGGGCTGCCACCACCAAAACGGGGCTGCCACCACGGCGGGGCTGGGGCTGTCACCGAAACGGGGCTGTCACCGTCACCGAAACGGGGCGGCCACCGAAACGGGGCTGGGGCTGCCACCACCGAAACGGGGCTGGGGCTACCACCACCGAAACGGGCCTGGGGCTGCTACCGAGGCCAGTGGGATTGTCACCGAAATGGGGCTGCCACCGAGCCTGAGCTGGGACTGCCACCAAGCCGGGGCTGCCATCGCAGATCAGGGGTTGTCGCCGAGCCGGGACTGCCACCACGGAGCCAGGGCTGCCTCCGTGGGGCTGGAGCTGTCACCGCTCCGGGGCTGTCAGCACCGAGCCCAGGGCATCCAGCCCCGTGTCCCCTGGTGTCCCTCCGGGGTGGCACGGCGGGCTCAGGGGACCCTCCCGGGCTGCCCCTCTGGAACGCACCCGGGTTGTGTGAGCATGGGGGACAGCCTGGCTGCTTGGTCTGCATCGAGCCGGCCCTGTCTGGGATATTAACTTAATGCCTGCAGTCTCTAGATTATTTAGATTTAATATAGGCCCTAAATGTACGCTTCCATATTATTTAGATTTAATATAGAGCCTAAATGTACGCTTCCATATTATTTAGATTTAATATAGAGCCTAAACAGTGTACTCTATCTTCAGGAAAGAAAACCCAGCAGTGGGCTCTTGGAGACCTTTGGAGTTGAAATAGCTGCAGGACTTAAGAGAGTGGTTGCTTTTAGCAAATGTTTTCTCCTTCTCAGAAATTAAGCAATTTTGCCTGTCTCTCATTCAGCAGCTGAATGTCTTGAGAGCGTGAGTGCTGTGAGAGCTTAAGCTGGCCCATCAGGTGTGCAGAGCAGCCACAGCCCTTGGCCTTGGTGCAGGTGCAGGCTGGGCCCTGCTCCGGGGATAGGTCCGGCCTAACTTAGCTCTGTGTCTGCTGCTTTCTCCGTCTCCAATGCCAGGCAGCGGGATGGAAGGCAGGGGTGCTTCGGTGTCCTGGTAACTTGCCCAGCTCTGTGGATGGAAGGCAGGGCCGGAGGAGCTGCGTCTCGCACGCATCATCGCCTCCGGCAGCAGCGGCCGTGCTGCTGCGGGTCCGCGCCTCGGGATGCGCTGGAAGAGCAGCATCGCTGTGCCCGGCATCACAGCATGGCTCTGCCCGGCATCACAGCATCGCTGTGCCCAGCATCACAGCATCGCTGTGCCCGGCATCACAGCACCGCTGTGCCCGGCATCACAGCATCGCTCTGCCCGGCATCACAGCATCGCTGTGCCCGGCATCACAGCATCGCTGTGCCCGGCATCACAGCACCGCTGTGCCCGGCATCACAGCATCGCTGTGCCCGGCATCACAGCATCGCTGTGCCCGGCATCACAGCATCGCTGTGCCCGGCATCACAGCATCGCTGTGCCCGGCATCACAGCATCGCTGTGCCCGGCATCACAGCATCGCTCTGCCTGGCATCACAGCATCACTCTGCCGGGCATCACAGCATCGCTGTGCCCGGCATCACGGCATCGCTGTGCCCGGCATCACAGCATGGCTCTGCCCGGCATCACAGCATCGCTGTGCCCGGCATCACAGCATCGCTGTGCCCAGCATCACAGCATCGCTGTGCCCGGCATCACAGCATCGCTGTGCCCAGCATCACAGCATCGCTGTGCCCGGCATCACAGCATCGCCCCTTGCAGTCTGAAAGGGAAAAACAGGGAAAGGGAAGGCTGACGGAGCTGCAGAAGCGGTGTTAGTTGAAGAAACAAAAGCACAGAGGTGGGGCGAGCTTGTACAGTTCTTGTGCAGTTCCGCACCCCTTTGTGCAAATGCCTTGACTTCATTTTGCTGCCTACCCCATTTTACCCTTTTCCTAAGTTGCCATATAACTGATGTTCCTAGATGTTTCCATATGCTCTCAACAGGAATTATGGTGTTGTGAGGCTTTCCTTATCTCCAGACTACTAAACTTCCATAGGAAGTTGGTGAAAATAAGTAAATAAGTGTTTTTACAAGGCAGCATGTGTGTGGGACTGGTCTAACCAAAGGCCAGCTTAACTGAGAGTGGTTTCAGCTTTCCATGGATGGTCTGGCAACAGAGCAGCCTCTGAGGCGAACAGACATTAGAAAGAGAAATGTGAAAGAGTGACTTTTAAAAATTTTCTTCCAAACCCCTGCTAGCATCTAGCAAAGCGTGCAGGCTGCTTGCTTAGCCTGAGATGGCAGAAATGCTCCCAGCTGCAGTGCCAAAGCTCTTCCCTGTTCCCAAAGCAAAGCTCTGAGAGGATCAGACAGTGATCTGAGCACAGGTCCCCACAGAAACACAGGGAATATCCACTAACCCCAACTCTGGAAAATTTTTAATTTCCAGAATGGACAAAAATAGTAAGAGAATAAACCAGAGAGTGAGTGTGGGTGTTGGAGGAGGGTGGATGGAATCTGAGGCAAGTTGCATTTTTATTTTTTTCATTTGCCCAGTCAGATTCCACTGTGAACATGTAATGGTTTTCACTGAGGCACTGTGTTATTTTAAGGTAAATCTGCTGACTTCAGAATGCATAATCAGTTTCATGATCGTAATAAATTATATCACAGTCATCTCTGGTGGGAAAATGGAAGGGAATACACAAAGCAAGGGTGCCAGGACAGCTTGCTGGTTAGGATGCTAGCTTGGAAACCATGTCTTTCTTGCTTTTTAAGGAAATCATTTCAAGAGCATCTAGGTCAATTAAAAGCTCATTCTGAAAGCTTTGTAGGCACTCACAATTTAAATCTGTCTGAAAGATACTTCTGAAACCATTGTTGCAGTTCAGATCTACAGCTGTAAAATTGGGAACTCCAGTACTTCTTGCAAAGGTGATGTGTGAATATAATACATTTGAAAGCAGCTGAAGCCAAATAGAAGCTCTCTGGGGACCTGGGATAGACAGACACACAGCCAGCCTACACAGGCTGTGGCACTGGGAACATTTATTCACCAGCAGCCACAGCTTAGGCAGTTCAGGCATCTCCCCCCTCCTGGCAGGTTGTCCCCAGCTCTCGCATGTGCTGCCACAACTGTTTGCACAGCAGCACAGAGAGCTTGATCAAGGAACAGATCCAGCTGGTAAAAGATAAAATACACGCTGACTGCATGGCAACACAAACGACTGTGCCAGCCAAAACACTGCTTGGCACGTGGAGCCCAAGGAAGGAGGATGGGAGCTGCTGCAGCAACCTGCTGCCAAATGCAAAATCTCAGTCCCTTTTTATTTTTCAGGCACCTTAAATGTTAATCTAGAATGGTAAAAGTCGTGTTCTAATGTGCAAAAAGAGCATGGTCTGATGAGACAACTGCAAGATTTTTGTTAGTGATTTCTATATGAGGAAAGCTGACTCTGTGATTTATGTATTAAAAAAAACAGAAGTAAAATGAAACTAAAGTTTTTTAACAAGGGAAATAGCTCACAAAAAATATTACTTAGAAGTCATAGTGTTATATTTTGATTTTTTCCAAGTAATCTAATAGAAAAGTTAAAAAAGGACCGTCGCCTTTAAAAAAGGCAGCTATAATTTTTTTATAGCTTTCCTTAGAAACTTGTGTTATGTGTCTTTTCCAGCACTACTTTTTAATTACCACTGCCCAGTTGTGAGATAAATCATGGTTGCATTATCCTTTTCTATTTGAGATAAAGATCCTCATACTGTAGGTTTGTCTTTCCAGGCTTCAGTGGCGGTACACTAAAAATGAATTTCATCTATTCCATGTGACACAGGTTGTTTAACAGGAAAATGTTTTTATTAGAAGAACTGGGTTAAGGGTCCATCTGGAACCAATTGAATCCTCTAATGGCCTAACCCTCTATTTCTAGAGGGAGAGAGGAGAAAAAGCAGAGAGCAAATCCAGGCTAACTGTAGTTCTGCAGTGTGAATTTAAGAAGTGAATTTCCTTTGCTCCCCCCAGCCTCTCATTCCTGCTCTCTAGCTGTAATTTGCCACGTCTTCAGCTTTGTGCATACAGCTATTTCCATGACTTGCTGTAAATTACACTCTTCAAATAACTGCTGTTAAAAGTCATCATCAAAAAAAGGACGGGAGGGGGAGGGGGGCACTTAAATGGGGCAAGTGAGGGAAGAGTGAATTGTGCTGGGAGAAAGGAAATGGGTCTGAGGGAAGCCCAGGGCTGCCTCAAGCCCCTGTCACTTGAGGCAGCCAGCCCATGTGCCACTTAATTACAGGCTCAGCCACAGGCTTGGGTGCTCAGCAGCCCTCTTCAGATAATCCAAGCAGCCCTGCACCTCTATCTGGATATATTCATCCATATTTGAAGCCCTGGAAAAATGGAAGGCCTCCTATGGCAGCTGGGCTCAATGTCCAGTGAGGGTCCCAGATGTATTTCTGTTATTCCAAGTGGTTTTGGCTGAGCTAAAAAAGAAAATAAAAACCCAAAAGGAAAACATTTGCAATAACATTTCTTTAGAAAGGAGTTCATATCAAAAAGGCATTGAGGCAGCAATTGTCCTGATGTTACATTGTTTATAAACCCAGAATTTAGCCTTATTTATTTTCATCTTCTGGCACAATGTTAAGCAATTTCTTTCTCAAGTACAGAATGGCCTTTTAGACATCAAATGCTTGCTACTTGTCCAGGACAAAAAGGGCTGCAGCACATACATTAATGTATGTCCTGGGATTCTCCATGCTTCTGATCATATTACTTCTTGAGTTTCCTAGCAGAAAGTAAGAGTCGTTCTGGATATATATCACCCTACTTGTCTTGGCCAAAAACCACCTTAAATGTTTGTTAGTGATAGAGAAAAACTGATACAGAAAAAAAATTCTCCCAAAGGAAAATAATTTTCCTTTCTGAAGCTGGCCATTGAAAACATGTTATTTCCAAGGTTGCGTTATTAACTCGTATCAGTTTGGACTGATAGCAAAATGTAGAAAAATATTATTATGTTTCTAATAGAAAAAAAACCAGCTAGGAAGTCTGAAGCTGTGAATTTTGTGTGGCTTGTGCTCCTTAGCACCACATCTCTGGCAGAAACAATATAGGGTAGAGCACAGAGAGAGGAAATGAACATAAAAAGTGTTGATTGTGTAATATCAGTGGATGTATTCATGTGTGTGTTTGGGGAGGAGATAACTGTGCAGTTCACTGCTAACCTCCTCTGCCTAAATGCACCGTGCAGTTATTTGAAATACCTTATGAAAAAGATAAAATCCTAAGTGCCAAGAGCCTAAAAAGGCATCCACATTGAGAAACTGTACCCAGTTGATTATTCAGCTGGCAAAATGGGAATTTCAAGTTGCATAGACAGCTAATTGTGGCCTGCCTGTGGAATGACAGGTCTATAATTTTTAGTTTTGTGCACATTCAAAGCCAGTCACCTTGACACTTAACAGTCCATTATCTGCTGGCCACCAACCATATGATGATATTCAAAGAGTGACAGGTCTTTTCCATTACAGAATGATAAAATGCACTTTGCTTTATTTGGATAAAGCTGTCTTCAGAGACAGCACAAACCAAGTGCTTATCTGATCCTTGCATGCAACAATGACACTGAGACACCTTTTACTCCACAGGGCTAACCTGGTTTTTGTTGGATTTTTGTTGTTGTTGTTGTTCTTTTGGGATAAAGATGAGTGAAATTGGTATTCCCAGTATTGTTTTCTAGGAGAACAGACAAGCTGGCATTCATATCTATGATTTCTTTCAGTATTAAATAAGACAGATTGCAGGAAGCATTGGGACACAGGTCATGCAACTACATGATTCATAATCTAAGGAGAAATGTTTGGGGTTTTATAAAGAGACTGTTTGTTTTCAGCATGAATACAGAGAGAGGTCAAAAAACATGTCCCAGGATACTTTGCTATCGAATAACAAAAAAACCCCAACAAATCAGGCTGAGACTTGGCATTTGATTGCAGCTCAGCCAAGGGGCTGGATCCCATAGCCAGGGGCTCTGGGTGAGGTGAAGGTGTCTGTGCCTCTGTCCCTTGGGGCTGGGGGCTGCAAGAAAAGCACAGCTGGGAGGGCAGGCAGGGCTTGGAGGGTGTTCCTCAGCTCAGGGGTGGTGCAGGGAGGGCAGGGAAGTGTTGCAATTCAGGACATCCCTCTGGCTGTCCTGGATTGCCAGGACCCCTGCCAGGGGGCTCAGAGACCCTGGCACAGAGCCCAAGATGCCCCCGTGGTTTTGATTATGACCCATGGAGCAAACTACCAACCTTATCTGAGGATCTGCAAGCCACGAAAGTCTAAGTAGAATAATAGTTAGTTTGTAACAGGGTGAGAAATAGATTTTTGGGGTTTTTAGGATGGGGGTTCAGGGGGCAAGATGGAGGAATCTGGGCGTGTCCAGCCTTTCTCCTTCTTCTTCTTCTTGGCCTCCATCTTCTGCTGTGATGGTGGCACTTTTGGATTGGTTTAAGGCAGAAGCTCACTGTCTAACATAGGTGATGGGTATTTGTTGGAACCCAGGAAATTCCTCTGGCTGCCCTGGAGGGCTCCAGCCCCTGCCCAGGGGGCTCAGAGACCTGGGCACAGCGCCCAAGACCCCTGTGCCTTTGATTTAGCCCTTGGAAAAAACAATCACCAACCTTTATAGGAAGAATTACAAGCCATGAAAGTTTAAGTAAAATGACAGTGAATTTATCACAGGGTGAAAAATAGATTCTTGGGGTTTTTAGAATGGGGGCTCAGGGGGCAAGGTGGAGGGATCTGGGCATGTCCAGCCTTTCTCCTTCTTCTTCTTGGCCTCCATCTTCTGCTGTGATGGTGACACTTTTAGATTGGTTTGGAGTAGAAGCTCACTGTCTAACATAGGTGATAGGTATTGGGAAGTTATTGTAAATATTGTACACGTAGTTTTTAGTATAAAAGATAACACTGGCCCGAGGGCAGGCAGAGTGCCTCTGTCTGTCCTGCTGGCCAGACCTCAGCAGGTCAGGAGAAAGAATTTTATAGATAAGATACAATAAACAACCTTGAGAACGAGAACTGAAGAGCTCTGACTCCTGCTTTGACTGCCAGGCTGGGAAAAGAGACTTTGTAAAGCATCTCAGGGTCACTCTGAGCAGCTAAAGCCCCGAGAGGGAAGCTGTGCAGAAGCCACAGTGGGCAGGGGGAGCCTCTTCCTGCTGTCCCACTGGGCAGGGAAGGCCATTCCTTCAATTGGAGCATATATATTGACAATTTGAGCATATTTATATGAGTGTATCACTGACAGTTTGAGCACAGGAGCCTGCAGTTCTCCAGGAGCTCACGGGAGATGGGCCCACAGCAGCCATGAGCTTGGTTTTGGCCCCAGCGCCGGTTTCTGTGCCAAACCCTTCTCCCTGAATTTCATTTATTTATTGCTGAATGTCACTTCTTAGCTGTGAATTCTGAATGTGCCTTTTGAATAGCTGTTCTTAAACTGTTCCTGGACTTTCAGCAGAGAGTCAGGATTGTTTTTCTTAGCCAGCAGGGCCTGCTCCAGCTCCCAGGGACATTAGTGGAGAGATGCTGACTGATTCATTATGTGCTGGAGCAGGGTCCATAGGAGTAACCGTGCAGAGATGGGCTTTTCCAAGACATAACTTTTATCAGCACTTCATTTTGTAGTGACCTTAAAAATGATAAAGATCCTGCAAATTACGAATTTACAGAGCATTTTTTTTGAGCATTTGGAGTTAGCAACAGTGACTTTTGCCACTGGAAAAAATGATTCGTGGGTTTTCCAAATGATACAAACTGTCATTTCAGTGTTAAATACTACATATTTATATAAACCCTTACAAATATTATATATATTTTTTATATTTAAAAACTATACAAATAAATTCTAAAGCTTATTTATTTTTATATTATATATTTTCTATTTTATATTTACTATATATAGATATATAAATAATATATATATTATATATTATATTATATTATATACTATATAAATATATATTTATATACTATAGTATATATAATAAATATATACATATATAAAATATATACATAAAATATATTTTTATATACTACATCACTTTAATATATTAAAATGTATTTTATATAATATATTATAATATTTTAAAACTATATATTATATATAGTATTTATAGATACTATACTATATTACAATATATAAAATATATAATATATAATGTATTTATATATACTATTTTATAAATATATATAAAATGTGTAATGTATGTATACTATACTATCATATAAATATATATGTTTATAATATAGTTTATATTATATATATAATATACATTATGTATATTATAATATATATTATATTTATAATAAAATACCTATAATAAATATATTTCTATATTCTATATAAATACTACTTTTTTAGGTCCTTGCTTGCTCAGAAGCGAGCGATGATAAACCTACAATATTTTTATGATTTTTTTCCCACAAAAAATATATTTTGCATGCAAACTTTGAGTCTCCTGTGTTCTCAAATAGACATGGGATATACTATAATATATATTATAATATCTATAATAAATATATTTTATATACCATCTAAATACTACTGTTTTAGGTCCTTGCTTACTCAGAAGCAAGCGATGATAAAACTACAATATTTTTTTTTTTTTCCCCCACAAAAATATCCTTTGCATGCCAGCTTTGAGTCTCCTGTGTTCTCCTATGTCCAGTGCACTGCAAATATTTCTGCACCACTGTGGAGGGAAGGCTGATGAGCACAGCACAGTCTGAGAGAGCAGTCAGGAGGCTTCATTTGTTCCCTACATGCTGCAATAAAACTAATACACCTTTTACTCTGCAGAATGCCTTGTACTTGGGGAATTGTGCTTTCATCCAATTTTCTTGCAAATAACGAACAGGTTCCTCCAGGTTTATTGGCGCTACCCTGTGCACACTTTTTTTTTTTGGGTGTAAATTATTTATTCTGCTAATTTAACAGCAAACAGTCCTGGCTAGTGAGCTTAGTGAGGCAATTTCATACGTATTGGTTGTAGGTTAATTATTTAGGGATTGAGATATCTCTGGTAATGCCAAATAAGTACAGACTTCATCAGAGAGAGCATTGAATGTGCCCAGCTTTTCCAAATCTCAGATCATGCATCCATTATTTGATGGTCATTAAGTTTGGTGTTTTATTGCAAAAGAACACAAATATATTTTTTTGAGGTAGCCCACAAGTTAACCCTTGTAGCTCCTTTCCCAGGAGCTTTTTTTTTTCCCCCCAGGAGCTCCCAATCAGTTTTCTGATCCCTTTGAGCCAGCTGACCAGAATGTTCCAATCCACACATTCTGTTGTGGAAATGGAGGCTGTTAAGGATGTTTTTGGATATGTGTCTTGTGGGATAGCTAAATGGTTTGGAGGCTTTAGGCACATGGATGCTGAGGAGGTCGCAGATAAATCACATTCAGGGCTACAATAAACACCCTCTGCTGATTTCTCTCTGAGGTGGTGTGCAGACACACAGTGGAGCTGGCTTCACTGCTGTCATTGTCACTGTTGTTAGGGAGAGATTTTGATGCTAATCATCTGCAAGACATGAAATATCTCATGTCCTGTAGCATCACTACCCAGTTTAATGGGTGTTGTGTAATTTCTTTAATTCAATGAGGAAAACATTATTCTCATGAGGACTTTTCAGCTGGAGTGCCATAACTGGGTGATTCATTTGAGGGAGTAGAGCCTGGGAAGACAATGTCAGAAAAGCAGAGTGAGGGAGAAGGCTGTGAGCAGGGCTTGGTGTGGATAACACGCTGAGGCATGGCTGTTTCTATTTTGCCATCTTTATTTCTGCAGCAAAATTACTGCTCTGTGCTGTGCTGTGCTTGGCTCCTTAAAAGGCACTCAAGAAAGCCCTGCAGAAGGGCAAGAAACTCTCATGTTCGGGTTCTACCACCCCTTCTGTAGCAGCTGGAGGTGTTTTATTTTTCAAGATGGGGTAATCTGCTCTGTAGGCTGGTTTTTGGGGGGCAGTGGGTGTTTGGGCTTTGTTATTCCTTCTCTTAATGTTTGATTTGGCGTTGTTGTGTTTTGTTTGTGTTTAATACAGGTGTGGATTCTTTTCTCATGTTAAATTTAAAGCAAGTTGCAGGTGGCGGGGAAGATTTGAGATGCTCCTTTTCTTTTCCTACGGCAGTTCCTTCTGCAGCTTTAGGTCAGCCTTCACAGAAGCGCTCGCTCCCTCGGAGATGAGCTGAAAGATGCCCTCGAGAAGGGGCTTGTTGGGGTCTGCCCAGGGCTCCAGGTGCCTGTGGGGTGGAATGAAGAGGTGCTTTGGGATGCAGCTCTCCAGCAGAGCAGGTAGCAATGGCTGTGCAGAAGGTGTGGTGCGCAGTTCCCAAGCTGCATTACCAACTCCCACTTTACTCCCTGTTGTACCTGGTGGCATGGGGACAAAGCTCGCAGCCCATCTGCCTGGAAAGGAGGGTGCAGGGCTGGTTTGGATGCACTCAAACGGATCAGGGAAACTTGAAATAAGGACACCTGACAGATTCAGGGGTTTCTGGGTGGAATGTAACCTTTAAAAGCCCCAAGAGAATAGCACATGGTCTTTCAGTGACATGTCTTTCAATGAGTTCCCTCATTTTCACATTGTTCTTTGGTATGAAAAGTTTAACAGAGATTCCACCTGCCTGTTCCACAAGTAGGTCAGCATTTGATAACTGCATTAAAGTGGTATATTCCTAAATCCTCTCTCTCACTATAATCCTGGCCTGTCCCTCTCAATTTTCCTATGTTCTAACACGCCATTATGGAGAAAATGTGGAGGTTTTTTTTGAATTATTTCTGAGCTGTCACCCATAATTAAGCTGTTTTGTTTTAGGTTTGGGTCACATCTCGTCCCCAAAAGCCTCTGAAGACAGACATCACAGATATGATGCCACATGGGAAAGGTTTTGTCATGTAAAAGGCCATGTCTTTTTGTACTGTTCTGGAAAAAATCCCACCAAGTGTTTGGGCCTGTGAAAGTGTCTTAAAGAGACTATATTTGGAATATTTAAATATATTTGGTAATTTAACTCTTCAGCCTGACATTCAGCTCATTTTCAATGTAGCCCATCACTTCTGGTGTGACATTACTGAAAACCTCCTGATTAAAGCCAGCTCTCTTATGCATACTTTACCTCTGTGACCTATGAGTAGCTTGAAACCATTTGAACTCTGTCTAAATTGGATCCCCCTGGTTGTAAGTGTTACTGCATGTCAGTTCTGTGTCAGTTGGATGGAAATCTTGCTGCAGAGGATGAAAGTTCACAGCTCAGTATTAATCTACTGGGCAAACTACATCTAATGCCTTCAGTTTTCTTGAAATATAGCTCCTGATGACCTCTGACAGGTAAAATACAATGCAGGATATTCTAATGTTCGTTTTCAGTGTAGCTATTTAAAATAAGGCATGTATCATCCTTCTGTACCAAATAAATGCTGTGAGAGACAAAATTAAGAATAGTGACAAGTGGATTATTGGACGTGGAGACTTTGGTTAATAAAATATGTCTAGGTCCATTACTCCACAATTATCTTGGACTAGGAAATGCAAATCCTGGCTGTGCTAGAGGAGGGTGTGTAGGGATGAGCTGCTGGCTGGGATTCCCTTGGTATCTCTTGGATGAGACTTTCAAACTGCTGTGTGAGCTTGGGAAAAAAAAATAAAAATTCCTGAAGCTGCATGGCTTCTGGAGCAGGCAGCACAAATCACTGAGTGCTGGTGGAGTCTGCCTCCAGCTCACAACCAGGAACTTTGGATTTAGCACCAGCTACTGTTTTAAAAGAGAATCTGTGCAGGTTTGTGCAGCTTGGATGACACCATCATCAACATCCTGTGCTGTTACACAGTGACAACAGTGACACCTCTGCTCTTGTCATTGCTAGGGAGAATTCCAAGTACATTACATTTAGGTTTGCTTTTGAAGGGGCTTTCTTGGGCTCAAAATCCAAGCCTAAAAAAGAAAAATGTCTGATAGGTGCAGGTTTGTAAGTCTGCAACTTTATCTCACTTCTGTTTAAACTAACAGCAGAACTCATATCTCTTTCACGGCAGCAAGTTTGACTTCTAAATATTTATTTAGAGTCTGAAAGGAAATTCTGCATTCCTTGAAAATCCCAAATTGTCTCTAAAAAGAGTGGGATTTGGTGGGAAGAAAGAAATCCAGCCCTGGGCTCTGCTTTGCAGGGGGATGCTGCTGGTGCTGGGAGGGAGGGATGCTCTTCAGGCACTAGACAGGAATCCAATCAATTTTTCTCAAAGCCCTGCTGCAGCCCCACTGAGAACTGACCAAGTGTGCTGTGCTGGGCCTGGAAGGAGCCTTGGGCTCTGCAAGAAGCCTGGGTTTAAGCTTTGTGTTTAAAGAGAAATTTCAGTTTATTGAGAGTGGACCTACTCAACAGCATCTTTGGAGCCCTTCCAGCTCCTCTGGTTCTGGAGGCACAGTTTGTCTTTACAAACAGATAAGTCAGATAAAATATCCCATCTGATGACTCTCATCCTGTCACTCCTCTCAGGGAAGCACAAAACAATGGCAATAAATCAGCACTGCTATGGCCAGAGGTATTTTAAGACAGTGGCAGTCAGATCAGTTCTTGGACAGTTCAGGAGCATATTTTCCTCTTGTTTCTATTTTTAAACCCAGGATTCTAAAGTCCTGACAGCCTGGCTCTTTTTCCTGTGACTCACACAAAGAAATAAATTTTTGATTACAACACGTGCAAAGGGCCCAGAGCCCAAAACTTTCAAGTTATCTTCTGTCAGGGGCTCTGAGGCCTGGAATTGAAGGATGGGTATCAGGTGTTGGAGGAGCTCCCTGTGGGTGCAGAGCTGGGGTCACACTCATCTCTGGGAGACCAGAGCTCACCCAGAGGCAATGCCACAGGACTTTTCTCTGAGTTCCTGCACACTTTCTGCCATGAATATAGAATTAGAGCACAGGGACTCTTACAACAATGTAGCCAGAACAAAGTATTTGAAGAAATGGAAACGAAGCAGCTTGCAGACTATGGCAACCTGGTGGCTGGTGGGCTTTAATCATTGATTTTTTTGCTGTGTTAATTTGGCAGTATTGAACGTTCTGACCCGACAAATAGGTGGAAAAGAGCACTCTGATGAAAATCCATCAGAAAATAAGGGAATGCTTCAAAGTACCAGGAGGGTGTGGAGGTGGATTCTGGGCTGGGGGAATCAAAGCAGGGACTGACAGCAGTGATCTCTCCCCTTGCTGCTCATTGGCTCACACTCTCCATTTTGATGGAGACCCCCAGATATGGAGGAGTAATTTTCTCTTTGTAGAACTCCCATATGTGGGAAATTTTCTTCTTAAGCTTACACAGAGGGCTTTATGACAGGCCAAGCTTGAAAGAGTAGAGGGAAGCCAACAGCAGTGAATAAAATACTGTGGTTTCATGGGTTTTGCATATGAAACAGCTGGCTAAAAAATCATGTATACTTAAAGTTTTTTACATCCACAGCTAGTGTCTAATCTCAAAAATAGGAGCTTGATCTCAAGGCAGGGCACAATGTGTGCTCTTTTCAATGTTATCAATTTAACTGGAAGTGAAGCCAAGGATTTCAGTGGCACGAATGTGATCCTGTATTGTCTGCTCAACATCAAGTACAGTCCTCAGCCTGAAGCTTGGACAGAAGCTTAAGTATACATTTTCTTCTAGATTTGTCCTTCTTAAGGCTAGCAGTTCGTTCTAAATGGGAAAAAATCACTGTCAGATGATTAGCTTATCTGGCTGGTGGGTAGAGCCACAAGCTGATCTGGAGAAGTTTTGTGGCTGGATTTGTTTTAAAAGCTGGAGTGTTCTGTAGGTTTGGCCCTGCACTGGCTTGTGGAAAGCTGGAACTGTACCCCTGCTTTTTCCTTTGTCTTCTGCATTGCCACATTTGTGTTTTTAATGTTTTCCTTTTGCCTCCTCCCTCCCCGAGGTGGGACATCCCAGTGGGTGGGACGCTGTGACAAGGAGGGTGGTGCAGACAGAGCCCCTGCCAGCCCCTGCCCAAGGCTGTGCAGCTCTGAATGCCCAGCAGGAAAACACAGAAACCCTCCCTGGGGGCACACCAGGGTACCCTGGTTAAATTCTAACTGAGACTTGGAGCTGGTTTTATGAACTGGTTTTCTCCGAGAAGGCAATTTTCTGAGCGTGGTCCCAGTTTGGGACGGATCACAAAAGTCACAAAAGATGGAATTGTGATCCGTGGGCCTGAGGGGGCGAAGAAGCACTGAAAAATTCCTCACCTGCATGGTCTGGGTTAGCTGGCAGAGAAAATGACTTTTTAGCACAAAGGTTTTGAGGTCACCTCGTGGGAAAAGAGATCAGAACCCACACCTAGATTAGTTTAGAAACCTGAATGTATTTCCAGAAAGTCCTCTCAGGATTCCACTTAGCATTTTCCCACTAAGCCTCCTATCTGTATATTCCCTAGTAGAAAGGAATCTTCCAGATAATATCTTCTAGATATTACATATTATTAGATATCAGCTTTCTAATTAGGCTTATTGGTAATTAATCTGCATAAATCCATATGCAGAAAGGTCTCATTACAATTCTTTCAAAACATGCCGCAGGACATGCAAGAGATATTTGTGTCTGCTCATTTTCCATTTCATGGTTTCTGCCATCCCTGTGTCATGGTGGGGTTGAAGGTACAGTTTAGTTAAATTTTCCAATTTTAGAAGCTCCTGCTTGGTTTCCACTGCTCGGTGTCGATATTGTCTTTTGTACATGAAAATGTTGATGACTGTAATGAGGGATACACATTTTAATTGAGTAATAACACTGTTTCTATAATTTCTGTGTGTTTTGTTGCTTACTTGTGTGGGGTTTTGGGGATTTTTGTGTTTGGTTGTTGGGGGTTTTTTTTGTTACTTCCCAGTCTTTGCTCAGCTCTGCAAGCACACTGAGATGTGTCAGGAGGAATAACATAAAGCTTGCAGTCCATCATCTGCATTCCCTTTGCATTAGGTGTAACACTGGCATGAAAATCAGAGCCCCTGCTCCAATTTTTCCAGCTGTCTCTGTCTCCCTGTGATCTTTTTGTACAAATTTTCTGGCAAGTCTACAAATGTGCACACTTATATCCCTTTCTTGGGCATACATACACATTTTTCTATCTCAAAACATGGGTAGAACTAAATAGAATAATTCATTTTTTTCCCCAGTAATATGAGTGTGTGTTTACTGATGTAGGTAAACATCAGTAAACAAAACATACATCTAATATACAAAAATTACAATATCTTCTTTCTTTGTCCTCTTGCTCTCACATGTCTATGTAAGTTTGTTTTGTTTTCATTCAAAATGTATGAATAAAGCAATATCAGGATCTTTTCACTGCCATCATCAGGTCTTATTTATACTTTTACAGCTTCAGGAATTGTTAACTTTTAGGCAATAAATGTCATCTTACTTCTGAGGTCATATTTATTTTATTCCCCTCAGTAATATTATTTCTTTAAAACTGTAACCTGTTTTCTATTTTGGTGTTTTCCTGTTGCTCCCAGGGACTTGAGCTCTAACTAGGATTGGCCACGGTGCTGTTCTTATTCTGCACATGGTTCTGGGTAGGCAGGAGAGAGTGCCAGGGCTGAACATGATATTCCATTGGAGCAGCTCCTGCCAAGGTTTTGGGCTTGAACAATTTGGAGGAGACGTGATGTCACTGTCTCCATTACAGTTGTACTGTATATTTGTTTCAAAAATAACAATTAAAATAATTTCTTGTGGGTTTCCCTAATTTTTTGTATCTGCTCTCTGGTTTCACAGCCTTTGCACTGCGTTGCTTGTGTCCCGGTGGCATTTCTGTTTCATTGTTTTTCAAGCAGAGTTTGATGACACTGATTTAGCAGTTTCTCACATTTCACTGCTCCAGTTTCCAACAAATTATACTTGTAGTTATACTAGACACTTTCATCATCAATTTCCATATGCCTCAAAGACGTGCGGGGCCCGGTTTGCCAACACTGAACTCGAATTCCAGCCAATAACTGGAATACAGGATTTCTGTTCCGAGGGCGCCTGAAACAAGGAGTGTAACATCCCTCAGTTCTTAGCAAGTGTTTTCAGCCTGGATGCCTTCAAAATCCAGACAATAACTGGTAAGGAATATGGATTTTTTTTAAATGCCAAATCAAGGGATAAAAATGAGCATTGACCAGAGCTGATACTGTAGGACCTTCCCCATTCCTTCCCAGAAAGCTGGCTTGCATTAGAGCACTGCCTGTGGATTCAAGGTTTGCTCTTCTCCCACCGAATGGGAGGATTCCTAAGCAACATGAGCTGTATTTTCTGTACAGCAGAGTCTGATAATGATGATAATTAGCACACAGTAAAGATTTTGGCTTCAGGCCCTTAGGTTTTTGTGTACCTTCAGATCAGCAGTGTCACCAGGACATTTAAAGTGACAAGGCTCCTGAGAAAGTCTTTTCCTTCATTTAGGGAGCTCAGATTGGAAAAGATGTCCATGTAGGAACACATGAAACCTTTAAAGGCTTTCTGGTATGGTCATCCTACAATTTTTTGTCAGGGCACCACAGTTCCGATCCAGAAGGAATCTGGATGAACCAGAACTAGCTGCAGATTTGCTGGAGAGCGCGGTTCTTCATGTCTGTCAAAAGCATAAAGTTAATTATGCAAGGCATGAAGTGAAGCTCTATTTGTTTAGATGTAAAGAGGTTAACTCTGAGTAGCTGTTGACAATAGTCATCATCATCATCAGATTAATTTGCCAGTAAATCTGTAGCCTTCAAAAAAAATATGTGTTGAAGATAGCACAGCAGTAATACTCTCTCCTCTGCAATACCATGTAAAATGCTTTTCTTGCACTGAGAAATAAGATCAATTTCAGGTTTGCAATTTGCTTTCCACGTGGAATTTTGACTGATTTGGAGAATTTCATACATAACTTTCCATGCAATAGGAGAGAATAGCAACATTCTCTCAGGAATAGTGAGAAGAATTTTTCTCTGTCTGCAGGAATTTCGGTTTGTGGAGCCTGACATCTGAAAAATGCTAAGGAAAACCCCTTGACAGAATCTTCTGTCTGAAGTCAGAAGGACAGGGGTAGAGTGTGGACAGGAGGGCATCTGCTGTCAGTGTGACTCCTCAGAGCCACGGGGACACAGTTCATGTTACCCCAGGAACAGAAGCAGTGTGTGAGCAGGGTCTGCCACAGCAGAGATAATCTCTGTGATGAACAGGCCAGGGAGTTAAATAAGCTAAAGGTCAAGGAGAGGAGAGGTGTGTAAGACACTCTTCTGTAGTAGCAATGCCTGTTTTCTGCCACACCATCAGATTTTGGTACAAAATTGTTTGGTACAAAATGGGCTTTGAGCGCCTGAGCTGCAGGTGAATTAAACTGAAGGTTTTCCCATGCCCTGGCTTTGACTCAGTGAATAATTGAGTCAAATAATAAACTAATTAAATGATAAAACGATCACTTGGGGATAAAAGGCATCCACCTTCTAAACAAGCAAATTGCAATGCAATAAATAGGATGTTAAAACACCCACCGGTGTGTATGCCCTGCCACAGCTCACTGACCAGAGTGTGACCCCCAAAACCTTTCCTTGGAGTGTGCCCTGAGCCTCCAGCACCTGGGAGTTCCTGCAGTGCTGCCTGTGCAGGAGCTGCTCTCCATCAAACAACACTTGCATCGTTCTGTACATACAAAACTGGAGTCCCTGCCTTCTCTGTTGTGAAGAAATAAATCACCCATGGATCCTTCTTAATTCTGAAAAAAAGAATGTTCAGGGGGGAAAAAAATATCATTATTAATATTTATAATATGTAATATTATTATATATTATAAATATATGTATATATTGAAATATAATATATTTAATATATTATATAAAATATAATATGCATATAAATATATAATATATAAAACATATTATATATTTAATATATTATATTAAATATATTATGTATGTAATAAATATATGTAATATATATATAATATATTTACTATTATTAATATTACATAATATATACTATTATATAACAGTAATAATATTGATATTATTGATATTATAGAACATCTAATATTAATGATATTAATATTATTATTTCTTTTCCAGGTACCACGACTATCAGTTACACTGGGAGTTCTTAGAAGGACAGACACGTCTCCTCCAGCTGGGTTTTTTTGCATCACTTTATTTTTGCAGAGGGTAAGTAGGAAAATTCCAATCAAATATTTAATTTTAGTTCGTTTAAAGGGGCGAAGCAGCAGAGAAGCATTATCCTGTGCAAAGTTCTGGCCCATCAAATGTAAAAAGACTGCCCAGAGGGCAGCTGGTGATATTTCTTCAGTAATCTTACCTGATGCTCTATCAGCAGAATAATGACATGCTCTTCTGTATCTGCAGGTTCTGACAGAAGGCTCCAATTTCAGTTCCTTTTGGCATCTGTCATTTTGCTCCCAAAGCTGGTGTGTTTCTGTGGAAAGGCTCTGGGTTCTTCCTGAGGTGTTTGCTGGAGTATTGAACAGTTTATAGTCCTGTTTGTGAGGGGAAAAAGTCAGATAAAAGTTTATGGTGGGACAGACTATGAAAGTCCAAAGCCATGAGGTTTGAGGGGGTTTCTCAGCTCTTAGGATTCAATTAGCTGCTAGTTCCAGCCTGCACTTTTGTTAAGAAGCCCTAAGAGCTAAAAAACTCAACTTGCAAAATTTGCATCCTGTTGTTTTGGAATATTTTTTTTTGCTGTTTGTTTGTTGTTTGTAAGCAATACTCTGTTTTTCTGCTGTTCTCATGTTGTTGGCCAGCACGCACACCAAATGCCCTGTGACTTATGGGCTGCAAGTGAAAGAACAGAGCAAGGGAGAATCTGCCCAAACATATTCAGCAAATTTGGAGCCTTGTGGGGCTCAATGGGGCATGAAGCCCAAACTAATGCAGTTGTCTTCTGTTGTCTTCTGTTCCACAGTTAGGGAAGAATTTCTGCTTGAATGGGGGGAATGAGCCTGTTAAGATACAGTTTTTGGTAGAATTGCACTGGCCTGTGCTGACATATGGTAAATCCAGTGACTTTTGGTGAAGATTGCTACCAGTGGCCATCCACTGGACCAAAATCTACTTTCTTAAAATGTCAGAGAAATGAAAATATGTTAGGAAATTAAAATATGCATTGTCTAGTACTGAACCAGAGTGTTCCAGTCTCTGCAGGCTGAAACTGAATTGTCTGTGAGTGCAAATGAGAACCCTTGGTGCTCTGGTCTTAAAATGGCTAAAAAAAGTCCAGGAAATTGAAACAAACAACCCAAACCCCTCTGGTACTGTGTCCAAAGGAAAAATAGTGTGAAACACTGGCCTGGCTCTTTCAGGAGGTGCAGCACACGCTGTGCCAGCCTTGGTCCTGCACTGCTTTGTGCCAGCACAAGAATTCATGACACTGCTGTGGGTCTGCCTCAAAACCCCTTCTGCCCTTTTGGAAGGAGCCTTTTTAAAATCTGATTATTTTCTTCATTTTTTTCTGTGGTTTTCATGTGTTTGAAAAGTTTTTTTTTTGTTTTGGTTTGGTTTGAATTCCTCTCTGTGTAAAAGATCCCTCCAAAAATCTGATTATTTAAGGAATAAGTGCTCAGAGCTGGGCTTGAAGTTATACTTTCTTGTAGTGCTTTACAGATACTTGGGAAATTTTTTTCCTGAAGTAAAGAGCAAAAATAGGTAGGTGTCTGTGGTTGAGGGTGTCTGAAGTACCCTGTGTGTGTCTCATAAGCTGTTAGCTTGAACTGTGCTCGGCAGAAGCTGGAGGCAGTGATACCTGTGAAGTGTATTAAAGATGACATAATAGATGGTGAAGAATGGGTGTGCTTTTCTGGATTCTATAGTGTTTTATAATTTTGAACATGCATCTCCTCAATCTGTGCATTTGATGATAATCACTCTGGATTTGTACGCGTGAAAAAAACAACATCCAGTGCCAACTCTGACCAGAACTAAAGTTTCACGTATAACATGCCTTTCACTATCATTAATAGGCAGCATTAAGGTAAAGAAAAGCTGTTTGTTCACTGTTTTGAATTTCACCCAGCTAGAAAAATCACTTCTGTGACACTCAAACACCACATTTACTTTTTAGGTTTCTGAATTTACCTCTGAAATCCTCTTGTCATGTGTTTGTTAACAAATACATGTTCCAGCCACAATATAGATATTTCTTTTTGTATGCTTGCATTTTGATGCTGCTTTTGTGAATTAGTGAAGAAAGGCAGCAGGGTTCTATTCCTTCCCTCAGAAAACCTCTCCACTCAGAAAAACTCTACTCCTTCCCTTTACTTAGCTTAAGTAAAACATTTTTTCCTTCCTATAGCAACTCTGGGGCCAGCAGGTTTCTCAGGTGAGTACCTCTTTGGAAAGCATACTGAAAACAAGCAGTTTGTAAAAGGGAAGAGTTCTGCTGGGTGCCCTTAGCAGAAAATGTTTCAGAGTTTGTTAAGTCGTGTATGAACACAAATGCTCCTGATGACTGTGGTACAGCTTGCTGCTGCTGCTGCTGCTGAGCAGGTATTATTGGGAAAAGGTGTGAGCTTAGAAGCAGGTCCCAGTCTGGATTCATACAAGCAAAACCCAAATACCAGGAACTTTTAGGCCACAGGGCCTGCTGTGTGTAAGGACTAGTGAGGCAGGGAAGCGCTCACCTCAGTGCCAGGGAAATCTCTGTGGTAGAGGAGATCCCACAAGGTCTGTGAGCTTCCCCTACCCAGCTTCTTCCCCGTTTCTCTGTCCTAGGAGCTCCTTTTGTAGTGCCAGGGGCTCCAGATGTGTAAAGACAGAACAGGAGAAGTCCTGGTGCTGTGAGTGTGGAGAAGGGATGCAGCAGGTTCAGGGTCAGACCTGCTCCCTGTCACCCCCCCTTGGTGTTCCTGGGACCAGGGGAGCTCTCCTGTTCTCTTTCTGCCCTCAGCTGCTCATCTCTCTCCCTGTGTAGCCCCAGCAGGAGAATTTGTGATGTGGACTGGGCGAGGAGGCTGACCCACACCAGAGCAGAAGGCTTTTCCTGGTGCTGAGTGGATCAGTTCCCCTGTTCCCACCAGAGTGCAGGGACACCGGTGGGATGCTGGATTGCTGGTTTTTCAGCTGGGTCACAGGAAGCCAGCTAAAAATACTTGTGCAGACTCCATCCCAGGAAAAGTTTCCCTGGAAGTGTTGCTCTGATTTGGTCAGGAGGACGACTCATCTGTGGGCCTTTTTGTCTGAAACAGGAATTTTCCTGTGGTGGTTCCCAGAGCTCACTTATTTCAAAAGTTATAATGACAACTGTAAAAAAAAAAAAAAAAAACCACAAAAAAACAGAATGAAAGGGTAAATTTGGGAAAAAGGTCTTATGCCATTTAGTCTTTTTCAGGCTGATTTTTCTTAGTTTGCCATGTTTCTAAACAGGACAGTCCATCCCAGTGGATTTCTGCCTGGCAATACAGAAGACCCTTCTCATGGCTTTCAGCAACAAAGAAAAACCTGCCTGCTTGCCATGGGTATCTGAAGGCTGGCTAGAGTCAAAATTACTTATTTAAAATATATAGGTCACTTATACTCACTATCAGAGGCCTGCTATTTATTTTCTGTCTGCTCAACTATTCAAAAATATTTGGGCTTGCTCTTTCTTTCCTTCTGTCATTCTTTCCTTCTGTCTTTCTCCTCATTGTAATATATTTTTGGAAGTCTCCCCTTTCCATTTGCTGTCTTGAAGGTAAAAGAACAAACACGTCAAATCTTTGTTACTGTTGTGGCTGTTGACACAATTGCTGTGATTTTGGCGGGGGTGGGAGAGGGGAGAAAAAACGGGAAAAAAAAAAAAAGACAACAGCCACATCCCTGATTTTATTTTTCCATAGGAAAGCCCCAGTTACCCTAAGACAATGCTCGGCCTGAAAGGCGAACCCTGGTGTTTCTGGTCGCTGAGGTGAGCTTACCTACAAAGGAGCAGGGCACCGCATCAACACCCGCTGACGAAAGGTGCGGCGGAAGATGCGAAAACCCATTCTGACGATTTGGGGTTTTTAATTGTCATTAGTTATTTATTTTGTTATCTGGGTGGGCAGCGCACGGAGCCGCTCGGCGATGCGTGCTGCGGGCCCGGCCGTGTCTGGGCGGCTCGGGGGTCCCGGGGGCTCCGGCTCTGTGACCCCGGCAGGGCGAGCGCAGCGCGGGGAGCCTTGTGCGGCACTTGGCAAATGCAGCAGCGCTCGCTCGCTCGCTCCCTCCCTGCCCGGGGGGGTGAAGTGCGAGGCAGCGGGAGGAGCCGTGCGTGTCTCTGTGCTCTGTGTGTGTGTGTGTGTGTGTGTGTGAGCGAGCGGCGCCGTGGCCGCCGTGTTTCCTGGTGCCTGCTCCCTGACCCCAGTGGCAGCCCCGCTCACTGCACCGCGCCCGCCCTCGCCGCCGCCCCGCTGCCGCTCCCGCAGCCGGAGCCCGGCCGGAGCCGGAGCCGGAGCCGAGCCAGGGCCGCCGCCGCCGCCGCCGGGCGCCGCCGCGGGGTCGGGCGCAGGCTCTGCCCCGGCCGCGCCCCCGCAGCCCCATGGAGCGGCCCCGCTGCCCGCGCTGAAGGCGTCCCCGACCCGCCCGCAGCGGCAGCCGGCGGAGGGAAGGAAGGTGAGCGGCCCCGGGCCGGTGTCGGGAGCAGCGGGGCACGGCGGGGGCAGCGGCGCACAAAGCGGCGGGTTAGAGGTGCCGTGTCATGGGCGGCAGCGGGGGGGGCGGGCGGCAGCTCCGGCGGCGGCGCCGGTCCAGCCTCCCGCGAACAATGCTGGGCATGAACGCGGCCGCCCGCGCCCCCGCCGTGACCGCCCGAGCCCGCCGGGTCGGGTCGGGTCGGGTCGGTGCGGCGGCAGCGGCGCTTCCCCGCAGCCCGGGCGGCGATGTCGGCGGCGCTGAGCGAGGCTGCCCTGCCCCGCTCCGCTGCCCAGGCCGTGCCCCCGCTGCCCTCCGCCGCTGCCCGGCCGGGCGCGGGGGCGGCGGCTCGGGGGCGGCCCGGGGGCGGGGGCGGCGTGCGGGGCCGGCGTGCGGGGTCGGGGCGGGGGTTGCGGCGGCGGGGCCGGGAGGGTAGGCCGGGGAGCTTTGTGCTGGCTGGGGCCAGCGGGCGGGCGGCAGCCGGCGGGCGCGGGGACGGGGCTGCGGGCGCGGAGGGAGCCGGGGATGGGGGCGAGGGAGGCGGGGGGGGACACGACGCAAAAGTAAGGAGGGAAAGGCGGCTTGGCTCGGCGTTCCCCGGCGGAGTTGCCCCTCGCCCTTTCGCCGGCAGAGAAGCCGCTCTGAAACCCTGATCCCGGAGGCCTCAGACACTTGGAGCCTTCGGAGGGGCTGGGGCCGCGGTGCGGGGCTCGGCACGGCCGCAATAAAAAGCGGCGGGCATCACCCCCCGCCCGGCCCCGGCGCGCTCGCCCGCGGCTGCTGAGGAGTTGATGGCATCCCTCCCCCGAGCCGAGCCGAGCCGAGCATCCTCCCCCCGCAGCCCTGCGGGTGCGTGGCAGCGCGGGGACGGGGCCACGCGAACTTTGTGCGGCGCGGCACGTAGGGCGCGGACGGGGCAGCGATGCCCCCCGGTGCCGCGGGGCGGGGGCAGGGCAGGGCAGGGGGCGCGGGGCGGGGGCTGCGGCGGCACACGCCGGGACGGGGCCGCGCCGGAGCCATTGGCCACCCGGAGCCATCAATCACCGGGGGGCGAGCCCGGCGCCCCGCGGGGCCGCGGCCGGGGCGGCCCGGGAGCCGGAGGTGGGGAGCGGCCGGGGGCCAGGTACCGGGGGTCGGGAGCGGGGGAGAGCCGGGCTCCGGCCCCGCCGTGCCTCCGCCGGGCTCCGTGGGCAGCGGGAGCGCGGAGTTGTGGGCAAACTGCGGCGCAGCATCTCGGGGAGCCGGGAGCGCTCCGGGAGCGCCGGGGGCTCCGGGGGCCGAGGCGCGGCCCCGGGCGGAGGGCGCAGCGTGCCGTGTCGGCGGAACAGCGCCGGGATAGCGCACGGAGCGCCAGAAGGTGTTGACACGGGGTTAACCCTTCCCGGCTCCTGGCTTTCAGCGTTTTCTGCTACAGCCCGAGCCCAGCTAGAGGCGAATTTTTGAAATTCAGATGAGGAAGGCGTAAATATTTTATCTGGGGAAATGGTTTTTTCGCGTGCCTTCGTGTGCACAGGCAGGGCTCGTGTGAGTGGCTTTCTGTGCGATGTAAGACTGCGTTGAAATTGACTTAGCTGGGCAGATCTCGTGGCAGTTTTTTGACAGGGTTTACAATTAGCTGAGCCCACGTTTGGGCCAGCCCTGTTCCGAAAAAGCGCCGGTTTATACCTGTAAGGCTGGGCAGAGTGTACAATGGCACATCTCCTGTCTTGCTACAAATACGCGCTGCGAAAGGATAACAGCCTGTAGCTGGGAAAAGGCAACATGCTGAAAAAGCATCATTTGGGTTTTTAATATAGGCATTCTTGCTTAAAACTGCCTCGAAAGGCGCAGAAGATATTACGCGTTGCTTTTTCCTTGATAGATGGGAAGATAATCCAACTTTTATTTTTTCTTACTCATCTCCCGTGTGTAACCTTCAAGTAGTGCTCACAGTTGGAGAAAGAAGAATGGTAGCAATTCGAAGAAGTCTCTTTTAATTTCTTTTTTAAAAAAAATTTGGGCCTAAGATACGTTTGTTTTAAAGTTTTGAAGTGTTCAGCTTCTTTCTTCTATTTTCTTCAGAGACGTTCACAGAAAAGAAGGTAATAATTAGATACTTCTGATAGTTGAGCTGTAGTACTCTATGGAGTATTAAATGGAAATTAAGAGAATTGACACAGAAGCCAGCTTCAAATTATATTTTTTTTTTACCCCCAGTCTGACATTTGTTGTTGAATTTCATTTTAAAAGGATGCTTTGTTCAGCTTTGTCTCAATTTAAGTACAGATTTATTTTTAAGATTAAAGATTAGAACAATGGGAAGCAATTGCGGCTTATACACTTATAATCTGAGAGTCAACTTAAAAGTATTTAATGCAGCTTTTTAAGTGTCCTCTTGTCATTTGTTTTATGCCAGTTGTAATTTCTTTCTGTAACATGGGCTGTTACAAACATTGTAAAAAATGCTTATTATGATTATGTATAATTCATTCTCATGAACAAATTAGATTTTTCTTCCATGAGTGAACTATAATATGAAATTTAATGTTCTGACCTTTCTTATGCTAGGTTGTTGAAAACAGTGTCATTTAGCTTTTTTGAAAGCCCAAGCATATTTTTGTTGTTGGTTTAATGCATTGTTTTATATTGTTGCTTTTAATTGCAGAAAAAAACCACATTATGCATGTAATTTTCACACTACTTCTTAACATATGAAGTCTCCAAAGTTCTTGCAATGTAAAAGAAAAACTCTGGTTTTTTGTTTTTGGTTTTTTTCTGGGAGCTCTGATGGCCTGTCTTGTTAATGACAGTCATTTCTCTGGCAGGAAGATGTTTTCATTTGTTTTTACTTCTCAGTGCAGGGCAATTATGCTGCTCTGCTGTTGTTCACTCTTCCTAGTTTCTATCTCAAAAGAACTGCAGCGCTTGGAACAGGACCGCAGTTTGAAGCAGGTGTTGTGTTTTACTGTTATGCAAAACAACACTGAAATATAATTGTAGAGGAAATTCAGGAAACAGCTGCAAACTTGGCGTGGTAACCACTACGTTGTGTGAGCAGTTCTTACAGCATCTTCTACTGCATCTAGCACGGCAAAGATGGGTTCCAGCAAAGCTCACCCTTGCTGCCTTTGGCTGCTGAAACCTTGTTCTCATGAGAGAGGTCCACGAGGTCTCACGGGGAGGGCCAGGCTGTGACCACGGTTACAGTGCTCTACCATCTCTAGTGACAGCTGTGAAATTGCTGCTTTTCCTTTCATCTTCATCATATTTTTTTCCTTTTAATTTTTTTCCTTTTGCTTTTTTTTTTTTCCCCTTCCAATGCTAAAGAAGATGAAGGTTAGAACCCAGTTACTAGAATGAAGGTTGCAGAATGTCTCAACCCAACCAACATATGGAAGCCTACATAGGCCTGGGGTGGTAAAATAGTAAAATAAATGGCCTATAGCAGGCCATCTGCCATTTGCAGAGCATTTTCATCGTGCCTCTTGCCAAACTGGAAATTAGTCTTTGCATTAAAAATATATTTTGAATACAAATCAAAGATTTCAAATGCTCAGCGTTACACATGGCAAGCACATTTCTATCTGGGAGCTAGAGAAGCCCAGGGAAATTGCACTGGAAAAATATTGCTTGGTTGGATGCTCAGATCTCTTCTCTTTCCCGTCTCTTTGTCTTCCCAGTAAGCAAGGATTTACTTTTGTGAAATGCTCTCCAGATAGGGGAAGTCCACTCTTGCAGGTGGCAGCTGAAGTGAGGAATTTCAGAGAGCGGTGATTTCACCGGAGTCCTTGCAGCTGGCACAGCGTGTCCCAGCTGAGGACCTGCTTCTAAACGGGGCTTTTGCAGAGCTGCTCATCTTGGAAGTATCCTTTGGCCATGGGCTGATCAATTTCCACAGATGCCCTCAGAAAGGAAGGCAGCTTTTTTATATAATAACCTGAGGTGTCCTCAGTTATCGACCGCAGAAATCCAGGCTTGGATTTTGTGCAGGAAGCTCAGCAGAGCGTGTTTGGGAGGTTCTGGCTCTTGGGTTGTGCTGATACCACAGCACACATCCGGGCCTAGCTCAAAGTGTGTTTAAGAGCACTCTGAAGAAGCCAAAGACAGGGGTGCAGAGAGAGGGAAGAGCCTGCTTCTTTCATTTTACGCAGAAATGTTTATGCGTGAAACCGCGCTGAAGTCAGATAAATCGTTGCTCTCTGCTAACAGTGAGTCCAAACCAGTTTCAATGCTATAGTACGAATATTTTGTTAACATTGCCTCCATACTCACCTTTCTCTGGGCACTCCAACACCTCGATTCAAAGGTATTTGGGTGTGCCTTTAGCTGTGCAATTGTAACATGTTCTTTGCATCAGTTTCTTGTAAGTTTCTCAGCTGTTAGTGTTCTAAAGCCACAGCAGCTTGAAAACAAGTGCGCATATTTGTGGAAAGTCTTCTGTCCTTCAGGAAGCTGGGTCCACTTTGCCAGTTTTTCGTGGTTGCAATTAACACGAGATGTTATTTAAAATCAAGGATACGAAATGGGGAGTATTTAACTGGAGCTTTCAACACAGATATTTTATTCCCCCTTCCCCCACCCCCTGAAGATAAACCCTTACTTTAAGCATTCATCCTTTGGATGTGTCTAATGATGATGGAGTTGGATGATGAGGTAATTAAAAAAAAAAAAAAAACCAAAGTGAATAGTAATGCGTGGAGAGGGGTGATGGGTACATCAGGAATATAGAAAAAGATCTCAAATCTGAATGGAAGTCGGGAGAGCTTGGGAGCAGTAGGTCAGTGTGTGTTTACATCTCGTGGCTCACAGCAGCGTGCGCTGTCTGTCTCTCCTGGCAGAGGTCACGGAGTTGATGCGGAGCTGCTGGGAGTCGGGATCTGCCCGGAGCACAATGCCCTGCCCTGCCCCTGGCCTTGGGAAGCTGTGAGCTGCTCATGTCCATAAGGAGGAAGGATGGCTCATGGAATTCCTTCACAAGGCAAAGTTACCATAACGGTGGATGAGTACAGCTCCAACCCAACGCAGGCGTTCACGCACTACAACATCAACCAGAGCCGCTTCCAGCCTCCCCACGTGCACATGTGAGTATCCCTGCCTGACACCGCCACTGCTGCGCCACGAGGGGCCGGAAAACTGGGAAATTGCCTTGGGAGCTGAGAGGCAGAATGGTTAGCAGGTTTTGGACCCGCTGGGTGCGAGGGCTGAGGAGCCGCGCTCCATCCTCTCTCCTGGATGGAGGTGCCACCACCTCGGTGGGACTCAAGCTTGTCACTTCACTGATGTGGCTTTCACTCGCTTGAGGGACCCGTTGCTGTAAGATTTAAGCTCCCTTCCCCCAGCGCTTACACTCAGCTGCGAAATAGGCCTAATTGGGACTAATTGTCCCCCCCCCATCAGTGAATCCTTTGTCCTGCCGGTTGCGAGCGGAACGTGTGCCGCATTCCACATTCCACCCGCAACCTGCCGCACAAAGGAGCCGGGGCTGCCCCGCGGCTCCTCCGGGGAGCTGCAAACCCTTCCAGCGCCTCCCTGCAAAGTCCAGCCCTGGCCCGAGCCCAGGGAACACCGTGGAGAGTGGGGAGATGGAGGTTCCTCCTTCCCTCACTCCTTATTGCTGGCTGCTGTGGCACCCGGGGTCGGCACCTAGGCACAAAGGGCTGCTCGCTCAGCAAAGCACCGGCTCCAACGCTGAATTTCCTTCCCATTGTTTAGTGGGGTTTTGATCTTTATCGGTTATTTATGCGAAGGTTCTTTTTCTCTTTAGCATTAATAGACTGAAAAGCACGTGAAACTAAAACAAAGCCGACATCCCTGGACATCCTGCAAGCCATTGTTAGGCAGGATTTTGAACCATGTCACACTGTTGAATTTGATAAGGATTTTGCATAATAAGGGGGGAAAGTTGTATGGTACTTCATTGCATTTTTGTTATGTAGAAGCCTGCCGGAAGAGTCACAATGTAGGAGTTCAGCACCTTCTAATAGGATTTCGTGCGGTTACAATGTTCCTGAAGGCAACTTTAGGAAGGATGCTGAGGAGTGTCTGCCTTGCATTCACTTTTCAAGGTGGAAAACTTCCCATTAATTACATTTGATTTGTTACTACCACGATGATGATGTAACTTTGATTTTTAGAAACATTTCCGCGTCTCGATTCACTCTTCAGACCTTTTGCCAGCAAATTTCTGTTGCGTGTTTTGCACTCCAGACTGGGCTTCTGACTGACGTTAAGTACAAATCTTATTTAGAGAACGAATTCAAAGCAAACAAAAGAAAATCAGAAAGCAGTTTTAAAGAACCCCTTCCTATGGCTATTGACTTCAGCGGGAGCTGAATTTAGGGCTAAGTGTGGTGTTCAACACTGTAAAAATTGCTCATGCTTTGTTTAAAAACCTCACAAACATCCAGACACTCCTCTAAGGGATAGTGTAAAATGATATTAACTCGATGGACGTCGTGAAAGATACTTGTTTGGAAAAAACCCTGTAGTTGAAATAAACACTGAAACTTCAAAGTACCGACAGAATTTAAAATAATTTTAAACTTAAATATTACAACTTCCTTAAAATCAGAAATTCTGGTTCAGCAGAGGGTGTGGCACATGAAGGGGAGATCAAAATTTTGAAAAACTGGCAATGAATTAGTCTCAGGTTGCCAGTGGAAGCAGAGACAGGAATGTTCCAGTGCAGGAGCTGAGTTCAGGTGCAGGTCTGGATGGCAAATGACAGATTTTAGAGAACACAACTTGTTGAGAAAGGAGAGAGGGGATCCTGCACCAGGTGGGCAGAGGACAGCGAGGAAGGGAAGATCTGGGTGTGCTGAGGGTTTGTGTGATGTGAGAAACAGAATTATTGCTGGGGGGGAGACTGGATTATGTGGTCGCCTCAGATGGAGCCTTTATTTGGCTTCTTAATGTATTGTAATGGAAGTTTTGTGTGTTCATCTGAAAGAGGTTTTCATCAAGTGAGAAATCTTAACAGAAAATTGGTAAAAGCAGTGTTAACAAAGAAACCATGATCTTTTTACCCTGTTCTGGCTCTGTTAGTGCTACATTGCTGCAGCTGCCAGGATTGATTTGATTTGGTTTTACAGTCTGCTTTTCTTTGTGGCTGTCTTTTAAAGTAATGCATCTGTGTGGTTTGTTGGTTTCTTTTTCTTGGCTTTTTTTTTTTTTTCTGTAAGAGGGAGTTTGAAGAAGCTTTATTCTCTAGTGAAAAATTCATTTTAAAAATCATGGGATGAAGAGAAATGAGTGGAGCAACATGGGGGCTGAGTTTTGTGCCATGTATGTGAGCAGCAGGGCAATCTACTGCTGCGGGACATAAATCAGGAGCTGGGTGCAGCACAAAGACAGTGCTCTTTGCTAAAGGAAATATTGGCTTTAGAAATAATTTCTTTATGGATATGCATTGCAAAGGTGAGAACTGGTTTCTTGGCCTACCCTGAGCCATTTACAAGGTCCTGTATCCTCTGGGCCTAAATCTGATTTTACAGAGAGTAGAGGAGAGCCCTCGGAATATCACCAGCACAAATCTGGTGAGTGAGGCACTACTTTGCCACTTCACATGTCCTGGGCTCCTTCTCCCACTTTGATTTTGTGCTTTTCGTGTAGTTCAGTCAGCTGGGATAGAGTTCTCTTATCTTTATATGTATTTTTTATACTCCTTAGTCAATTTGTTTAAGCATAGTGTCAGTTAAAACCAGAGTATTTATTGCAGCTCCCTTTGCTTGGACTGGCAGCAACAGCAGTTTTGTCTGTGTAACTTTTGAATCACTTTGTCCAACCATTTAATTTAATGAAATTTCATGACATTTCATTAAATTTCATTTCATTTCTCTACTACTTAATGTTTGAACAGGTATTCTAAAGGCAATTTTTGCTGCACAATTGTTTTGCATAGAGAGATGTAATCTTAAATATTATTTTGTCATCTTGAAGCGACGCTCCCACCCACAGGTTTCAGTTACTTCGTTACAGTTAGACTGTAACTTACATTTTAGACTGTAAATTTTAGTTACTTACACTGTTACAAAGTGCTTGTATTTGATTGCTTTGTCCAGTGAGTGTTTACTTTCTGTTATTTTAATTAACAGCATCATCTTAGATCCCTGCTTTCAAGGGCCGCTGCAAAATAATAAAAAATAGCTAAAAATACAGCTATAAATAACTATAATATAGTGAATAATATCATAACACCTATAATATGCTTCTCTGTGCTTTGTGTTGATGAATATTCCTTTGAAAGTTTTCATATTTTCAAATTTTTTGGCAAGAATTGTGACTTAAAGAGGGAAATGCTTCTTGCTCCTTAGGTGTATAAGAGTACGTTTGAGGGGCTTTTTGGGTGTTTGTTCGTTTATTTTTTAAACTAAATCAGCTTTTAAGCCCGTTTAGACTTTTTAAATATTCTGTATGAGGCTGCTAGCAGTGGTACCCACAATACCAGGATGCAGCCTGAGGACAAATCCAAGTGAAAAACTCCTTCCTTAATTTTTAACCAGACAGAAAAAATCTTCCTGTTTAGGTACAACACCCCATTTACTTTCAGGGAAAGAAAAAGAAGAGTGAAATAAACCTGGTGTTTCTATTTTGGAAAATGCACCTTTGGACAGGCCTGTCTGATGAGGATGAGGGAGTTTTGTGAAGATAAAATAATAAAATAGCTGTAGGCTGAGCCTTTTGGAGTAGTGGTGCCTTCTTTTTTTAGGGTGCTTTGACTGCATGTTCACACTTTGTTATGGTTTAAATTCAATAATAGGGGAGTGAGAAAAATAGGGGTTTCTGTGCCAGAGCAAAAGTCCTCTAAATAAGTTTATTCATACCTGGAGATACATTTTTCAATCTGTAACTATATAATTTTACTGCCTTTTCTGCACTAGAGCAATCCCCCATGTGAATATTCTTATTTTAAAGAGTATAAGCATAGTTTTGTATTGGTAGAAATATATGTCTGGTTGAATGAAGCACATAAATGTCTGTGTGTAAATATATATATATATAAAAATATAGATATGTCTATCTAGATATATATATGTATATATCTATACATATATATGTATATATATTTATACTTAGATATTTATATGTATATAAAACTGAAACTTCCAAGTAGGGTACAGTGACAGAATTTTAAATAATTTTAAACTTAAATACTGCAACTTCCTTAAAATCAGAAATTACGTTAAAAATTTTGCTTTAAAATCAGAATATAATAAGAAAAAAATAAAACCACAGCTGTTTGATCACAGAAGGAAAAACTTTCAGCTGTGATGAAACCTTACATTGTTAGAATGTTTTTATGCTACTAACCTTGACAAGAGAGGATGTTGGTTTGTTGTTTTTTTATTTTTTCTTTTCTTTTCTTGAGGAAAGCATCCTGCATTTAATGGGCTTTATAAACCCCCCCTGAGATTAGTGGGAAATCATGGACTTGATTTGCAGCAGCCTGGATTTTTTTGTTTCATGTAAGGTGTGTGATATTTGGCATTAGCAAAATATGAGCTCATTTGACATTTACAGAAAAGTGGAGCTGGTACATGTAATGTTATTGGATGATTGTTTTGCTGGAAATTGTTGGTCTGGTCATTAATAACACTATATATATATATATTTTATATATATAATATATATATAAGATATAGAATACATATTATATATATTCTATATATATAATATATAGAATATATATTATATATATAAAATTATATATAAGATATATATATTTATTATATATATGTATTTTGTATATGTATATGTTTTTATATATATTTATATATAATATATATTGTGTATATATCTATATATATGTAAATTTTTTTTTTTTTTTTTTTTTTACAAAAACATACACAGCTTTTAACCATTCAGGTTTCTTTTCTACTGATTTTTCCAAATAAATGAATATTTATTTATTATTAAGTAAATAAATTTAGAATTACATATTTATTATAACTAGATCTAGTATAAAAATTTATCATTATAAAATTTAATATTATTTATTGGAAATATAATTAGTTATTATATAGGATATGTATATAATATATATTATAATAAGTATATATTTATTATAAATATATAAAAAGTAGTCTCTGAAATAATCAAGTGACATTAAATATATAAAAAATAGTCTCTGAAATAATCAAGTAACATTTAAGTTGTGGAAACAGGAGTGCTTTGAATGAGTGCATTAAACCAGGGATTTTTTCCTGGGCTCCTGGCTCATGCTCAGCTCCCCTTGGTGCAGGTTTAGCCATTAAGAAAACTCTCTTATTGGTGCCTGTGCACATCTGTGTAAGTGAAGATCTCTGCCATCTCACTGGTTTTTACACTGCTCAGAGCTACGTGTGCAAAAATCTGAGCAGCACCTAAGTTCTAAATGAAGATGTGTAAAATGAAAGGAACTTTTTAAAGGAGCTGCACTTATTTGGGATGCTGGAGTGTGGAGCATACTGCAAGTGTTCATACAGTGGTGGTGTAAGGCTCAGTTTTGTAATTAAAATTCAAATTTAAGCTCTTTGTATTGAGTATATAAAGTGCAGTTATCATATGCTGAGCACTCTTGAAAAATTGATTAAATTTCTGACCTTTCTTTTTGTCATTGTAAAAAAGAGTAATACCAACCTACCTTTAAAAAAATGGCCTGACATCTCTGGAAGGCTAATGCTGTAGAAGTGCCAATATTATTATTATTATTATTATTATTATTATTATTATTATAAATGTAGGAGAGGTTTAAAATAATTTATTTTTGTCACCATTGCCCTGTTATTACTGTCTTGGCACATCACCCTGGCCTAAGACAGAAGGCAGGTGTGGTTTCAGGTGGGGATTAACCCCTCTTGTGCTGGGGGACCAGGCTGCCAGAGCAATTTGTGTCCATCCAAACCAACCCATCAGTGCCTGGAGGCACTCAGGGGGGAGGTCCCTGCTACAAGGAGAGGCTTCAGGGCTGGACCTGCTGCTCCTGCCTGCCCCTGGAGAGCTGGCAGAGCCTTTTGGGGGCTGCAGGACGGACACTGAGACATTGTCAGAACCCAGGACATCCCTCTGGCTGCTCTGGTTGGCTCCAGCCCCTGCCAGGGGGCTCAGAGACCCTGGCACAGGGCCCAAGACCCCTGTGCCTCTGATTTTTACCCATATTAAAAATTACCAACCTTTTATGAGGATTTACAAGCCACGAAAGTTTAAGTAGAATGATAGTTAGTTTGGCACAGAGTGAAGAGTAGAATTTTGGGGTTTTTAGACTAGGGGCTCGTAGTCCCAAGATGGAAGAATTTGGGTGTGCCTTGTCCTTCTTTCTCCTTCTTCCTAACCTCCATCTTCTGAGTGATGGTGGCACTTTTAGATTAGTTTAAAGTAGAGATAAACTGTCTAACGTAAGTGATAAGTATTAGAAAATAAATGTAAATAAAGCACACATAGTTTTTAGTATAAAAAGACAACACCACCCTGAAGGCGGGCAGTGTGCCATGGACTGACCTGCTGGACAGACCAGGTCAGAGAAAGAATGTTCTAGGTAACAGAAAATAACCAACGTCGAGAACCAGAACAGAAGAATCCTGACTCCTTCTTCAGTTGCAGAGCTGAAAAAAGAGGCTCTGACACATCTCAGGGTCATGCTGACCACAGAGACCCCTGAGAACAGTCCAGGTACAAATGTCCTTCTAGCGGGGTGGGGGTTTTGGTTCAGTTGGATTTTTGTTTTGGTTTTGTTTTGTTTTTTTTTCCAATGAGCTACTTCCAGTGATCCCTCTCCTGGTGAGCTGGCTTAGTGTCATCTTAACTTGCTGGATTTTTTTTTTTTTTTTATTATCTTTATCTTTAGCATTTAACATAATGGTTTATATTGTGGTGGGCCTGGCAGTGCTAGATTGATGGCTGGAGTTGATAATCCAGCCTCAACAAAGCCATGATTCAGTCGCAGCTGAATTATGTCCTAATTAAGAACTTCAGCTACGTCACACCACCTAAAAACTACAACCTTCATGGCCCACATCAAAACTGAAAATAAATGGGTAAGGCTTGAATTTCCAAACCCCAGCAAACCAGCTGTTTGTATCTGCTGAAATACCTGCCATGAACAATGTGCTTATGGATCCACCAGTGGGCAGGGAGAGAAGGAAGGGGGTATTTGTTCACCTTTGGTGCAGAAATAAGACTGAGGAAGATTTTCCTTGATGCAAATGTGCTGTTAAAACACCTTGTGGAGTCAGCCTGGCTGCTGTTGCTAAACCCTGAGAGGGAGGGAAGAGAATTTTTTTGTGTTCATGTGTGTTGGTGTCCTTTGGTGCTGCATTAATCCTGCAGAGAAGCCTTCAGGTCACAAACACTTTATCTGCAAGGCCCCACTCAGTAGCTGAGCACTAAAAAAGGAAATTTTCATTACATGATCTGACTATGGTGTTGACTGTAGGGCTCATTTCATGGTCAGTCACACAGACACAGCTGAGCTGCACTTCCAGGTTTATGTACAGCACACAGATGTGTGTGTGTGCCTGTGATGGTGCTCACTGGGGTTTTCGGATTGGGGAAGAGACGAGGATCTGACTCCGTGTTTCAGAAGGCTGATTTATTATTTTATGATATATATTACATTAAAACTATACTAAAAGAATAGAAGAAAGGATTTCATCAGAAGGCTGGCTAAGAATAGAATAGGAAGGAATGATAACAAAGGTTTGTGGCTCAGCTCTCTGTCCGATCCAGCTGGGCTGTGATTGGCCATTAATTACAAACATCCAACATGGGCCAATCACAGATGCACCTGTTGCATTCCACAGCAGCAGATAATCAATGTTTGCATTTTGTTCCTGAGGCCTCTCAGCTTCTCAGGAGGAAAAATCCTAAGGAAAGATTTTTCATAAAAGATGTCTGTGACGTGTCTCCCAAAAACCTTTTGGGAGAAGTGTGATGGGATGTGGGCAGGAATGCTTTGTGCAGCAGGGGCTCCTGCCACAGTACCTTGTGCTCACCCAGGAAACTCTGCCGTGAAGCAGTTTGACAAAAAAGGTGGAAATATGTTGCAATCAGGATGTTGTGCTGTCACTGGAAACTTGCGAATTGCTTTTTTTTAAAATACCAGGGCAGTAGGGATATTGTTGTGGAATTATTCTTGCAGAATTGGAGCAGATTCTTGCTTTTATTTAGCGCTTGATGGGTGAGGCACAATCTGTCCTGTGAAGCAACTTCTAGAGAGTGGATTTCCAACCAGAGAGTTAACAGCTAAGTCTGCAGGCGCCACACTGCAAATCCCACTGGGGAAATTTTGGCTCCTGGTTTTCTCCCAGCGGCAGGATGAGGCTGCTCTCGCCTGGCAGCAGTGCTGAGGGAGCCTGCTCCCTTTGCTGTGACACGTGGCTGTTCCAAACAAAGCGCTGCAGCTACCTACCTGGCACACATCTGACTCTTTTCTTTTGCAAACCCTTGCTGGAATCCTTTTGTTGGGCAAATAAGCAGAAGGAAAGCCTTGTAAACAAGGTGAGTTTAGATGTCTGTGTTATATGTTAAATTTTTATGTGCAGCTTGCTTATGTTTGATGCAAGAAGTTTAGTGGTGCAAGGAGTTTATTTCAGAAGTGATCAGGCGTTGGTTGTGGATGTTGATTTTTTTGGCACTCAGTGTTGACATGGTAATTTTTTGAGTTTACATTTCTGATCTTGGGCTCCCAGAGGTGGCTTAATTTTGGAGTCAGTTGCCTAACATCATGGAAAAATTCAGAAATGGAGGGCTAGCCTGTCTCCCTGTCAAAGGAACACTTGAACAGCTTCCTTTTGAGTTCTGTAACATGCCACGATGTAACTTGAGAAAATGAATGCTTTTAGGCACAGCAGAAGTACAGTGGGGCAGGGACATGCCTTTAAAACCTCTCTGAATGTCTGCAGAGCATCTCTGGGCAGTGAGCTCGTGAAGCTGCTGCTGGGAAGGCAGAGCCCAGCATTACCTGTTGGGTGGGCAGTGCCCCCTGTCCTGCATGGGGAAATCATTCCCTGCATAATTCACCATTTCCTGAGCCCCTAGCAGTGGATTTTCCAGCAAGCTGTGAGTTTTGCTCCTTGGAGCAATGACTTCTTGTTTCCAGTGGTTTGACTCATACTTGGCACGTGCAGCTGCAGTTTTATGGCCTTGAGGAGGTTGCTGCTGCTTGCAGAGGGCCTGAGAGTGGCTCTGAGCTCTTCCCTGTGGTGTGAGTGAGCATCAGAGCAGTGCAGAAGGGGCTGCACGCACATCCTTCATGGCAGCTGCTTCAGAAGGTACAGCTGGTTTGCCGGCGTCTGGAAATTCAAGTCTTACCCATTTCCTGTCAGTTTTGGTGTGGGCCATGAAGGTTGCAGTTTTTGGGTGGTGTGCTGCAGCTGGGGTTCTGTTTTTGTTCTGGTTTTTTCCAATGAGCTACTTCCAGTGATCTCTCTCCTGGTGTAGCCTCACTGGGGAGGGTCACAGGCGGGTCTGTATTTCTGTGTATCTGTGTGGTTGTTTTTAATTAGGAGGAAGCTGTGACTGAATTATGGATTTGTTGAGGCTGGATTATCAACTTCAGCCATTTATCTAGCGCTGCCAGGTCCGCTACAATATAAACCAATATGTTAACTAAAAAAAGATGTTGAAAAACATTAAATTTAAATGTTAAAAATTTTTAACCAATATGTTAAAATAAACCCAGCAAGTTAAGATGACATAAAATAAAACAGCAAACATTTGTGCATTTAAAATACTGAAGTCAAACCAATTCTGTCCTGTGGTAAATGAGACTAGACCCCATTTAATGCTTTGATTTTGCAGCCTTTTTCAGACAAAAAGTTGGGTGGGATAATCTTGCACCAAGTAATGTTCCTGGAGCAGTACCAAGTGGTTGGAGCAGAAAACAGCAAGTTTGAGTTCCAAACAATAAAGTTTAGGTAGCTGGCATTGCAGTCATTTTATTTATCTCCTGAAGAGTTGGCCATAAAGCCTGGTCAGAACTTCCATAAAGCTGGAGGTTCCCCCAGCCCTGGGAGCTTGTGTTGGTCTGTAGGAAGGAAGGAGGGCTCTGCAGAGAGACTTAGATCGCTTGGATGGATGGGCAGAGCCCAGCAGGATGAAGTTTAATCAGTCTAAGTGCTGAGTTCCACATTTTGGCCACAAAAATCCCCTACAACGTTCCAAGCTGGGGACAGTGTGGCTGGACAGTGGTCAGGCACAAAGGGACCTGGGGGTGCTGGTGGCAGCCGGTTGAACAGGAGCCAGCAGTGTGCCCAGGTGGCCAAGAAGGCCAATGGCTCCTGGCCTGGATCAGGAATGGTGTGGCCAGCAGGAGCAGGGAGGTCATTCTGCCCCTGTGCTCGGTGCTGCTGAGGGCACCACCTGGAGTGCTGTGCCCAGCTCTGGCCCCTCAGCTTGGGAAGGACCTTGGGATGGTGGAGTGCATCCAGAGGGGGCAACGAGGCTGGAGAGGGGCTGGGAACACAAACCCTGAGAGGAACGTTTGAAGGAGCTGGGGCTGTTTAGCCTGGAGAAGAGGAGGCTTGGAGGTGCCCTTATTGCTCTCTACACCTTCCTGAAGGGAGGCTGCAGCCAGGTGGGGTTGGTCTCTGACAGAACCAGAGGACACAGTCTCCAGCTACAGCAGGGAAGGTACAGGTTGGATATTAGGAAGAAATTTTTCACTAAAAGAATAATAAAGTACAGGAATGCTCTTCCCAGGCAGGTGGGAGAATCATCTCTGGATGTGTTTTAAAAAAGACTGAACATGGCACTTGGTGCTATAGTCTGGGTGAGGTGTAAGGGCACAGGTTGGACTCGATGGTCTGGGAGGTCTCTCCCAACCTCATCATTCTGTGATTCTGTGTATGCTGCAGGATCTGCTGCTGGCACCCAGGGCTGGGCCACGAGAGTGCTGCAGCTTTCAGAGTGGGGCAGAGGATGGCTGCAGAGCAGCTCATCATCCAGAATTCATCATCCCCAAATACAGTTGTCCTCTTCATAGCTGATAGATCAGGCCCTTTTTATTTCTGCTGCCAGCCAAGTTCACCTGTGTTCTCCACTGACAGAGAGATGCTTGCCCTTATTTTTATATGCCCTATTTTATAGTGGGCTTATTTTCTAAATTTAAATCTTTATGTGGAGGGGAGTGAAAAATAAAATCCCAACTGTCTCCTGTTTTCCCTAAAAGAGTATTTGAATTACTGTGCAGTGTAGTATCTTTCAAGGTTTGCTTTTGTCACAGGTTGTGAATTTCATATTCCCAGACCCTCTCTTCCTTGCACCCTGGCTGACATTAGGGCTACAGAGGATTCTGCTGGATGTTGACAGGGAAAAATCCAGCACCAGAGGCTTCCTTGCAGCAGAGTCTCCACTTACAGCAGTGGGCATTAACTTATATCCAGCACATTAGACTTAAAAGCACACAGCCATTAAGGGGAGCTCTCATTTCCCAGGGGGCAGCAGATGGAGAGAGGCTGGGGGAGGGCAGGGGGAAGGAGGGTGTGAGATGGAGGGGCTGGCTCTGATGGAGCTGTAAGCCAGCAGACTTGCTGTTTGCCACGTTTACAATTTCCCTGGGATAAGGGATTGAGGGTAGTGGCTGTGAGCAGGAAGGTCAGCACATTACTCCTCAGTGTTTGGCTCCTGCATCATTTGATGGGAAGGAAAAGGTGTCAGTCCAGTCCATCTTCCCTCCTGCTCCTCTCGTACAGGGAGCACAAAGAGAAAAAAGTCATTACTTTTTAATTACTTCAGGCTTCCTCCTTTCTTAAAGCCACTTCTGGCCAGCAGTGAGCGTTAGCAATGGGTTATTTGCTTTCCTGTGAATGGTGAGGTAGTAGTTTTGGGGAAAATAATGTTCAGAATTAAAATTTCACATCAGCCAGCGTATTTAATAAATAGGAACCTTGTCCTGTACTTGTGGAATGCAGTGATTAGCGACATCATTATTGCTTCCAGTGGGACAGGACCTGCCACTCAAAAATACCAGATTAAGCAGCTCCCTCACTTCTAAGCAATGATTCTTTCAAGGACTTATTTTCTCTGGCTGTTAGCAGTGTGCATATAAGATTATGGTAATTGACAGATATTAAGGAAGAGGGAAATTTCGTCTTTGTGGTGTGTTTATTTTGTGAATTTAAAGTCATCCAGGCATTCACTTTTCCTCTTAGTGCAAAGCAGTGAATAAATTCAAACTAAATAAATACACAAATATATATGAAAAAAAAATATAACCCGGGTGTAATCTTTGAATTACTTGAAAATGTGTATATATAATTGTTTCCTCTTGATTATATCTCTCTTGACATTAGTTTGATTTTTTTATCACCTTGTTTGTTTAACAGGGATGTTTGCAAGAATTAATTTTGTTCTGCTCTCAATACTATTTTGTACCTTGAAAGTTTCTACCTATGTACCCTCTTTGGGTTTTTGAGAGAGAGTTATGATTCATATTGTGACTTGTTAGATGTTTTGGAGGTTACTTTATTGTATCAAGTTCTCAGGACAGTTTTTCTCCTACAGATGCATAATGAGACTGCACAGATCAAATGCTGGAGTAGGAATTTCAGACACCCTCAGAGAATTAAAATGCTGATGGTAATGCCAGGGGTGGTATATGATTTTTTCCCCCCTTTTTTATCTCCACGGTGACCTTTAGGGGTGTTCTGCTCAGCTGCTCCGCATGGCTGCTGCCTTGATGGCAGGATCACACACACACTGCTCCTCTCAGCACCTGGCACATCCCTGGCACAAACCACGGATTTTAATCCATGGACTTTTCATTTCTTGTTGGTAATCTGTCACCAGCACCTCTGTGCCTTGGAGAAGACAGGTTGGTTTAAAAATGTGTGTATGTAGAATGAAGGCTTCGCTTTCTTTGAGTGAGGACAGAAAGGAAATCCCTGGTCTCAAGGAATTACTATGGTCTGTATTTGGGAGGGGATTTTGTTTTGCCTTCTGGCTCATCGATTTTAGATATCATTATTGCAGAGCTTATTTTCCTGAAAAGAATCCTTGCATCCGGTCTAGATTGTCAAGAGAAAAATATTAATTGAGGCTGAAAATGAATTTTGGATCACCTGGCTTCCTTGAGAGTCTGTTCATACCATCATTTCATGCTGTCAGTGCTTTCAGTGAGAGCTCCTCTCAGCAGCTTTTACAGATGTCATTCCAGGGCATGAGAAAACCTCATGTGAATCATTCATTCAGTGGAGAGTTAAAAGGTATGAACTGAAACTCCTGGAGCCAGGATGCTGGTAGAGGGTATTTTTTATTAATTAGTTCAAATTAAATTATTAGTTCTTATTAATTAGTTCAAATTAAATGGGGTCCTGTAGAAGATTTGGAATAGACATGGCAATTTTCTGTATATCTGTCTATAAAGAGACAGTGCCATTTCTTTGGGTGCAGACACTTACATAATAAAATACAGGAGGAATGTACTGGAGATGACCAATAAATGGAAATAGAGAAATGTATAAACGAACTCAAATACCCAGAAATAACCTGAGATAAGCTGTTGGCCTGAGGTGAAACTCTTATCACACCTTGGACATGTAGCTGTATTTATTGACTACAATTTTACTGTCTGCATATGAGTTTAAAGACTTTCCTGCCCTAGCGTGAAGTGCAGCAGTGTGATATATATATATATATATATATATATATATATGATATATACTGCTGTGTTGGAATCTGTCTTTTGTGTCTTTGTATGTGTTTCATTATTTTCCTAACAAAAAGGGTTTTTAGATTTTGAACTTCCAGACTTATGCCTTGTTGTTGTTTGCATAGAAGCATGGTCATGCTGAGCAAGAGAGTGTTTATAGGAATTAAAGAAGAATATTTTCTTGTGGTTTCTTGGTTTTTGTGGGGTTGTTTTTGGTTTTTTTTAAGGCACCAAACGGCTGCCAGTGGGGCAGAATTTCTGTTTGTTTAGTGTGTTGTTAGATAATGAGCTCTAAATGAAAAATCAAGCGTCCTGCTAAGTGTCCTCTGAGTCCTCTAATCCTAAAGAGCACACTCTGCATTCATGGAGCACAGACAGTGCTGACAGGTGTGCTCCAAGAATTTAGGGATCTTTTTTTTCCCTATTTTCCAAACAGAAAAAGGCAGAAATTTGAGAATTTAAATGCCGATTCTCTGATGGTATAACCAAAGTAAAATATAACACATAGCATATAACATATAGCATAACATAACACCAATATGATATAATAATATAATATAATATAATATAATATAATATAATATAATATAATATAATATAATATAATATAATATAATATATAACAGATATAAAATAGAATACATAAACACATTATAATATTAGTATAATAGAACATCTATATAATATTATATATAATATAAAATATAACATATAATATAATATAATATAATATAATATAATATAATATAATATAAAACAGATATAAAGTATAATACATAAACACATTATAATATTAGTATAATATAATAGAACATCTACATAATACTATATATAATATAAAATATTACATATAATATAATATGTAATTTAAAAATAGGTATTATAATATTCTGATTTTAGCATCCTCCCAAAAGCTGTAGAAAAAACATTTGAATGGAGCATGAAAAAGTTTCTTGAACTGCCTTAGTTTGCACTTAGTTTACTTGAACATTTGGACCTGAGGCAGTGAAAATCAAGAAGCCAGGCATATGGATGGCTCTGCCTGGGAGAACTATGGAAGAGAGAGTAAAATTTAGGCTGTCACACGTGGGTGGAGCAGTGGCCACACAGGGCACAGCAGAAGCCTTTTCCTACTTGCCTTACTGTAGTGGTTTTTGGTTTGTTAACTGAAGATTTCTTTAATTTTGAGATTTTTTAACTAACGTGTTGATGATAGTGTTGGTTAATTACTTAGGTACTTATTTTTTGTTGTGAGGTCGGATGACAGGATTAAGAGAAAGGTAAAGTAGGCTTAACATTTTAAAAGGGGATAGAGAAAATTTTATTAGATGACCAATAAATGGAAGTAGAGAAATGTATAAATGATCTCAAATACCCAGAAATAACCTGAGATAAGCTGTTGATAACTAAAAGAAGAAAAAGTAGTAAGAATTAAAACAGATTTTTAGAATTCTTTTCTTCTCTTTGCAACCTTTTTTTTTTTTTACTGATAATGTAAAGAAACAAACCCTAAAATTTATATTTCGTTTACTACATTTAAAATAGTCTTTTTTTAGTTTACTTAGGGAGAGAAGTCTCTCATGTTAATGTTATGGAGATTTCTCTACAAGATGAAAAAAAAAAAGTTTTTTGTGGTTCTTTTAGGAAAACTGTAGCTGCTGGGGGAAATTGGTTTTTGTGAAGTTTTTCACAATATGCTGCTGCCTGCGTGTTTGAGATCCAGTGCAGAGCTGCACTTGTGTTCTCTCAGGGGAGCCTTGTGCCTGTGGTTTGGGTGTGCCCTCTGCCACGCGTGATCCAGCTGCCAATTGACCTGGCAGCTCCATCAGCTCAGCAGGGCAGCGGTACAGGGAATAAAAACCACCTTCATTAACCCTGAGCATCTCCTGGTCCTCAGCAAAGGTGGGCTGGGTAATTGCAGCAAAGGCTTGGAGCTGAGTGGGGACATTTTCCGAGGTATTTCCCCCACTGTGAGATGGCACAGGGAGGGGACAGCAGTGCACGTGTGCAATTTGAATAGCTCTGGATTCTGCATCATCAATATGCACCGGATGCAGGGGAGGGAAGGAAAAAAACCCCAGCACGTTCTCTCAGGATGCTGTTAGGGCCAAGCAGCATCTCATTAGGGACAACTTCAAAGATCAGTTCCTCATGTCCATAAAAACAAGTGTAAATTATCTTCTGTGAGCCTGCTGTTAGCAGTCACACTGTTACATTATGCATGTAGCCGAGACCGCACATGGTATCAACAAACTGCACTGGCTTTCATTAGGGTTTCATTTTTATGCAAAGCTGTTTATTAACTTTGCTGTTTATTTGTTGCACTTTTGGCTAATACAGTATTTGACTTAAAGTTTAGCTGTTGGTAGTGACACAGTGCCTGGAAAGGTCTCTGAGGGTTCCACAGTGCCTGTGTTTTCAGAGAGCAATGGCATACAGGCAGTTATTCCCTCTACTGACAGCTTCACTTGCTCTCTCATTCTTCTGCTTCCTGCACTCAGTGAGAGGGGGCCTGATCCTGACCCCTCTTGGAATGAAACTTGAGGGAGCTTTCAGTGACGAAACTCTTGGAATTTCATTTTTGGAATGAAACTTGAAGGGAGCTTTCAGTGACGAAATTCTTGGAATTTCATTCTTGGAATGAAACTTGAGGGAGGTTTCTGTGATGAAACTCTTGGAATTTCATTCTTGGAATGAAACTTGAGGGAGGTTTCTGTGATGAAACTCTTGGAATTTCATTCTTGGAATGAAACTTGAGGGAGGTTTCTGTGATGCTGCCTCTGCAGCACCTGACTTAGATGCTTATGGAAATGGTAAAGAGGGTAGGACATCAATGCTGTGTGCTCTCACTGCCCCATCACACTCATTTGAAAGGCCAGCTGGGGAAATGTTTTGAAGTGGTGAAATGCAGCTTCTGTGCATGGAAGTTGTGTGACAATTTCCTATGGGATCAAGATTTTTGAGATTGTGTTCACTGTCCTTGCAGAAACAGTAAGATGCCATGGAATATTCTCCTGAACTGTAGTGATAAAAAAAGGAAAAAAATAATATTTCTGTATTTTTCTTTTCCTGTGGTACTTCTGCCTTTTTTGTAAGGCTTGATCACTGATGAAAGGAAGCATTCACTTGCACACCTAGTCAAGGCTTGGGTGTGATGTTGAACTCTGGGCCAGCAATCTGATCTGCACAGGGATTCCACAAAGATCTGCACCTTGGGGCTTGCCTTTGAGTTCTCTTGTGACATCCAGCATGGCTTGAGTGCTTCCAGCCCCTGCTGTTGCACTCACAATGCCAAGAGGCGTGTGAAGAGAGGTTTTAGGAGATCCCTTTTGCCCTGCTTGCTTGGGGGTGGTGGTGCTGCCAGCTGGAGCAGCCCAGGTGCCTGTGCTGTACAGCAAAGCTGGGAATTCAGAGGAATCCCTGGAGTTTGGTGCCCAGTTCAGCTCTCAGCCCTGGTCACCATCTGTGCCTGTGCTGGCACAGCAGCCTGGAGGAGGAGCTGGGCACAGCAAGAGGGACTGGGAGCTGCAGGAGTTGGCCCTGTCGGTGGAAGGGGAGGTTATTGATCTGTATCCCTGCACAGATTGGGGATTCCCTGTGTTTAATGTGCGCCTGAGGGTTTGCAAAAGTGCTCCCTTCAGGAGACACAGCTATGAAATGGCTGGGTTGTGCTGTCCTGTTGTGTTGTGGTGCTTCAAAGGTGCTTTCTTCAGGAGACACAGCTATGAAGTTGCTGTTTGTGCTGTCCTGTGGTGTCAGCTGCTTTGGAGTTCACCCACACTTCACTGCGTGGGTGAAGCCCAAGGGCAGAATGAACCCACACGAGACTTGTGTGTGATTTCCCAGCAGGACGTGAAGAATTTCCCAACCTTGCTCAAGGTTATCTCCTTTAATATGAGATAATTCCTACGTCCCAAAGGGCCTGAGTGTGCCTGTGGGGGGATCAGAGAGAGTCTGAGTTTGTGCAGTGCTTTGGGAGCGGGCAGAGCGCTGAGCTGCCGGGTGCTGCCGCAGTGGCGATGGTGCAGGGGTTGGTGCAGGAATGCAGGAGTGCCAGTGCATTTTGCACTGTGGGACGGTGTCTGCAGAGCCCAGCAGGGCTCTGTGCTTGTCTCAAACACCCACGGTCAGGTGGCTGTGGAGCCAGCCCAGGGTTTTTGGTAATAACATACTGTGAGAAGGAGCAGGATGTGGCTGGAGACAGGGGCCATGTGGAGGTAGGCAGCACTTTCCTGGGACAAATACCTCGTTCTAGTGCCTGCAGATAAGCACAACACAAATGCACAAATGGGATTCAGAATGGGCATGGCTGTAGGGGGGGAACAGGACCAGCAGACACCCCCAGAGCCCTGCAGCCCATTGCCAGAAAGGTCTGGAAGAGCAGACTGAGCATGATGAACTAACTTGCATGGAAAGTGAAAGACTTGTCTCCAGGATGAAAAAAATCTACAGAAATCTATAATCCAAATAAATCTCTAATTTATAGAATCTAAAAGATTAAAGCCCCCACGAAGCCCCACAGGGGCTCTGGAGCTTGCCTGTGCTGAGGCCTTGGTGGAGCTGTGGCCATGGCTGTGGGACCACATCCACAGGAAAATGGACATGTCCTGGATGAACCAGCCTGACCTGTGGGACCACATCCACAGGAAAATGGACATGTCCTGGATGAACCAGCCTGACCTGTGGGACCACATCCACAGGAAAATGGACATGTCCTGGATGAAGCAGCCTGACCTGTGGGACCACATCCACAGGAAAATGGACATGTCCTGGATGAAGCAGCCTGACCCTCTGGAACTAAAGAACAAGGTCATTTTCATGGATAAAAAAGCTGATGCTGTAAGAAGAAAGAAGCAGCAGGAAAGCTGTTGACAGACAGAAGGGTGTCAACCCCAGTACAGTGACCCAGCATCTACCATCTAATGTGGCATTAGATTGATAAAAAGATGCCTGCTTTCCTCATGGACAAAGCAGAGCTACCAATCAAACAATGTATGACAAGGTAAGAAGTAAATATAAACAACATTTAGAAGCACAACAAACAGCTTTTGCTTGATTGACATTAAATCTGCAGAGTCCTTTGTCTCCTCTCCTCACATGGTCCTACTGCAGGTAGAATTTGGGCAGGATGGGATGTATTCCACCCTTGGAAACCCTAAGTCTCCATTTAGAACTTCTACCAGGGCAGTTAATCTGAGCAGAGGCCAGATGTGCACTTCAGTGCAGCTGGTGTACTTCTGATGTTAATCATATCAACAGATCTGCCCAGGAATGACACAGATTGTGCTGGTAAAGCTTCTAGTCTTGGTGGGAAGCAGCCTGATGGAGGCACAAATCTTGCTACTTCCTAAGTTTAGAGTTTTTGTTTTGTTCCTTTTTTTTTTTTTTTTACTCTTATAAAAACACTGAAAAACTTATTTTCTCTAACAAGCATCAAATTCTAGTGCAGAGTTGTCTGAATTTTAACAGAATTAAAAAATACCAGCTCCTTCCCTTTGGAAAAGTTGCTGCTGCTTCAGCTGTGTTTTAAAGTCTAAGGAGCTAAAATGCCTCCTTTAATTTTTTTTTTTTTTAAACAGAGAAGAATTTGACTGAGGAATCCAAACATCCCCATGCTGTATATTTGTTATTTGTTTCCACATGTGTCTGTGTGTGTTTGTGTACATATAACTGGCGCCCAGAGATGAGTGTTTGCATGCACTGAGAGCTTTGCTGGTTTTTTTGGAAGCCTGCTTCCTATTTGCATTCTCTTGAGCTGGATTTTAAAGCCCTTAAACCCCCAGCAGGGCTTGTTATCTTGCTGAGGAGTGATCAGTTTGATCAGAAGTTCAAGGCTGTGTTGGGAGGAAGCCTTCACTTAACATCATTGTTTAGGTCTGGCTCCCTGTCTGCCCCTGGCAGGCAATGTTTGAGCAGATAAGATAAGAAGTGGCAGTGATAGCCGTGCTGCAGGGTTACTGGAAGGGCACCAAACAGCCTGGCCAGGGGGCTTGAGAGGTCTGATCCGTGGTTATAATGGGTGATTGAGATGTTCTTCTCATGGGGCTGGCAGTTAATGTGGCATTCGTGTCCCTCAGGAATAAATGAGGTGGCTGCAGGAAGACAAAGGAAAAGCAGAGTCTGTGGAACTGGGCAGAGCATCATTTGGTTTTTCCTGTATAGCATGGTCACTTGCTGCTTTTACTGCTTAAGGAGCTACATGAGACCATGTGAGGATACAGTTTTGGCCCAGGAAGATATAAAAATAGTGAAGTGACAGAAAAGTCTGCATGGTCAGGACTGAGGTGGTGTGACCTGGAAGGTGTGAAGAAAGTTGTGAAATACAGCCCCTTAGAACAATTAGGCAACTGCAGCCAGGACTCTTACTATCTCTAATATATTAAAAATATTTCCTTTACTTTTTTCTTCCTTCATTTGTTTTGTTTGCTTTTAATTTTCCTGCTGTTTCCCACCCAAACCTAACACCATCTCTGACAGGAGTCACCTGCAAGTTGAACATGCAGAGCGAGATCAAACTGTGTCTGCAGATAGAGAAAAACTCTCATTAGACCAAGGAGCTCCTCATTTTTGCCTTAAGAGGAAAAAAACACCACCCCACATAACACTTGGGAGAATGGCTGTGCTGATGCAGTGTGCAGCAGAAAGGAGGCAGCTGTGCCCTGCTGCTCCTTTGCTTCGCTTGTGCTCTGACCCAGCTGATTCTGGTGAGCTGAATCCAGTCCTGGAGGGGCCAGGCAGCTGCCAGGACCAGTCCAAGTCAGCAGCCAGCCCATGGGAAGGGGCAGGTGGAGCACAGGAGAGCAGGGATCTAGGGCTGCCTGGCTGTTGTGGGAATCCTCCTCTGGTGATGTGCAAGGCTTGACTCTCAGTCAGTGCAGCAGCTGCTCTGTGAGTGAGTGGGGCTGGGAGGAGGTTTGAGCATGGGAGGAGGTTTTGAGCATGGGAGAAGGTTTGAATGAGCATGGGAGAAGGTTTGAGCATGGGAGGAGGTTTGAATGAGCATGGGAGGAGGTTTGAGCATGGGAGGAGGTTTGAGCATGGGAGGAGGTTTGAGCATGGGAGGAGGTTTGACTGAGCATGGGAGGAGGTTTGAGCATGGGAGGAGGTTTGAGCATGGGAGGAGGTTTGACTGAGGTGGGAGGATTGAGCATACTGCTTGCATGGGAGGAGGTTTGAGCATGGGAGAAAGTCTGAGCATGGGAGGAGGTTTGATTGAGCACATACCTGCTCTTGGGAGGATGTGAGCTCCAGGTATATGTTCTGGCTTAGGGGGAGAAGAAGAAGGAAAAGTGGCCTTTACCTGTGAGTGGAATGGGTGTTAAAGGCATTTAACCCTTGAAAGGCTTCCTAATGTATTATCTCCCCTGGGTCAGAGCTTGCTCAGACACTCATAAAAGAGAGAATCACACACTGAGAATGATCAGGGAAAATCCGGGGCACAACAGGTCCTCAAAGTGGTTAACACTTGGGTCTGTTTTGCTTAGCAGTGTGAAAAATGACAGCAGGGTTTGGGTTCAGCAGCACTTCCCGTGCTTGCTTCTGGCTGTAAAAGTGGCTGTGCATTGTCGTAGCCCCCGAGTGCAGCTCTGACACCTGGCACACTGGTGGCAGGCCACCAGCAAAGTCCCAGGGCTGAATTCCCTTTGTCCCACACTCCCTCCACTCGTTCCCATGGGGCTTGGACTGGAATCCCATTTTTGCTTGGACTGGAATTTCATTTTTGCCATCAGGCTGGGACAGCGAGTGGCACATGGCAGCTTGTTAAATTCCTGTGAGGCTGGGGTCCCTTCAGACAGCTGCTTGCCTGAGCTGAGCCCAGCAAAGCCCTGCTCCCCGATGATGGCTTGGTGCACACACCTGGCAGGTTGCCTCAGGCTGTGGCTCAAAGGCAGGTCTGGAATTCAGGCTGTTCTCTGGGGCTGCTTGCCTAGCCAAGGTCAAGGGCAGAGCCATTGACTGGCTCATGCTTGCTGGGAGGGGGGCACAGCGTGGCTTGTAAGGGCAGGTATGGTGACACAGTGATCTAAGTGAAGTGATGTTGCTGTTTTTGCAGAAAATATGCACCTGTGCTTGTTGAACTGAGTTGTATTTGCTGCTCTCGGGGTCACACTAAAGGGTGGGCAGCTCTCAAGCCACAGAAACAGCAAAGTGTTGCTTTGGTGAGGAAGGGTCTTTGGGGAGATGGTGATGTTTCAGACAGGAAAATGGCATCTGTGTGGGTGAGAAGAGCACAGCTCTTTGGAGCTGCATGGGATTCTCTTCATCACTTGGAGGTGATTGTTATTTTAAAAAATCTGTCATGTTATTTGACAAGGAGAGGAACAGATGTGGTTCTTGCTGCTGTAGGTAACAACAGTGGGGAAAATCAAGTGCTAGAGATGGGTTCTGAGGCAAGAGGAGTCACTAGTGGAAAGCCTCTGAGCATGGCACCTTTCATTTTCTACAGCAACATGCAGGCAAAGCCCTTCTTGAGGAAAGATTTAGAGCTGAGTTGATTTTCCAGGAGGTGGAGAGACCAGAGCATTTCAATTCTAGAAAGACATGGGTTTGGCCTTTAGGGGTATAGTTAGTCTCAAGTCTTCACAATCTGCAGAAGATGAAGGATGTCAGGATTTTATAGGCTGGAGTAAACCAGTAGAGTAGAACTAGATGGAATAATGAATTGCAGAAGGGATTTCTGGAACAGACTGGAGTATCTTGCCAGTTTTACCCTTAAGGACTGTATTCATTATGAAACAGTCCCTAAGCCTGCTCTTGATTGCCAAACGTTTGGAGGGAGGAAGGAGGAGAAAGGTTGCAGGAAATTACTCATTTCAGTCACAGAACTGAGACTCTTAACTGCTAATTTTGTGTAACGTAGGTGACTGTAAGGGTATTGATGTGAGCAGAGTGGTTTCACCCAGCTCACATTCCTGTCCTATTATGGCCACTGTGAACTTTGACTTTATTGACTGCAGCAAGCACCAGCACAGGCAGCCCTGGTGCTGGGCAGCTGGGGATTTCACTGGCACTGCCAGGGGGCAGAAATGTACAGAGAAATTACAGCCCAGTGCATCCAGATGTAAAGAAAGAAATGGTTAAGAGAGCTGTTCCTGTGCTTTAAGTTCCATGCTTTTTCAAGTTTTCTTTTTCTCTTTTTGTTTCCTTAAGCAACTTAGTGAATTAGCTTGTTTCCCTAAAAACCACCCTAATAGTTTTTTCCTTAAAAACTACCCTAATTTCCTTAAAAGCTACCCTGTATCTTTTACAGAATGTTCAGTAATGATTTTTTGCCGCAAGCTTATGGAAACATTCTTTTTCTTTTTTTCCTTTGCACTTCCCCATAGCCTTGCAGAGCTGTGGAATTCTGCTGTAGTCTGTCCCTGGAAGGTACCTTTTCCTGCTCCTTAATGGATAAAATCAAAAGAAGTAGGATTTCCTTTACATTTACTGAGAAATATGACTGTGGATGGGTAGGTGGGTGCAATTTCACATGTATTCTTAGTCAAAGCAAAAGTAGTTTTGATCGTTAAACTGAAAGCAACACACCCAAATTAGTATAGCTGAGTGCCCTGATATCCCATCTATTTGTGTGTTTTGGTTTTGTCAGTGTCAGCTTTATTGCTAATTTTCAAGAAGCTGAAGCTTTTCTGCAGTTTCTATTATCGGACTACCTATTAAAAACATATCATTTTCTTCTCCTTTTAAGTACTGCGAGGAGTATGAGGCTGGAAATCAATGCTGTGTATCCATATAGGGGAACTGATTCAAGACAGTTCCTACAGAAAAAGGCTGTTCTGCAGCTGTTACTCGAAAATTCCTCTTGCTGTGGGGACACTGATAGTCTCTAGGAAAAGTGCTTCAGCTAAATCAGAAAACAGCCCTGTGCCTAATAAATGGATTCCCTGGGGAGCCATATAGGGAAAGCAATGGTACTCTTAATTCACACAGCCTGCCTGACTTCAGAGTAACTGCCTGTTTTCAAGCTTTGAGAAACCAGAAGAGAAATAAAAACTGGAAAAGACTCTTGTATAAAAAATAGGTCTGCAGTTTTGGGGTGTTTTTTTTTTTTTTTTTTAGTGGTGTTTTGTTTTGTTGGGGAAGACACCGGTTCGGGGTTTTTTTTGTTAGTTTTGTTGTCGTTTGGGGGTTTTTTGCCTCATGTCATGTGGGTTCTGAGGTATCCTTAGCTCATTTATGACAAATGTGGTGGAATTAATCTCTGTGAGTGTCTGTAGCACAGACTGTGTGAGCTTAAAGGCTGCACAATTCAGTTTATGCCTCCCCAGCACCCACCACCACAGAATGCATTTCACCCACCTTGGTTATTCCCATCTAAATGGGAAATGCTGGTTTCTATTTGTTCTGCTGCAGATAGGATGTTTTGTGATTCTTGCATGTCTAATTGCACTGGCTGAAGTAATGAAATTCTCTCTTTTGTTTTGGAGCATAATCAGTGAGATTGCATTTGCATTGCTTGTAAAATGAATCACGTAAGTGAAATTGCATTGCCCACATCTCATTTTGTATCGTAAAATGTTATGTGCTGCAGCTTGTTTTCCCCTTCCCAGGGCTTCTCCTTGTGATGTTCCTTCTCTAAATCTCCAACTCCCAACTATTTGCCTTTCGTGCTTGACACAGGAATCACTTTCTGCAGTGTGCTGCTACATCTGTCATGCCAGCTAAAATCCTGGTAGTGCTCAGCACTGGAAAGCAGCGAGTTTTCAAAGATTTCAAGGGCAACACTGAAAGCAATATTCTGTTGCATATTCAGCATTATTCATTTGGTCTGTACAGTTAGCAGCAAGCTCTGAGTCATTCATAGGTGGCAATGCCTTCCCACCCTTCACAGATGGAAGCTGGATATTGAGAGGTCGTGGTTTTGGACTTTTCTTGTAGGAAACACTGAAATCAAAATGATTCTGTTGTTCTTCTCCCTTTTCTCTTGTCTTTGTTGCTGGCACAGAGGCAAAAGTAAATGTGTTTTTAAATTGAGTTTTCTAAAAGTATCCCTGAGGTGAATTTCTATCTTGACTATAATTCATTCTTGGATTTATTTGATTTTTGGGGATACATCTTTGGAAATGAACGGTTTAATGCAATAAGAATAATTGCTTACTGCAGAAGCCAGTAACAGTTCTGATAAATATGAATGTCCTAGATACTCCCACTGAAGACTCTGAAGTCATTAATTTTTATTATGGAAGTATAAGCAAAACACAAATGTTCTGAGACAACCTGTGGCACTGTGGCTGCCCACAAACACTCTGCCTATTAACTACATTATTGATAAAACCTCCTGATCCTGTATGCAGCACTGCTTCTCATAATATTGCATAAACGTGATGTGTGTCAAATAAATGCCACAGTCAAGTTAAAGTGATGGCGCAACTGAAACAGTCAGTGCTGGCTTTTATCCATGAGATATTTTGTATTTTCTGTGAGAAGATGGTGGTCTGGATTTCAGCAGCCTCTGTCACATAGAAGTACTCATGGAAAATGAATGAGAACACCAAATAATAAGAGAGATTTGAAAAAAAAAAATAAAAAGAGGGAGAAAGCAAATCAGAATGGATTGTGCATTTCCAAGGAGGAGCTCCAACTGGAGTTGCCTTTGTGCAGCTTTCTGCTAGTGAAAACATGAGATTTTTTTCTGTCCCACAGCTTTATTCACCAAGCTTTTTCCCACTTAAACTAATGTTTACATCTTGAAATATTGTGGAATGTGTACTGTTTGACCTGAGGTTTCCTGGTCATAAGTTATTTAATAGTGGAGAGAGAGAGAGAGAGAAAAGGTGGGGAGAGCTGTCAGGTAGAATCTTTTTAGCTGGGGATGTATTTGGCCCAGAGTTTTACAAAGAACCTGTTTTCAGTGCCTGAGGTCCAGCCCACTGCAGCCCCTCCAATCCAGCCACCAAGGAATTGCAGTTTTGGGATTGAATCCAGTTTTGCCTGGGACTGGTTTCATGTTAGCTGTAATTAAGACAATTGCACTGGAAACATAAAGGATAGAAAGATTCAAGTGCGAAATTCTCTCCGGCAGAATTTTCAACCCAACGTTGTCTCTTACCTTTCTGTGTGTCCAGCAAAGTTCCTGTGAAAGGCTGAGAGCATATCTTAAGAGCAGAAATTGGGTTTTGGCAGTTAGGTGGGGTTTTTTTTCTGGTTTTGTTTTGTTTCATTGGGTTTTATTTTTGTTTCCTCCTCTGCAACAAAATTTTATGAGATAAGTATATATTTTTCTATACACCCTGGGACTGCTTCAGATCTCTCACTAGTCCAGATCTAGAGTTCAAGTTGAGCTTAAGACAACCAGTGTCAAAATTTTTTGCAGTGGAATTTCTAGGAGTACACAAATATTTGGCCAGCTGTGTGACTCCTAGGGCATGAAAGCTTACCTAATTCCAGTTTTTAATGTGGTACTGAGCTTTTTGCTACCCTGGATGCTGGGTAGAGACCTGTGTTTGGTGCTGGTAACAGGCAGTCCATAATCTCCTCTCTGCTCCTGTTAGACACAAGGGCTTAACTTGGCAGGGAGAGCTAAATGGTGTCTGAATATTATCATCTTCCCTGTGGAAAGCTCCTTAAACCTTAGGAGGTAGGCAAATGCAAAGAAACCTTTGACAAGGGCTGAAATGGCTCATACAGATGAGACTGAGTGCCTTTTAGGACAGCAGGGCTGTTCTGCAGGGTTTTATTTAGTAGGAACACAGTGTTAAGTGCTCGTGGTTTGATGGGGAAGCATTTTATGGCTAGCGCCTTGGAGAAGCTTGTTAAAACTCAGGTGCATCCTGACAGAGACAGGTTTTGGTACTGGTTTGTGGATGCTGGGACTGGTCAGAGAAAAAAGCCAGATAAACTTTACCAGACATTCCTCTGGGAAGTTTTGAGAAAGCTCAGAGGAAGAATTAAAGCAGTCCTACACCTTGTGTTTTGAACTCCTTGTTAATTGTGAAGTGTTGACAAAAAAGAGTGTTATTCCTAATTACTCAATAGTGCAAAGAGTATTAATTAGAATGAAAACAATCATACACCTAGTGTTTTGAACTTATTGTTAATTGTAAAGTGTTTACAAAAAGAATGTTATTCCTAATTAACCAACAGTGTAAAGAGTATTAATTAACAACCAATCAAGTCCACGTTTATCATAACTATAAAAAATGTGTAGTTTCTAATAAGATCAACACTTTACCTTCTAAAACCTTAAGAGTCTGTATGTCACTGTATTCACCTATCCTCAATACAACAGCCACACTGGCTCACATGCACGAATTCGTATTGCAGGTAACACATGATATCTGGCAATTTACTTTACAGTGGTATGTCATGTTTAAAATAGTATGTCATGCAGACATTGCTTTTTGAGTTCTGTGCTCCAGTCTGTCTGTTCCTCCTAACATCAGTGACAATCCCACAGGCATGCTGGTGGCACTCTGTGCCTTCAGTAACTCACAGGTGGTGTTTGATGGCACTCTGTGCCTTTAGTAACTCCAAAGTGGGGCTTGGTGGCACTCTGTGCCTTTAGTAACTCCAAACTGGGGCTTGGTGGCACTCTGTGCCTTCAGTAACTCAGAAGTGGTGTTTGGTGGCATTCTGTGCCTTCAGTAACTCAGAAGTGGTGTTTGGTGGCACTCTGTGCCTTTAGTAACTCCAAAGTGGGGCTTGGTAGCGTTCTGTGCATTCTGTGCCATTAGTGTAACTCAAAAGTGGGGCTTGGTGGCATTCTGTGCCTTTAGTAACTCAAAAGTGGGGCTTGGTAGCATTCTGTGCATTCTGTGCCTTTAGTAACTCACAAGTGGTGTTTGGTGGCACTCTGTGCCTTTAGTAACTTACAAGTGGTGTTTGGTGGCACTCTGTGCCTTCAGTAACTCAGAAGTGGTGTTTGGTGGCACTCTGTGCCTTTAGTAACTCAGAAGTGGGGCTTGGTGGCACTCTGTGCCTTTAGTAACTCAGAAGTGGGGCTTGGTGGCACTCTGTGCCTTCAGTAACTCAGAAGTGGTGTTTGGTGGCATTCTATGCACTCCGTGCCTTCAGTAACTCAGAAGTGGTGTTTGGTGGCATTCTATGCACTCTGTGCCTTCAGTCACTCACAAGTGGTGTTTGGTGGCATCGTGTGCCTTCAGTCACTCACAAGTGGTGTTTGCTCAGTGCAGTTGCCTCTCCTTTGAGCAGGGCTTTTGTGACTCAGCTCCATCAGCCCTGTGGAAGCCAAGCCAGGAGGGAGAGCAGCAGAGAGGCCTGTGGTTGGCAGTGTGTTTAGAAAAGGATGGAGTTGCATCTCATCCCTTGGAGTGGGAGTTCCCTGCAGGTCAGGGAGCAGAATGACTGAGCAGGCCGAGCAGAGAGGTTCTGCCTTGCCCTGTGTCCTTAACTTGTGCCTTGAAGAAGAACACTTGTGTTTCTGGAGCTGAAATTTCAAGTAGCCACTGTGCCTTAGACCAAACATGTGCTGGAGGGAAAAGAATCAGAACCAGCCTCAAGTGGTTCTTTGCAAACCCTCTGGGCTTAATCCTTTGGGTATCTAAACAGTGAGTATTTGTTTCTGAAACATGAAGAAAGGTTTTAGATTTAATAACAAATTCCAAAGAGAATGAGTTCTCAAAATTTTTTGCGCCTTCAGGTCCACTTGCCCAGTTTCCCTATTACATAAGAGTTATTGTCTATTTGGAGAATTTATCATCTCCAAGGAAATAGAATGAATTATGCAGATGAATTCTGTACATTTTATGACATTCCAGATATAATTCTTAATATAAATGGGCATCATCAATGGATATACGTGGTGCAGTACGTGCTTGTGCAGTTCTGTTTTGGCAGAACCTTGTGACCTTGGTGCCTCTGATCAGAATTGCCCTAATTCCTGAGGAGGATGGCATGTCAAGTTACAGCAGTGTAATCTGTCCTGGAGATCTGCCTCTGCTTCTTTGGAGGTGCCTTTTTTTCCACTGCATTTTGGAAAAACTGTTTTGCTGTTGAAAGAAGGGCTCTGTGGTTTCCATCCTAGAAATAAATCCAGCACATTTTGTGATTCCTGCAGTTGAAATGAAATGATTGGAGAGATACCACACATTAATTTAGCCTTGCTGAATATATCAAAATTTGCAGTTTTCAAACCTCATTGCCCTTAAATTAAAATTGGATCTAAACTTGGAGTGCCAGGTTGTACTTTCTGAGTGTATTTCATGAGTTGGTGTTTGGATAGCATATCACAGGGAAATAATAAAAATCTTTCAGTGTAGAGAGCTTATTGACTTACCCTCCTAGTAGGTGCAGTTTTGCCAGCAAATAAGTTCTGTCAGGGTGGGAGATGGATAATTTATAGCAGTACCCCAACAACAGCAGCAAAAGAATAGGGGGAAAATGCTTCTTGATGAATCTGAATTGAAACCACACCAGCATAAGAATGGTTAACTATTTTATTTAAAGGAAACTTCTGTCTGGGCCTTAGAGTGATGCTGACACTGGTATTGAAACTCTATTTTCAGTTCTGTTTTACTTCTCTAACCTTTGGAAAGCCCCTGATAGCTAAATTTTAGAAGGTATCTTGTTGACTTAAAAGAAATTTTTTCTGCCAAGGGATGATTAGTAGGATTTTCAAAAATGCTCAAGCAATTCTGTCTCTGGATTCCCATTAGTATCAAAGGCAGAGGTCAGGTACTTCAGAAAAGGCCAGCTGTCTGTTTGCCCCTCAAAGAACACCATGGCAAATCTGGATTTTAGCTCTTTCTGCTTTTATTACTGACCAGAATCTGGGTTTAGCAGAGTTTGGAGTCTTTAATTAGTTAAGGTTTAAATCGGGCTGAGAAGATGTATTATTATAAATTCCTTGTAAAGGAGAGTTTTCTTAAATTTGCCCAGATGATGACAGTGGGTAATATAGGTCTTTTCTGTTTAATCTCATAAATCTCACTGGAAGTAAAACAGCTCCAGAACCTGTAATAAAAAGATCCATCATTTCCCTGCAGCTATAATTGTTGGAAGCGTTGGCAGTAAGCTGCTGAGTGCTGCATTGAATCCTCCTGTGGCTTTGGAAATGTAATTTATTTTTTTTCCCCCCACATTGCACCAAGACACAATTAATGCCATTTCTGTAATAAATATCAGGCCTCTGTTTTACAGCTCTCCAGACCCCTCTGAGGCTTTGGTGGGTGACACATGTACATGGAGGTTTCCAGAAGAGGTGGGGCTTTCCAGCAGGTTTGGGGGAGTCTGTTCTTAGAGATGTGTGTGTGCTTGCACAAATCAAATCTGCCAGGGAGAGTGTGGAAAGGTATTTGCATCCCTTTGTTTTCAGTCAGACAAGAAACCAGATGTTGGCCTGGTGTTTGAGCACGCTGGAAGACAGAATCAAGTTAACAAAAGGATTAATATGTATGACTTAAACAATTAGTGGCTGACAGTGGCCAACTAAAGCAATGCTGTATTTGGGCATTAATTTAGTGTATTGAGAGGAAATTAGTGTTTGGCTTTGTGTCTTCAGCATGTGTTGTATCACAGAATCAGCTATGGGCATGTAAATGTTTTTCTGACGGGAGAACTTAAATGACATTTGTGTTCATGTTTTGAAGGTTTGGAAATTGGGATATTAAATTTTTCTTTCCAAATGTAGACACATTTACAGTTTGATGTAGTCCTTCTAGTCTGTGGCCTTAAAAACTCTGTGGAGAATTGTGAAGTTGGCCTAATAGCATTGAGGTTTGGTTGGTTGGTTTGTTTTAAATAAGAACAATTACACATCTGTTACTTTCATTCCGTTTCTTGGATGCTGCCTGGCATGCAGGTGCATGTCATGCTTTTTTCCTTCAGCTGAGCCACTTATTGATACATTTTAACAGAAATTAATTAAGCCACAAGTTTCACATGATTGCCCTATTCCAGGACTTGGCACTGGCTCTAAGAGCAGTAACAAATATCACAACATAACAAAGCTGTGAGGTTTGGATTCAGAAACGAATACATTTACACGGCAGTTTTCACAGAAAAACCCGTTCTTTTCTCCTGAATTTTCCGTGCCAGAGGGAGCATGTGTAGAGACAGAGGTATGAATCCAAAGAAACAAAAACCTGAGGATATAGAAAATATATTGCTTTTGTTTTCCCATTTCAAAAAAATTTCTTTCATTAACTTAGCTGAGGAGAGGGAACTAACAGCACTAAGAAACAAGCTTTTAAAAGTGGGGTTTTTTTTCCAGAAAATATTTGTATTTTAATCCTAATACAAGCACACCAAGCTGATTGGCTCTTTGAAGAAGTATTTTGTTTGCAAATTTTGAAAATAGGAGTAGCAAGAAAAGTATGAAATGATATGAGAGGAAACTAAACTGTAAATAAATACAGTGGTGACTATTCACAGGAAGCATGAGTGGGATGCTGTTTAAAAGCTAGTTATATAGATTTTACCTATATCTAATAGGTAATCTAATCTATAGTTTATAGATTATATAGTTTTAAATACCTAGTTACTAGAGAGGATGTCTCCAAGTGACTCCCAAAACAGAGTAAGTGCAACAACAGCCGTGGATTTGATGTGGCACACAGAGGTGAAGCCTGTGCTTAAAGGGATGCATAATGAGCACTTATTTAGATGTCATAAAGAATAAACCCACAAATCCAGTCACAGATATACCCAGTGGAGTAATTAGTGAGATGAAAAGGCAGCATGTGATGTGGCACAGGCTGGGAAGGACGTGGGCCTGTGTGTCAGGGGACTGTTCATGCATCTGGAGAACCTGGGGACAGGAAAATTTCCTGATTTGCTTTCACCTGTAGCAGAGGCAGCTTGCAGGGGGGTGGGGCTGTGGGCAGGAATGATGCTGGTTTGGGTTGTGGGGCTGCAGGAGGGGTTTGCAGCATCTGGTCATGTTTTGTCCATCGTGGGCGCTGTGTGAGTGATTTATTCCGTGGCCAGAACTGGAAACTTTCCTGGCTCAATGTTTAAGGTTTTTATTCCATCTTCAAGGATGAATTGGTTTCTTGGGAATCCCTCTGTGAGGAGGTATTTGGAGTCTGCAGATCTCAAAAGCTGAGAGAGCCAGGGCAGTGAGCAGTCTGTGGGCTTGGGCTCTCCAGCCACAGGCATTGCCAGGCTAACCCACCCCTGTTCGATCAAGTGTTTTCTAACTCAGAAATAAAATAACTAAAAAACATTTTAAAAACTTTTGTTCTATTTTCAATCTCATGTAAAAAATACAAATGTTATAAATTACACTATTACAATCAAAAGCTATTTCTTAATTACAATACATTGTGTTTCTTAACTTATTGATTTTAATCACACTATGCTATAAATGTTGTAAAACTAATCATCTAAAATTACCCCTCATAAGTCTTATTACAATACATCTTTCATAGTTCTATTTCTCTAAAATACCTAGTCTTATTTACTAAACCAACCTTTACAACTTATTTCGGGTTCTATTTCTCTCTCAACAATATCTATCTTATTCCATAGTATTTCTAGATCAACATTTCTTATCTCAAAGTTTGTACACAAATGCATAATATCCAAACTTTCTATTAAACATTAAAAATTCTCTACAAATACATTTCCCACATACCCCAAGACCCTTATTTTCAGCATTTGAACTCACCCATGCAGAATTAACCTTTTTCATCAAAACCGACTCCTTTCAGGAAGCTGGTGCTTGTGTGTTTGCTGAGTTTTTTTGCAGCAGGGTCCCAGTGTGGCTGCAGCTGTGTCTGTTGGAGGGCTGCACTGCCCTGCCTGTCTCAGAGGAGCTTTCCAGCCCTGCTGATTTATAAGACATCCTTATGAGTAACTGGGGTAGGCTTGGGCTGAAATGCACGGTTAACATGTCTCCTCTGTGGCAAGACATCCTAAATCAAGTCCTTTGCCCCTGTGTTGCTGAGGCATAAGGGATGGCTGAATAAAATGACACAGATTTTTATGTTGTTAAAAGGTAAATGTGAAGTTTGTTATACATCACATTCTTTTTATAGGCAGCTCTGGGAAGGTTGGGCCTGATTGGTCCTCAATTAACACTTCTCACATTATTGGCTAATTAGGAGCAGCACTCTTCTTGTACACATCTTACAAGCAAAGAAGTGCAACAACACACATGGATTTGATGTGGCACACAGACTTGAAGCCTGTGCTTCAATGGATGCATAATGAATACTTATTTAGATGTCATAAAAAATGAACCCACAAATTGAGTCACGGATGTACCAGTGGGGTGTGGGCTAATAGGAACAGCACCCTTCTTGTGCACATACAGTGTCCTTAGCCTAATAAAAACAACACTTGTGCACATGTAGTGTCCTTAGAGTGGGTAATAAGAACAACACTCTTGTGCACATATAGTGTACTTAGAGTGGGTAATAAGAACAACACTCTTGTGCACATATAGTGTACTTAGAGTGGGTAATAAGAACAACACTCTTGTGCACATATAGTGTCCTTAGAGTGGGTAATAAGAACAACACTCTTGTGCACATATAGTGTACTTAGAGTGGGTAATAAGAACAACACTCTTGTGCACATATAGTGTACTTAGAGTGGGTAATAAGAACAACACTCTTGTGCACATATAGTGTACTTAGAGTGGGTAATAAGAACAACACTCTCCTTGTGCACATATAGTGTCCTTAGAGTGGGTAATGAGAACAACACTCTCCTTGTGCACATCTTGCAAGTAAACAACGAGTATAAAACACCAGTTGTAAAGGTTAAGGGTTCTTTTAATTCTGTCTCTGAGCTTTCTCAGAACTCCCCAGAACAATGCTTGGGGAAGTTGATCTGACGGTGTCTCTGACCAGGCTGTCAGCATCCACACCCCTGTGCATGTGCAAGGCCCAAGGTGCTCCTCTTTTGTGAGTTCCTGAATTCAGCCCCCACTCCCTTGCTGGTCAGACCCCCGTGATGTGGTGTGTGTTGCTCATTCTTGCTTGTCTCATCTCTCACTTTGAAAGCCAGGCTGGGGTTTGCTGGCTGGTGGCAGCCCCAGGATGGAGCAGTGCCTGGGCTGCTGTGTGCACAGCTGGCAGGGCAAGGGGCAGCACTCAGCCCCTGGTCCACCTTGGAGGTGCTGTGAGTCTGGGGAAGGGACTATATAATATTACATGATATATGTATAATATATATATAAAATGTAATATAATTTATATAATATCTAAAATTTCAGATCCTTGCTGAGTGCCACCTGAGCAAGCCAAATCAGAGCCTGCATAATGCTGTCCTTTCAGGCAGGGTGGGAGGAAATGCATATTTTGCAGGAACCCCCATATTTTGCAAACCTGAGGGACTCTGAGACTCTAAGTGAGAACCACTGGTGCTAAGGGCAGTTTAGTAAAGTATTTATCTGATAAACAAGGTTCTTGTAGAAGTGTATGAAGGTTACATTGTCCCTGCTGATTACTGGACCCTTGTCATAAATGCATTAAATGTGACAGATCTTACATTACTGTGGTGATCTCACACAGCAGTCATTGCTCAGCTGCCTTATGGGATTTTGTTCTGGGTCTTACATAAGCTTTTTAAAAAACAGCCAAGTGCCTGATTTTCTAAGGTGCAACATATCTTATGTTGTTTCCTCTATCCTGATTTCTCTATTAATCCTAATATATGAACATTTAAATTATTCTGAAATATCTCTTACTGCATCTTTCCATGAGCATGCTGCCCCAAATGGAGTAATCAAATAATCTGTGAAGTGTTTCAGTCTGCCATGTCAAAAAGACTGAAAAAACCGAATTGTTGGTGGTGATGGAGAGTGTCAGAGTTAGCTGGATGCATTGTGTTTTCAGCAGAGGTAAAGAACAAGGTGAATTTCTTAGATATGTGCTCTGATTCAGCAGAATGGTGGCGAACATAAATAATTTGGATTAATTATAATTATTGTTATGACTAATTATAATGATTAGGGCCAAAATAATTATTTTATTTTATTGTTTATTATTTTATCTGCAGGAAGGCTCAGGTGCAGAACTGTCCCAGAGATTTCAGCAATGCCAGTGTGCAGCCCCCAGCTGCTGGGTTGTGAGTGGATCAGAAAGAAGGGTGAAAGTAGAAAAGGAAGAAGGTAGATCAGGAGGAAGGGTGATGCTCCCAGCCCAGGGTGTCACCAGAGCTGTGACAGGGCAGTGCCTTGCCTTCAGAGCCCAATCCTCTTGGAATGCAGGGGGAAAGGAGGCTCTCCTGTTGCTGTTTGCCATGCTGCAGCCGAGGGTGAAAGGAAAACTTGAGCCTTTAGGGCTGGCAATAACACCACTTTTATTAAGTTTCTGTTGAAGGACTGCTTTGAGTATGATAAATGGATGGACTGAACACAATCACCTGCAGTGTCTCGCTTGGAAATACTTAGTAGAGAAATACTGAATGCGAGAAGGAAGCTAAGACGTGGAAAGAAGGTTACTTGGTAACATCATAGTGTTTGTAAAGGAGAGAAAGAAGGGTCAGGGACTGAATGAATTTTGATGATAGACTTTTCTGTAAGGCATGGCACGAATGGAAAAATCCTAAACCAGGTTTCAGTGCCATCCTCTAATGCAGAGCAGGGTTGGTTTGGAAGCTGCAGAGAAGAGCAAAGCCTGGCTGCTGTGTGCAAACAAAACTGGGCTCCCCAGGGCAGGCAGTGCTGCTTTAGCTCCAGCAGAGGTGCTCTGAACAAGTTCTGTGCTGATGATGGAAGCTGGTGCTCCTTTTTTGTGCTGTCCGGAGTGAACATGCTGGGAAGTAGGGAAATGTTGATTTGGGGACCCCCATGTTTTGGAAGGAAGACACCATGTAGGAAAGCACTATGACTGCAGTTCTGCCCAGCTTGCCAGTGCAATTTCAATGGATAAATTAATTTTTCTCTGGAATAATAACTGTGTTAATTTCAGACCCTTGCTGAGGAAAAAAAGTAAAAATCCATTGATTGTTGGATTTTTCTCCCGGGTTTCTGCAGTGGTAACAGTTTCATGGCTCAGGTAATTGTAACTGCTGCTTTGGGTGGAACAGGCGGTACAATACCAAACCCCAGGAAGAGTCATCTTCCAAATTCTCTGCTCTCCAGCCCAGCTGGCAGTAGAATCTGTTTTTAAAGTAAGCATCATCTTGGAGAGCCCTCTGAATTTTGCAAATTAATTCAGTGGCCCGTGTCAACAAGGTATGGTACTTGGATGGTAAATACAGCTTGACTGGAAAGACCTAATTATGGTACCTAGGAAAAGTCAATGTAACAAATATCTCCCCTCTACTGCTTCCCCCACTAATATTTTTGCTGTGAATAGCCTAATAAATAGAATAAAAATTAATATTTTTATATATATATAGTATATATTAATGTAATAGAATATATATACTATCTAACAGATACAATAATTAATTAATATAATACAATTTAAAAATTACAATAAAATTAAATTCTAACTCAGTAAGATCTTGTTAGTAAGTGGATTCCCAGGGGCAGCCTTCCACTGGAGACCAGGACATAACCATATGGAGTCTGATTTCTGGAGCCACTCTCAAGCTCCCCAGGGCAGGGAACTGATTTGCACCCTGGAGGATGCTTCTGGTCTTTCTCACCTGTGCAGGGAGCTGAAATTCAAGGCACTGGTAGAAGTTGTCACACAGTTCAGTGTACAGTAAAAACTAAATGCTAATTTAGTTTACAGTTCAGTAAACAAAAGCAATACTCCAAAAGTCAGTATTTTCTCCAGTTTTGTGCTTTATTTTCTATTACTGACCATACATCTCATCATAACTGTGGGGATTTAGGACAAACAAATTCATAGTGATGTCTACTGGTGTTTGTTTTCAGTGTGGAGAGCACAACTAATAAAACCTGTTTAATTTTATTTTTACTTTCAGGCACCAATTTTTGAATGCCTATTGTGCCAATTTGCCCAAATAAATCTTAGGACTGCATTATACTTTGGGATGCTTTATAGTAGCTGGAGCTTGGTTTCACTAGCCTGATAATTTGAGATGTAAGTGGACTGTTATTCTGACATAACTCCTAAATACCTCAGCATTTCTAGCTGAAGCTAAGCTCTAACCATGATCAAAGTGGCACATCAATGGAATGAGCTGAAGTTTTGTGGAATTGGGATGGGATTTTCTGTGGCACTAATCCAGATGCCGTGCTATTCAAGTGTTGAGCAAATCAAATTATGGCAACTCTGCAGAGAAATAATTTGCTATTCCAAAGTAGGCAATGAGTTGCCTTTTGTATTTTTCTGTTACAAATTAGAGCTTCTAACCACTAAGTATGCATAAAGCATTTTGATTACCTATTTTTTTCCTCTATTGTGCTTAAAAAAAAAAAAAGTAATCAAAAACCAAATGACCAGACTTCCATGATGGGTCACATGTAGTTGATAAGATCAAATTACCAAATACAGCTTGTAAATAACCAATTGAATTAAATTTCTAGCATTGTTGGCTATAGAAAAAAAAGTTTTATACATGGTTGCTTAGTGTGATAGCACATCAGCCCTGACTTTATAGATTCTGGGATGATGAGCTCAGGATTTTGTTTGAGTTTAGGAAGCTGCCACTAGGCTTGGTTCTGCAGTTTCCAGCCTCCATCAAAGCACTCCTGAATGTACCTTACTGTGTGTAAACAAGTGCTCTGGGATCTGTGGGAGAACCTGTGCCCCTGAACAAAATCAGCTGCTGAGTATTGGATTTGCTGGGACCCCCGTGGCAGGAAGGAATGATGGATCTGACTCTGTGTTCTCAGAAGGCTAATTTATTATTTTATGATACTTTATTATATTGAAGAATGCTGTACTAAACTATACTAGAGAATACAGGAAGGATACAGACAGAAGGCTGAAGAGATAATAATGAAAACTCGTGACTCTTTCCAGAGTCCTGACACAGCTTGGCCCTGATTGGTTGAAGAGTGAAAACAACTCACATGAAACCAATGAAACAATCTCCAAACACATTCCAAAGGAGCAAAACACAGGAGAAGCAAATCAGAGAATTATTGTTTTCCTTTTTCTCTGAGGCTTCTCAGCTTCCCAGGGGAACAAGCCTGGGCAAAGGGATTTTTCAGAAAACATGAATGTGACAGCTGAGCTCAGGCGAGAGCCCATTCCTGGCCCACCTGGGATACTTGTTATACCATGGTTATCCCCCTGTACCTGTCCATGTATCGGGCACAGGATGTAAAAAAAGCCCTTGAACAAAATCAGCTGCTGAGCTCAGGTGAGAGCCCCTTCCTGGCCCACCTGGCAGACCTGTTAGCCCATGGCCCCTGTACCTGTCCATGTACAAGGCACAGCATGTAAAACATCCCAATTCAAAGCCTCCTAAATCCATTTCCCCCCATGTTTAAGCACACTTTAGTACCACAGAGTGGCCATATTTGTGTATATTTATTCTTCCTTTCCTCACCAGGTAAGTTTTTAGCAGCACTGGGTTTTTGGCAGCGCGGCGTGTGTCGGTGGACGCGTGGCTGCTTTCCTGGAGGGAGCAGCGTGCTGCTATCTGCAATAATGGATGTGAGGCTTTGAACCTTGTGACTGTTGTGGGATCTTTGTGTCTGCTCTAGGGTCGACCCCATCCCATATGACACTCCAAAGCCAGCGGGCCACACGCGCTTTGTCTGCGTCTCAGACACGCACTCCAGAACAGATGGCATCCAGATGCCCTACGGGGACATCCTGCTCCACACGGGCGACTTCACCGAGCTGGGACTGCCCTCCGAGGTTAAGAAGTTTAATGACTGGTTAGGTAAGGAATGACTGCCTTTTGGTGACCCCAATTAACCCCTCCTGTCCCAGTGTCACTCACTGCCTGCTAATTGAATTAGGGCGCTCGAGAAATCTCCCCCCGCCGCCCTCGCTCCGCTTGTCTGAGTGTCATGTGCTGCTTCTAGCCTCACTTGTTAAAAATAATAACAAAATATAATAATAATAAAAACTATTATTATTATTATTATTATTATTATTATTATTATTATTATTATTATTATGTTAATTAAGACAAATTCAGAGACTTTGCTGCATTTCTGCATTACCTCGGGGAAAGGATTCATTGCAGCCCCCTGGGAGTGCTGAGGAGGTGGTGGCACCTTATGCAAAGGGTGCAGTTTGTCCCCTTAGTTGGTGCTGGGGGGGGTTTGTGTCCACTCCAAAAGCTGCTGCTCGCTGTGTTTTGGGTTTGCTGTAGCTTACAGCAGAGCTGCAAGTTACAATGTATTGGAAATTACCAAAGTCCTTCTTCCCATGTGGCAGAATCAATAATACTGTTTGGAAGAGTATTGATTTAAATATATAATAATAATAACAACAATATTTATATATATATATTAAAAATAACGTCTATATCTATAATATTATAGATATATAATAATACTTTCTATATATAATGTTAATATATAATAATAGTACCTATAATATTATATATTATGTAATTATTATATATTATATAAATTATAATGCATAATATATAATAGATAAAATGTATAAAGTATATACAATATCTATAATATATACTATCTATTATATATAGAAAATATATATTAATATCTATAATATGTATAAAAATATATAAAATAGATACAATATATATTATATATATATGATATTTGGAGAATTTGGGGGGGTGATATTCACATGCTTGCTCCTTTGATTTGGAGTACAGGCATTTTATCTTTGATCACGGGCTGTCAGCTTCTCTTTGGTAGAATACTGTCTTTAGGGAGAGAAAAAAAAAAAGCTCTATTCCCAGAGATAAAGGTCATTTTAAAGATAGATAATGAAAACGTTTACCTTTAAACAACTCACCTTTAAAAAGTACCCTATAAGTTAACATAGCCCATAAAGACAACTGTAAAAAAAGTTTATAAAAAATAGAAGAAATTTCACAATTACAAATTTCCCCAAGCAGCTACTATTCATAAAAAGAAACACAAAAAAACTATTTTCTTATAGAGAAGCCTCCATTACATTAACAAAAAAGACATGTCTCCCTAAGTAAACTAAAGAAAGGTTATTCTAAAAGTAGTAAACTAACTAAAATTTTAGGATTTGTTTCTTTACATTATCGGTGAGAACGAAAAGGTTATAGAAAGGTTAGAAGTTTCCTAAAAGTTTTGTTCCATTTTTTATTGTTTTTTCTTTTAGTTACTATTAAGAAATTTCTCTTTATACCCTTTCAAAGTTTTAAGCCTGCTTTACCTTTCCCCTAGTCCTACCTCACAACCAGAAATAAGAGAGTGCATCCAAGTGTGATTAGCCAGCACTAAACCCACCACACGCATTAGTACATTAACCCAAAAAAACCTCAAATTAACAAACCAAACCCACTACAAACACCTTTAATGTTCTGCTGCATTTGACAGCAGTGCCCTGACAGCACGTTGCTGGAACTGAGGGCAATGAAATAGCAAGAGCAGAGAGCCCAAAGGAAGGAGGGGAGCTTGTGTGGGAGGCTCCTGTTGTTGGCAATGCCACTGGCAGGCTGGTTGTGCACTGCCAGCTCACCCCTTGCTCTAGAAATACCCAGGGCTCAAGGTGACTTGAGCAGCTGATTTTTCAAAAAACATCAGAATGGATTTTAAAATATATTTTTAATATATAAAAGATATTTCGAAGCAAAGCTCTGTCATCAGGTTTTACTGCACTCTCCCTTGCCTGCTGTGTGATGGCAGCACCTCTGCATATTTTATCCTATGTGGACCTTGCCTATTTGATCATATGTAGCATCTCTACATAATTTTATTGCATTGGCTGACCCTTCAAGAGATATGTAAGGGACATTTGGTTTTACAAAAGCAATTTTTAAATAGAAGGACTCCTACATTGTCTGTCTTGTCATCCTTCTTTGCATTTTCTTCATACTCTTCTTTTTACCTGACCTCCTTTGATTTCCAAAACCCTATTTAAATGAATGTTTTTCCTCCTTTTTTATTGCTGTGCACATGGGAATGGGTCTCTAACCACACCACTGCAACTTAGCTGTATTGCTCTTGTTTCTAGAAGGAAATAGAAATTTCTAGAACAGCTTTATATAAAAGATAATTTGAAGCATAGCTCTGTCATCAGGTTTTACTGCACTCTCCCTTTCCTGCTGTGTGATGGCAGCACCTCTGCATATTTTATCTTATGTGGACCTTACCTATTTGATCATATGTAGCATCTCTACATAATTTTATTGCATTGGAGTTCCTTGGCTGACCCTTCATATCAAGAGATATGTAAGGGACATTTGGTTTTACAAAAGGCATTTTTAAATAGAAGGACTCCTACGTTGTCTGTCTTGTCACCCTTCTTTGCATTTTCTTCATACTCTTCTTTTTACCTGACCTCCTCTGATTTCCAAAACCCTATTTGAATTTGAATTTTTTATTGCTGTGCACTTGGGAGTGGGGCTCTCTAACCACACCACTGCAACTTAGCTGCATTGTTCTCATTTCTAGAGGGAAATAGAAATTTCTAGAAGGTGATAGTAAATTTGATAGGCTCAAAACTGTCCTTTTTCTGTGTGCAATGGCAGCTCCAGAGGAGGAATTGCCTCTTGGAGTGCACAGATCTCCCTGAGTGCCTTGCTGAGATCAGTGTCTGGCTACCTGAGTTCCTCTTTGGCCCCTGAGTGATTTCACAAATTTCACAAATGCTCTTTAGGTACAGCCAGGGCCTGTGGCCAGTGCTTGGCATTTGAAAACACTCAGGGTTGCAGAAAGCCAGCCCAAATATTCTGCCAGGGTGCTTCCACCCTTCCCTGGGCAATCCTGCAGGGCTGGCAGCCTCTTGGCATTCCTTGCATCTCACAGGGGGTTCATGAGGATATTATTTTAGCACACAGGTCCTTGGCTTAACATTCCCAACAGAAGAATTATAACCCTTTGGGTAGGTTGTGTTCCAGCCTCAATAATTTACCAGGGGGCTTTCTTAGCATATATGCATGGTTTCTTGTAGAAGACAGTGTAGTGTTTATCTGAAAAAGCAGATTTTGCAGGCAGTTTCACTGAAACTGGAAGCTCTGAGTGTTGGAGGGCCTGCTGGCTTTGGCCTCAGGCTTTCATAGTTCAGGTACAACGAAAATCTTCTTTTTTACATGCTGAGAGTCCACTTGCATTTTCTCATACATATACACACACATATATATGTGTGTGTGTGTGTGTATATATATATATTTCTATATATGTATATATAGAAATATAAAAATGTATATTGTGTATCTATACATATAAAATGCATAGATACACATATATACACATATATACATATATAAGTAAATATTTACATATATAATATATATAGATGTATAGATATAGTATGTATATCTATATGTATGTAAATATATATATAAAATATATTATATGACAATACCAGTTAATATATATATGTATATGTGTATTTTTATATATATATATGTATAAAACATATAATACATATGACAATACCAGTTATTAGGTTCCTGGCACAGGGCAAGCCCAGAAAATTGCTTCACCTGTAGAAATGTTGGTGAGTACTTGCTTCAGTGCAAATATTCCTCACCAGGAATCAAAACTCCAAAGCCAGCCATGTCCTCTTTGCCTCTCTCTTTTGGAGACTCCTGTCTCCAAAATGTGTTAATTGTGTTTTACCCTTTATTGTGCTCTGATTTACTGTGTGTGTTGTGAAGATTGAATGCCTTGAAGGATGTGAGGTGATGATGTGCTGTAGTTAAGAACAATACATACTAGGAGCAAGCAGGATTCCTTTTGCTTCTTCAGTAGCAGCTTTTTTTCACCATAGTTGGTAGGAACCTTGTTCCAGGGTACACACTGAGAATCAAATGCATCAAATATAAGGTGGTCCTTACAGAAGAATGTTTTTCTGTCTTTCCTGGCCCTGGTTTTCTCCCCTGGCAGTTGTGTTGTGAAGCTGCAATGAAGACAAGGCATCTTTGTTATTTATGTCATGAGGAAGAGAAGCCAGATCAAAGCTGGCTTTCATTCTGCAGCTTATCTTACCCACTCTGTGGTAAAAACCAGGTCTTGCCTCCATTAGAATTATATCCTGGCATAACTAAAACACAATGGCTGTCCCCAGTTTTTCCTGGCAGTAAAGCCAAGGGGAGAGGTGAGAGATGATCATTCTGAGCTCCCGCCTTGCTTGTCCTTCTCTGGGCCTTACACATCCCAGTTTTACAGGGCTGAGAGCACTGCTTAAAGCCCTGCTGGTTTATATCTTTTGAGTCTTGCATCCCTTTGCCACAATTTGGGTCTTTCACCTGGGAAAAATGTTCAGTTTTTGCCTGTCCATTTCAGCCACACTCATCCTTCCTCCTCGCCTCCACAGCCAAGGCAAGGAGCTTGCTTTCCACCCTCCCTTTCCCATTCTCCCCACTTCTCAGCCCTTGCAGCAACTTTTGCTAGTTAAATGCTTTTTCCCTTTGGCTGTTACATTTTCATTATTGGTTTTGCGTGGAAGTCAGCTGTGCTTATACATTGAATAACCTCTGTGGTCACTTAGTGATTGCAGACACTGGCTGAGGTAATTTATTCACTTTGTTTTGGTGTGAACATGTCCCTTGGGTCTTGTAACTGCTGTAATCACTTGACCTTAGGGACTGTTAAATGCTTTAAACACAGTTATTTTAAATTTATAATTGTTTTCATTAAAAATCTCTTCTGCTAACTTAACTAATTTTGCAGTAAACACAGCATTACTGTGCTGAGGAAGAATTGAGATGTTATTCCGTGCCAAATGTATTTTTTACTGAATGTTTCGACTTGCCATTATTATCTCTGTTCATATTTTTCCCATCCATTCTCATTCAGTCATATATGTGAAATGAAATAGAAGAATATCTAATTATAGCTCTGTCTTCATAGTGCAATATTTCCTTTTCTGGGTGATGGGAAGTGATTGAATAACCCATAAGAAGTGAAGAGAAGGCAAACATAAATTCAGGCAGATAGATCTTTAATGAGTTGATATGTTTATTTTGCTCAGTTACTGTGCGCCTGATTGTGCATATGTGTGAATAATTAGAATTAAGTTCAGAATTTTTTCTTGAATAGCCCATTTTGTACTTTTTTCTTTAGTGTTTATATCACACTGTGTTCATTTTTTGGTTCTGGTTTGTTTGTTTTTCCCCCTGCAAGGTTTCTGTTATAAAGAATATTACTGCAGGAGCTTCCAAAATCGTGCAGTGGTAGACTTGGATAAATTCAGTAGGTGATCTTTCTCCTGGTTATTGTCTGTGGGGCTGGAAATTGAATTTAGCTAGGTTTTTCCTGAGTTGTTCCAGGATTTAGCAGCTTGACTCTTTCATGTGTTTTAAGTCTTGCTTTTGTTCTGAATGTTTATTTCTTTAAATTTCTTTGGCATGACGACTGTAAAAACTTTGTGGATGGTTTAGTGGCCAAATACATATGGGTTTGTACTGGAACAAATATTTCTTTACCTGTAATATGGGCTTGCCTCTAGTTTGTTGCTAGAGCTAAAAAAAAAAAAAAAAAATCAGCTTTATTTTTCTGTACTGTTGTTCCTTGATCATGTTACTTGAAGTGAGAAGAAAAGAATGATTATATAATTTTAATTCAGAGTTTTTCTTGTTACGTCTGCATATGTGGATGTGGTCCTCAGCAAAGTATTGCCAATTATTTTAAAGTTCATTTTTTTGTGACTATTAGTAACTGAAAATAGCAGCATCACCTTGGAATTGCTGGTTGTTATGTGGAATAGATGACAAAATGTAAATGTGGTGTTGCTCTCAGAACTGTGGACAGACACTTGGTTCCAGTCCACAGTTAAATTTATGCATTAGTTCTGTGGAAATTTGAAATTATATTCAAAACTGTTAAGCCAGACACCTGCCAGAATGTGTTTGATATTGAAGATAGCATAATTCAATTGGAAAAAAAAAAAAAATTAACTGTACCAGAATAGTATAATAGTAAGATCAAGCTCTTTTCTTATCACTGTTTAAAAATGCAGGGTCACATTCCACTTTTATCCTTTCTCAATCTCTCTGGTCTGGCTGAGTTATCTGGCTTCATCTCCTCTCCAGGCATGGCTCATTCAGGGCTTAGAGTGAGAGTGTTCCTTTTGCTAATGTACACTGAGGGCAGCTCCAGTGTGATCAAGTGTTTGTTCCTGAGGGCTTTTGCTCCCTGAAAGTATATTTCTGATTATTTTGGCATCTGACATCGCGCTATTTCATATAAAAAAAACCAACCAGTAAGTTCTAAATTTCTCCAGATTCAGAGGGGTATTAGCTCAAAGTATCCCGGGGTAATTTAGAACCAGAAGGAAGCCTGTGAATATTTTAAAGTTAAATTATGGCAATAAAAACAAATCCCTTCCTTTTTTATAAATTGATTTATTTCTGATTTGTGTTTTTACCATCTGGAGCATATTTTGAACTCTATATTGCTCTGCTTGTTACAGCTAGAATGAATAATTGACTAAACATAAAATACCATTGTGATGAACAAAACTCTGAGCACTTGAAAAAAAAAATTGCATTCATTGCAAGTGAAAGAAAATGCTGAGGTGGCTTTAATCCTGTAAGTATGTGTGAGTTGGGCACAGCTGTTCTGGGAGAGAGGGAAGCAGCTCCCTGGAAAATCTGTTAATCCAATTTTGGAAACAGCTCTGTCTTCCATGATGGCCCTGGCGAGAAGCTTCAGACGCTGGGGTGGGATGGAGATATTTTATTTACAGGTTGAGCTGCTGCTGAGGACGTGTGGGTTTTTCAGTGATTTAGTAGCTCTACGGGTTATGTATCTCACTCTGTCCTTACCATAAAGTTTTAGAAACTTCTTCCTAGTTTATTTAGGGTTTATTGCTATATTACTGCTTAAGAATATTTCCTTTGCTTTTGTTCTGACTCAAACTTTAATGTCATGTTTAAATTCCCATTTGTACTTAGTTTTCAATTCCCATATGGCTTGCCTGAATTCATAATAGCTGCTCAGTTTTTATTAGCATATACCTTTTTATGATCTATTATTACTAATTTTTATCTTTGTTTTTTCTTCTCAAAATAATACAAAAATACAAATACAAAAATAGTTTGAACGTTTCATTTTATTATATTTATAAAGTGGTGGGAAAACACAACCATATTGATTTTTGGTAATAGGCTGAATAATTTTTCTTGACGTAGCAAGGTGTAGTGCAGTGTGAAAACAAAGGTAGGAGAAAGTGCAAAATTCTCCTTTTGTGCCAGGGTTATAGCTGCTTCTTCATATTTATCCTTTGCTCTGGGTCAGATGTGAGATGTTTTGTGGCAAACAGAACCCCAGAAGTACAATTTAGAGGGTAAAATAGAAGCCATTGGATGAAATGAATGTTGAGGTAGTAAAATTTCCACGGACTGAAATGGAATTTATGCCTGAGAAGCAGTGTAAGATCATTCATATCTGATCAGTTCTTTCTTGTTCTGCTCTTGTTACTCCTGGCAATTCTTCATAAAGAGATTGCACAAAAAATCCATTTTTGCTATCTCCTAATGGTCTCTAGAGAAACAGAGGGTTTTAAAACTGTGTTTGCTGCTAAAGTGTAAAATTCTCCTTACGAATTGCCATGGTCAGTCAAAGCAAATATAGAGGTGTTATTTGACAGCCATTAGAAAACTTGGCTCAGGTAAAATGTGCTTTCAAAGAGAATAATGTTCTGCAGTGAGTGGCTCTTTATAAGTTTAAACTAATATATTCATTTGGTAATTTTCAATGAAAGGAAGGAGCCGGGGAGCACTGCAAAGTGCTGCACAATTCCTGAATGGATTTTCAATCGCAATAATTGCTCGGTCATTTCTTGGATCTTCTTCCCTGGGCTGCTAATGTTGTCTTAGAAGGGGGGAGGGGACGATCAGGTTTCTTACAACAAGCTATAACCAAACCAAATGTATTAAAAAATCCCCAAATAATTCTTCCTTTCCATTCCCCCTTTCCTACAAATCCACTTTGAAACAGAAAAGTGATTTATGCCTGTTGTATTGAGCAGGCGTGGGACACCCAGTGCCCCTCAAATAGAAACTTTTTCATCAGATTCTTCCTCCAGTGCTGCTGCCACAGCCACATATTGAAATGAGAATGATTTCAGTGGAGAACAGTCGAGGGATTGATTCTTTGTACACCATCAGTTAATTCCTTCACTTGCAAATTTAATGTTGCATCAAAAATACAAAGTGCAAAAGTGCCTCTCTGTACGTTTTCACCCTGTGCACGCCATATTAACAATAGCTAATTAAAAGGAGCCCTTCTGTTAGCAGAGCATCACGTTGCAGGCTGGGAAGAACAATGGTTTAGGGGTGGAGGAGTTGCTTTGAGCAGAGAGGGGTTGGGGCTGGGGAGAAAGCACTGAGGATTTTAGTATAATGTGAAGTGTTCAAAGGAATTTTATTTCATCATAAAGATTAGCAGGCTGTGTAATTCAATTTAAAGCTGGTTGGCAGTGTTCTGTCTATTACAAAGCCTTTTTCTTTTTTTTTTTTTTTTAATTGCCACTATTTTTTTATGTTGTGTGTGACTACAAAACCTCGTAGACAGCAGGAATGATCTTAGGGGTTTTGTACTTCCCACCTGCCTTCCTCTTGTCCGTTCTGCATGTTAGGAAATATGTGAGATTACCTTAATCTGAGCTACAAAACAGTCTATCAGTGAAACACCATCCTGGATTTTTTTTTTTGGCTTGTATAAAATAATTATTTTTGTGGCCCAACAGCCACTGAAAGTGAAGACCTGTTAAAAATGTTCAATCGAGAGGATTGAATTGAGCTTAAATCTCAGAGGTTAGCATTTATTCACACTGGTTGTGGACATTACTGTGCTGTAGAAAAGCAACATGCAGCAATTTATGGTAATGCAAGACTGGCAGACCTTTCTCTTACAGTAATTGCCTATACTAGGGGGTTAATAAATGTTCCAAGAATTACTGACTTCTTTTTTTCTTGAAGAAAAGCAGAGAGCTGCTTACTGCTGGCTATAACCAGCCTGCGTAGCTTGTTCATTAACCCTCTTGTTGCAGGGGGCTGAGTGTTTGAGCTTGGGCAATTCCTGCATGGGAAGGATGTGTCTTGGCACACAGGGGCTGTGAAAGAAAGTCCTGTCTGCCATCCACCCCTGTCAGGTCTGCTAGGAGACTTTCAAACCTTCATTGCCCTGTATTTAGGGAGTAGATTGGTTTTGGAGAGCAGGTGTTAACTTTGTGGGCACCAGCCACTGGTAAGGAGAAAAAGAAGAGGAGAACCACTTTTCCCAGAGCTAAAGGAACTTTTGTATTCCTTGTCCTGCTCTGTGCTGGGCATGACAGGGAATGATGGCACCTGCTCTGTAGGGTGGCTCCAAGACCCACAGGGGACACCTTCACCCCTGGGAGTGATGCCTTGGGAATTCTGCCCTAGAGCAGGGGCTGGACAGAGCTACAGAATAAAGCAGGGATTGATTCCAAGCATCTCCTCCATGGATCCACCTTGGGCAGCACAAGAGCCCAGCCAGGGCTGCACCCAAGATGAACCAAAATGGCCCCAAAATGCGCGAGCGCTCCCGGGGTCTCTCCCTGGGATCAGTTCTGCTCCATTTGCATCTTGCACTTCATTGTCCCATTCCAGCTTTAGCCCCTGCAGTCCCACCCTGCTTCTTTTTCTCTCTGCAGCCCACGGGGTTTGTGCTCCTGGGCTGAGATTTGGATCATTTGTCCTTGGTGCCCAGCTGGAGCAGGAATTGTTTTGTCTCCCTGCTCTGTGCACAGAGCTCACCATCCCTGAATATGGAGCTCAGACCCACACACTAAAGCAGCACAGAATGTGAAAAATAGAAAATTTTTCACATGAGGCATCAGGAGGACTCTCTGTGCTCCTCAGCCAGTGACACCTGGCTGGGCTCAGTACTGGCTCACGGGAGGGCTGGATTGTGGTGGCCCTGCCAGAGCTTTGGGAATGTTTGGGAGGTTTTTCAGGAGTTGTGGTGGCTCTAGGGCTCAGGTCAGGTCAGTGCCTCACTTCATGGAGCTGTTCTGGTCTCTTTGCTTGTCCTGCTCCCTACCTGAGAGGTGACAGTCACAAAACCCTCTCTGGCCTCTGGTGGTGCCTTTGGTGGAGAAGGAACAAAGCAGCACACCAGGGAACAGCAGTGTAAGGAGAGAGGCTGTGGAAAGCCAACACAAGGAGAACACAATAACATCAAACTGGGGGTGGGGTGGGGACTACAAAGAAGAGGGAGACAAATGAGAGCACAGGGACATAAAGTACTGGACCTGCTCTTTTTCACTTGCTTTTTCCAGAGCTTCATCTCTTCTTGACTTAATAAAATTAGGATATGAGAGCTCAGGAACACTCTGTACTTTGAATTTCCTGCAATTTTTGGTAAGTGAACCATAAAGACCTCAGAATTATGTGCATCTTTTCTAATGAACCAGAAGTTTTCACGTCACAGGGCAGGCTGGGTGTCAGAGTGCAGGAGCTCCTTTTCTCTTGAATGTTGCCATTACATTTTTTTGGCGTAACCAGCTGACACAAAGGGTTCCAAGTTTAAAACAGCTGCAAATGATAAAGAATTACCCACATGTCCTTTCTTTTCCCTGAGCTGCTCTCTCCCATATGTTACTCTGAAGGCTCCCTGCTCCCTCAGCAGCACTTGGCATTTGCCTTCACTCCTGAGAGATGGGCAGAGAAGCTCCAGGGCAGGCATGGATTTGCTGCAGCTTGGTGCGGGAGATGTCTCCTGAGCGTGGCAGGGAAGGAATTTGCTCCTTCTCCTCTCCTCTGCCCCAAGTTTCAGTGGTTGCTGGGAATAGAATGATGCAGCTGTAGCCAGACAGGCTGAGAGTAAAGGTCCTGGATTGCTGTGCCCCCTAAAACCCCATGAGGCTGGTGAGGGGCTTGAGACACAAGCCTGTGAGGGAGCTGGGGGAGAAAAGGAGACTCAGGGCTGCCCTCATCACTCTCCACAGCTCCCTGAAAGGTGCCTGTGCTCAGCTGGGGCTGGGCTCTTTCTCCAAGAACTGACAGAACCAGAGGACACTGCCTTAAGCTGTGCCAAGGAAATTTAGGTTGGATATCAGGAAAAAGTGTTTTACAGGAAGGTGATGAAGTTCTGGAATGGCTGCCCGGGGAGGTGGTGGAGTCCCCATCCCTGGGGTGTTCAACAAAGCCTGGATGTGGCACTGGGTGCCAGGGCTTGGTTGGGGTGTTGGGGCTCGGTTGGACTGGATGGTCTTTAAGGTCTCTTCCAACCCAGTGATTCTGGGAATTCTGTGAATTCTGTAACCCACACTGTACAGAAATCCACTCCCCATTTGCTGCAAATGACAATCGTGTGCCATTAGCTGGAGTGGGAAGGGCAGGAGGGGATGCCCTGCTGTGGTGGGCACAGGGACACCTCTGCTCTGGGGGTGGAAGGGCTCTGGCACTGCAGTGAGGTACCAGAGTGTGTCTGGCTCGAGGGGAAGCAATACAGCTGTTCATAAACAACTGCTTCCCTGAGACCAGCTGTGAAAACAATGATGCTTGCCTGCGAGGTGAGAGGGCAAAACCTGGGCAGAAAGGAGAATAAATAAGGAATAAATTGTTACCTTTGCCTTAAGTGACTGAAATAGCTGCTCTCGGAATGCTTTGTGCTAATGACCAGCTCTGATTAACTGTAGCTGTCGTGTTATTCAGCAGAACTTTGCCTGCATGTCATGGCTTTTTACAGCAGGTTTCTCATCCCATTTTTTTGTTTTAAAGGCTAGGAAAGATGGCTAAAATGGGTAAGTCAAGAGAGATCCTACTCTGCAGAAAGCTCACTAGGTGAAAAATTGCATGCTCCAACAATGAACCATAGCATTTAATTACAGGGAAATATTTATTGGTGGACCAGAATTGCCAGTGTCCTTCTCTGCACTAGGGTGCAGATGCTGCATCATACAGATTTCCAAGCACCTTGTGAAAATGTTGCTTGAACATTTTCAAATCCACAGCAATAAGTGCCATACATTTCACACATTCATTTTAAAACATTTCACTCCTAGGTTAGGGGCTTACAATTATCCTTATTGGGAAGCAGAGATGGCAGCAGCAGAGAGCCTTGTAACAGGGGCAGGAAAGATGAAGAGTTTCACCTGAATTCTGTCACAAATAAAAGCATGCAAACTCTCTGTTGCAGAATGGGGTTTACATTTCATACACTGTTTTTCATGATTTCTGTTTTGTCCTGCCTTTGGAAGGAGAATTAGGAGGTATTTCAGTTTTCTGCAATGAAACTCAAAGATCTGGATTCTTAAAAAAAAACTTCAGTGTGAATTTGACCAGTCTGCCTGAGATCCTGGGATGCTGCAGCACAAATTACAGCCAATAAACTGGAAATTGAAATTCTGCAGAGCCAGTAGAAAAGAGGAGGTGGCAAGAAACGGTAGCCAGGGGTGAGACAGAGAACTGAGAAATCACTGGTGCCAATGTCCACAGTTACCACTCCAGACCTTTATCAGGCTTCGAGCTTCCTTCTCACTCTCTGTTTAGTGTTCGTGCTTAAACCCACAAGGAAGGGATCTGTGCCCTCCTGGTCAGGAAATTCTGGAATTCCCTCCTGCTCAGGGAATTCTGGATGGCCAGGAAGAAAACCTGCACAAGAGGAATTCAGCTCCTTGCAGTAACATGATGCAGCTGGAGTGATTTGGTTGAATCTCTCGGTAGCTGAGGGACCTCTCTGTGAGCTGGATTCCTCAAAAGGAATTTCCTTAGGGGGGCTCAGGAGATTCCTGGCATCCTAGTTCATCTTGGAAGACTGTAATGGAATGTTTAGCTATATTTGGAATAATAAATTTAAACAGGGGGTTCAGAAGATGGTGCTGGAGGTTCCTGAAGACCTGCCTGGACATCTGAGCTGACTGTAATTTCTGTTTGCATTCTCTGTGCACCTTCTCTTTGTGTTCTGTCCTCCACAAACAGCTCAGAAAAGGCCCTTGGAGGTGCTTCTGGAGCACACATGTCCCTGCTGGATATTGCACTCTAGAAGTGGAGTTTAGGCTCAAGCTTTTGATTTCTGCCCTTCCAACTTAGAGAAGGAAGGAACAATTCGAAAAGGAAGGAACAGCAGGAAGGAAGGAACAGTTGCCAACAAGCATCAGTATTGCCACATGAAAATATGTTTAAAACAACCTTGGAATATCAAACTTGCTTCTTATACTTCAATGTTTCCAAATAAAAGCACAAGCCTTGGTCACAGGGTAAAATCTCAAGAGCAGCTGCTTGCTTTAGCGCACTGGAGAATGTTACATTCTCAGAGTTATTAAAAAGCTGTAGTCCTGCTTTTAGGCAGTATTCCTGCTTTTAAAGCTTCTGGGATGTTAAAAAAATATCTTATTTCTTCTCTTTAAGTTTATTTTCCTTGTGATTATTCTTGCTATCCCTGCTTTTATCTTTCCTCTTATCATTATGGATATTTATCCACATAACACTGGTACTGATAGCTGGATAATTATGAACCCCAGTATGTTTTGTAGTTTCCCAACAATATGCTCAAAAATAATAATTTTAAAGGAAGGATTTCAGTTCCAGGTATAAAATCAAGAAGTTATGTAGGATATAATGTATCATATAAAGAAAACAGTTTTAGGAGCTTCTTGCTTGTGTATTTTGAGATTTTTCTCTTTGTAAGAAATGCTCTGGATGCTTTCCTGGGATACAGAAAAAAGGAGATATTTGAAGGGATTTTTTTCAGAAATACTGACTGGGTTCTGCCAGACCAGAAGACAGAGGAAGGTGATTTCCTACTGCTTTGTGCATTTGTAAGTCTCAGAGATTTTCTTCTAAAAATGAGAAAACAAATGATGGGAACTATCTCAAAGACTTGGGAAACAGGAAAATGTTTTGGAGATCATGTGTTTCCCTGGTTGGTGCATTTATTTGTTCATATTTAGATGGGTGGGCAGGTACTGGGAGGATCCTGATGGGGGTGTGTGTTGGGCAGTCCTGTGGGCACAAAGGGAAGTTCTGCTGCTTGTTTCAAGGTCTCTATCAGTAAGATAGAAGAATTTGGGGCAGAATCTAGATCTGGCTCCTGCACTTGTAATTCTCATTTTCTTCACTAAGTAGTGAAGAAATGATATCAAACCTTGTTTCTCTTTTAAATAAACTTTTTCTGGAAAATCTCATCCTTTTAGCTTTCCCTGGCCTTTAGCAGCGTGAAAATCCATGTACATTAAAATAGCAAGACATTGTCTGTGATAATTATGATTAGCTTAATTATTTTCAGTATAATTGTTTCTCAATATGACCTCCTTTTTGGTGGCTTTATTAATTTATTTTAAGGGGGGAAAAAAAAAGACTTAATTGGAATTGTAGATGACAGAGATAAAGGATATGTTCTGGGAAATTGGTCCAGATCTGTTTGTGCCAGGCAGTGGAAGCTGGTTTTTATATTCTTAAGATTCATGGAGAAAAATAATTTAAATTGACACAGTACGTGTGTGCACAAGGTAATATCAACAACCAATATATTATTTCGAAATCTGGTGAATTTCTTCATGGAGGATTAGGTTATATAGTGTGGGGGGCTCCGAAAAGAAAATAGAATTGTGTATTGATGCCTTTAGAAATATTATTTGAGGGCAATAAAATGTTCTCTGGAATTCCCTCCTGAGTGGAGAAAATGGAGTTTGTTTGCAGTAATTGCATTTTCTAGCATTTGCTTTTGTGCTTTCCAATATGAGTTAAGCCAATTGGAACCTGTGATTTTGTTTTGCTTATTGGCAAAAGCACCATGTAAATTGATCCGTGATGCATTTATAGAGAATGCTTTGAAAGTTTTGAAAGAGAGATGCCTTTCTCTTACTAGATTTAGATAGTATTAGGGTTCATTTTTACGATTTAGCCTAATGCAGTAGTAACCAAAAATGTTTCTTTTCAATTAAGTCTAAATTAAGTCCAAGAAGGGCATTTCTACTTAGCCCTACTGGCACTCTGACGGCAGAGCTTAAGTTCCAGCCTCAGTATTTGGAGTTCAAGGTCAGAGGCATTTGAAACCACACAAGGTGCTGAAATTGGTCTAAAATTGGTCAGCCCTGGTACGTTAAGATCTCGATTGCAGGAGAAAAATCTGAAGTTCTGTTGGACAAAATGGGATTTATTTCTCTGTATGCACAGTGCACACAGACCCTGAACTGCAGGGGCTTGATGCGGGTGGCTCTGTCACTGTAAATACAGGGAAATTCTGTTTAGGGAAGCACCCTTCAGCTCTGCCAGACAAAAGGTGTTCTGGCCTGAAAAATCTCGCATGGTTTTCAGGGTGAGCACCATTTCCCTTAAAGGATCCCTTGGAAGGGGCACACGGCAGCAGCACAGACCTGGGAGTCCTTCAGGTATTAACAATTTGCTGTGGCAAAGAGGAGAGGAGCAGGAGCTCCCATGAATGCAAGAAGCACCTGTGAAAATGAAAAGGGACAGACAAGGCTATTGTGATTTCCAGGTAGGGTGGTGGCTCAGAATTGGCCAAATTTAAAGAGAAATTTCACAGCTGCCAGCTCCTTTGATTTTAAGTTACGTGATTTTTAGGTTTTTTTTTCTCTTGAAAGCTCTATCTTTTAGGTTGCATAATTAAATGCCTGAGAAGAGAGACTTTCCAGGGACTAGCAAGCAATCTGTGCTGCTTGCGTTTCAGATTTCATAATTTTAAAGTCAATTTGGGGGAACTTTTTACACCTAAAGTTGGCAGTGCTGTGAGCTGCAAAATCTGGACTTTTTTTTTTTTTCTTTTTCCTTTTGCTTTTGACGTTGGGCTGAACAAAACCTTCGGATTCTGTTTCAAAACAAAGAAACATCACGTATTAATTGTTAAAACTTTAGCGAAGATTTCCATGTTTCAATAACAGCAGCCCAGTGAAGTTCGAAACAAGCTTGGAGATCAAACAACAGGACGAGTTATGTCAGAATAATGCAAAGGAGCCATGGAACGCTGAAGGGAAACAAAAGCTTGTCACTTACCTAGTGCTGCATTTCTCATTTCAGCAGACAGGAGGGAGATATTAATCACAAACAGTTACATTAGAATAATGTTATGGTTGAGACATAAAAACATCAAAGCAAGGAATGGTGACCAAGTGCCGGAGCGTGGTTGGACCAGACCTGCGGCCGAGCAGGTTCTGCAGCGCACGTGGGGATGTTTTGGCCTTGTGTTGTGCAAAATTCACTAGGTTTTCTTGTGGAAGAGAGAGAATGAGTGGAAACTGGGTGTTAGGCAGCAGTGATGGTGCACATCAGAGCTGTTTGCAGTGCCTGCACAGGTGGAGCAGTGCCTGTGCTCCCTGGGCACCGCTCGGCCGAGCTCCACATCCACCCAGCGCTTCCTTGCTTTCATGGGTTTATGGCTCAACCCCGGCATTATTGTAACGTAGTTTTTTGTGTTTAATGTTCCTTAGACTTGGTTTTCCATTGCCAGCATGGAGGAAATCCTAATGCATGAGTTTGAGAGGAGAAGGCAGCAGACTCTGAACCTGCTGTGTGGCTCGATCCGCAAGCGTGAGTATTAACGCTGGAGCTGTCAGGCCTTGTGGAAATTAATGAAGCCTGACGGCTACAGAGGGAAAGGTCACAGGCAGAGCTTGCACTCACCTAACATTTCTGTTTTGTTGTGTCTAACAGTGCTCTCAACAAAGGGGAGCTTTAATGTACAAGCGTTGGATTTATCGCAGGGATTCCAGGGTCTCAGCCTTTGCTTCTCCCTGTGCTGCCATGCGATGTTTTCTTTGCATAAAGGCAAAACATGTACATGTTCATTCATCCTCTCCTCTTGCTGTGTTGCCCATGTGTGTTTTGCCTTTATTTTTTTTCTTCTCCAAAACTAGAGGGGAAAAGAAAAAAAAAAAAAAGAAAAAAGAGGCATCAGAACTGATGGTGGAATACTTTTCACTGGGAAGACTTTGAGAGATCTTGTGCTTCAGTTCTTTGTACTGTTTTAGAAGCATGCTCTGGTTTTATGCATGTTCTGTTTCTTATTTGCTGCCTTTTTTTTTTTTTTATCCTCTTAATTGTTTCATTGTGTAGGTTTCTACAGACACAGGGAGCTCAGCTGCCTAGGAATTCATGGGCTATGTTTTCAGCCAGTGTGTTGGTTGATACCAGTTTGAGCTGTTCTGGTGAGGACTTTTTGTGAAGGCTGACTTGATTAAAACAGCCAAAATATTTTCATAGTCAGTTGGTCAGTCTCATCTTAGAAAAGGTGTTTTTCTTGCCCAGTTTTGGATCCCTCAGTAGCTGAAGTGGGCTGTTGGTGGGATAGGCCCAGCTTATCCTGTGGAAGCTCAAGTCTGTATAGCTGTACTTAATGCAGTCAAACTCACTTATTGCTGCTGAAGGAGAAATAGCAGCCTTTGAGCCATTCTGCCTTTGTTTTAAAAAGCTGAAAGGAGCCTCTGTGTGTTGGGACTGTGCTGTAAATGAGGGGAAGAGAGAGTGACCATGGCCCTGTGATGCCGAGGGCTTTCCATGAGAAATCTCTCAGGAAGAAGTTGCAGAGCTGCTGACCAGAGCTGGGCTCTGCTGGTTGCCCTCAGCAGCTGCAGCTGTGGGGACTGAAGTCTGCAGGAGCAACACAAAATCTGCTCCTTCTGTGTTTTCCCCTGGATGTGCATGGTGCTGGTTGTAGGGGAAATGCTCCATGACCAGTTTTGCACTTTTGGGGCACCCACAAATGCCCAGAAATTTGAGATGATTCACTTGCACTCACATCTCTCTCTAGTGCGGTTTTCCCTCTTTTTAAGGTTTATACTTCAAGGCTTCATAGGCTGTTTCTCAGCATATGGCCAAAGGGTTTATGAGGCTATGAAACAGGCATGGAAACAGCTCCATGTTTCATGGAAGTGCTGTGTGGTTTGAATAGTTAATGCATGCGTATGCATATTCAGAGCTTTGCATCAAGACCACTTGCATATCATTTGTGTGTAAATACAGGTTTCCACCACTACACAGACAGCTAGTATCACATTATTTCTTGTTCCCCTACTTCCCTGTGGGGTTTGCAGGTAACAGTAGTAGAAAAATGATGTGATTTTCTATTTTTATAGGGGCTCAGCAGTTAACGTTCACTGCCAGGCACACTCCTTTTCATGTCTGGCAGCTCTGCAGAACTTGGGTTGTGTGACTAAACTGTACTCATATGAAGCATGCTATTAAAATGGGAATGGCTGTTCAACAGATTAAGGCTTCCTAGGCTCCAAGTGCTTAAGGTGAAAGCCACTAAAACAACTCCTTAGGTAGGTTAAAAACCCCCACAGCCCTCTGGCCCCCAAGCTTGCCCCCTTGTCCCGTGTAATATAGATATTTAAAGTCAGTCTGTTGTTCAGCTGACACTTGCAGTGATGGAAGTGGCTGCAGCCAGCAACAGAAGTTCTGCCTTAGCAGCATTCAGACCCCCACTCCTTTTTTGCCACATCATTTTTCATCTTTTCCTCATTTTTCATTTTCATCTGATGCACTCTGCTCTGTGCCCACCTAATCCTTGTGTTGGCAGGAAGGTGTCATGGCACAGGAGTAAAGATGAACCTCGGGGGGACAAAGGTACCTGGGATTATAGCTTGAGGGTTGATTTGTTAGACCGGTCACTGAAGTTTTCTGAGACTCCCAGATTAATGCATTTATTGTAAACAATTCAATTTTCCCAAAGCATTCAGAGATAACCATTGTTGCCTTTGTTTGAGCAAGAGCAGTATTGACCTTTTGGCTTCCAGAAGAGAACAACTTGTTTAATTGCAGTATTTTCTTGATCAATGATTACACTGTGCCCCTGTTTGTACTGTTGAGAGTTGCTGAAAAACATCTGAACCAAAATAATAGATGTGTTTTGAAGATCCACATGTGCACATCCTGTGTATGTGTGTGTGTGTACATACACATAGATATGGGTTTCAAATACTCCAGTATAAGAGACTCTGCTTCACAGACATAGTGCCCTGGTTGGTTTTGGTAGCTGTAATTTTAGCCTTTTGATCTCACCTGCTAAGCATTTAAGTATTTTAAATAAACTCAGTTATTATGCTGGGAGTTTAGAACGGGAGTTTCTGAAGTGCTCAGCCCAGCAAACAGATCCCACTTTTTCTAGTTTGGAAAAGGATTCTTCTAATTGTTTTCCAGAGTCACAGTATAAATTTAGAATGGATGATGTTGCTGATGCATAATGGAAGATTTGATAGTTAGGAAATCAGACTAATAAAGACCAAATGTAGCTAACAAAGATTTAGTGAAGGAAAATGAGGAAAAGCCTTCCAGCCTCTGTGTTGTGCTGTACAGGCAGCACTGATGCAGAGACACAGAGATTAATCTGCTCAAGATAAAACTAAATTGCCATGGAGTAGGAGATTTTTGAAGATGACTTTCTATTTCCATATTAAACACAAGGTCAACAGATTATAGACAAAGGGCAGGTCTGCCAAAAGAAAGCAAAATATTTCACAAATTATATCAGAGAGAGTGGATGTTGTGCAATGCCATGGGGCCTTTCAAGAAGGAAAAAGCAGAATGTGATGAACAAATAGCTGATCTGACTGCAGGTAATTTATTACTGTGATTAGTGCTATATAGTCCTTTTCCTCAAGGAAGAGAGAAGAATTGAATGAGACTTTCTCTTGCTGCTGCCCTGACTTTTGATGTGTCTTACTCCTAAAAATACCAACAGCTGTCTTCACACCAATTGCAAGAAATACTGTCTGGGTTCCCCCTACAGATTTCAGGTGCTTATATGACATGTACAATGCTACATTTATGTGTTTGAATCATTACTGATGTCACCATTAGTTTGCCTTTGCATGTCCTGTGTGCCTGCAAAGTAAGCCCTTATTTTTAAAATGTCAAGATAAAAAAAATACTGGGCAGAAATGCTCCAGGCTTAATTGGGCATAATATCAGCAAAACATGCTGGTTTTCAAGTCTATCAAAATAAATGGGAGTGTAAAGCTTGGACATGTATCAGGTAAGATGAAAGGTTTTCTGTGTTAAAACAGGCAAATGTTGATAACTTAGCTGAAACCTGAATTGAACTCCTCCATCCCACTTCTCTGAGAATATTATCACACCTAGCTTGTTTTGGGGGATTGATGGTTATGACAAGTGTATCAAATTTCGTGCTGGTGATATCTTTTATGTTTCCTGGGAGAAGAGAAAATAGCAGTTTTATCTTGTGCCCAGGAGTCACAGAGAGCAGGAATTGGAGGTACGTGCCACACAGAGTTTTCAAATAAAAATGCATTGCAGAGCAGCACGTAGTAGAGATGAGCAAGGGGAGGAAAGTGGGAAAGGAGTGAGTCAAAAACTGGAGAGGAGCATTTATTGCATCTCCCCAGCTTTTATTCTAATGCAGCGCCACCACAGAGAGTTATGAATATGTATTTTATTCAGACCCGAGGTGTCTATGAAAAACATAGTCTGCTTGGTTTTTTCAAGGGATTTGTAGCTTTCTGGTTTTCCATCCAGAATTCACTAATTTTGCAGAGATGATGCCTCGTGTAATTCCTGTTTCTGTGCTGCAAATGCTGAAAAAGCAGAGGGTTCTGACTGGTTCCCCTGTAAGTCGTGTTTAGGGGAAAAGTTAATCTTGTTGTATATACTTACAGCTTTACTCTGAAGCTCACTTTTAAAAAGAGCCCAAACCAAACAGTTTCAAAAGTTGAATGTTTAAACTAGCAAAACCTCTTCTGTTTAGGAGCACTGGACTCACAAGAAATGTGTAGCACCTGATTCTGTCTTCCCTGGGACAGATGTTGTGAGTCCCAGACCTGGAACACAAACCCACAGATTTCTATTTCATTTTGCTGCCTTTATGAAAAAACAAAAACAAAAACAAAGTGCACAGAAATCCCCATAACAAACCCAACCATTTCTAAATGATTCTTAGTAATAAAGAGCAAAATGAAGGATAAGGTATGAGGGTAAGAAATCAGGCTTGTGGGGAAGGCAGGAGCAGTTAGCTTTGATGCAATCCTACGTGGGATTTTTGGCAAGTCACAGTGGGACAGATTTTGTAAGAGAGCCTAACTTCTGTGAAGACACCACAGTATGGGACTGCATTTTTAAGGGAGCTCAGCACCCAGTATGTTTATTTGGAAGATCTGGCACTGATTGCTGGTACCAAGTGCTTGAAAATCTGTTCTGAGCTGCAAAAATCTGGCTCTGTGAGCATGATCCATGCCTCCTTCCAAACAATGGTATTAGTTCCCCTGAATCGAGGGGAGCAAACATGTGATTCTTTACTTCTGACTCTGATGGTAAATGAATTAATCAGATTTTCCTTTTTCCTAGTTTGTCTTATGTGGCTGAGTTTCATGGTTGCTTCTACTTGTGTGCTTTTTAGAAGAAATGAGATACTGCCATAAACATAACAATAATAATAATAATAATAATATAAAAGTATGTTGAAAATGAATTGAAACTTTGGGGAATAGGCTAGGGCTTGAATAAATGTGGATTCTTTGCTTCTTTTTTGCCAAGGTCAGGATTAAATGTGTGAGAAGGTATTTTTTGTTCAGACTCAGATGTTTGTTAGTTCTTATCTGTGTTACAGCCTCACAAACCCTGAGCTCTACAACCCTTCACTCTAACAAACTGAAAATGGAGCTGTATCTCTCTCTCTGCAAGGCCTTTTAATGATAAACTGTCCAATTATGGAATGACACCTAAATTATTTTTACTTTTATCCCAATAACCAACCACTCCTGCCCACAATGGGAACTTTTTTCCCCAATTACACAAAACCACCCAAACCCATGGAGAAGAAGGTGAAAAAGAAGGATCAGCCTCCACCCAAAAACCTCCATCTTGCTTTATATATGTTATTATATTCTAAACCCTTAAACTCTGAGTTTTCCCTCCTGTGATATCACACACTTCTATTCAAATTCCACACCCTTTATCCCAATTCTATCACTCAGTTTTGGAAGCCTTCTCCACATCCTCAGGTCAATGCAGTGTTCTCTTGGGGGTCTGTGCCTGCCAGCACAGAAAGTCTGAAATTCTCAGCATCCAGGGTTCCAACAAATAAATGCCACTGGAGTACAGATGAATCCAAATAAAGCCATAATTTAAAAACCAGCAGCCCCAGCTCTCAGGACATGGCTGGCAGGCATCCTGCACTCCCTGCTCACCTTGCAGGTCTCTGCTGGGACTGACCTGCATTAAAGCCTGGTGGGCACATTCAGGTGAATAACCCAGCAGTGCTGTTTCATGCCCCCTTTGGAGCTGGTTTGGCTGCCAGCAGCTGTGGTGCTGAGCCCTGCAGCAGGGGCTCTGTGCTGTGCCATGGCTTTGTGTGCCATTCTGTGCCTTTGGACCCTGTTCCATTGGGGGCAGGAGGAGCAGCATCCACCTGTGTGCTGTGCCATGGCTTTGTGTGCCATTCTGTGCCTTTGGACCCTGTTCCACTGGGGGCAGGAGGAGCAGCATCCACCCCTGTGCTGTGCCATGGCTTTGTGTGCCATTCTGTGCCTTTGGACCCTGTTCCACTGGGGGCAGGAGGAGCAGCATCCACCCGTGTGCTGTGCCCAGCACGGAGATGCTCTCAGGGCTCGGGTGTTCCACTCTGTCACTGCTGGCTGGCTGCTTGTTGTGGGAGGAAATGTGCTAATGAAGTCCTCTTTTTTGTTATTTCAGGAAACCTACCATATGAATATAAAATAGTGATTGCTGGGAATCATGAACTGACATTTGATAAGGAATTCATGGCAGACCTTGTTAAACAAGATTACTACCGCTTTCCCTCTGTGTCCAAATTGAAACCAGAGGACTTTGACAATGTTCAGTCACTCCTGACAAATAGTATTTACTTACAAGATTCAGAGGTAACAGTTAAAGGATTCCGAATATATGGTGCCCCATGGTAAGTCTCAATTTCAACTTTCTTTGCTGTTTATTGCTTGAACCCCAGCAGGAATCATTCCTGCTGAACCTGCATGAAACTGCTTTGTTGCATTGCCCTGCAGAACAGAGTCAGACCTAGCTGTAACCATTCTGACACAGTTGCTTTTATTTTTTAAATTTTTTTTTCCTTTTCTTTTTTGGGTAGATAATCTCAGTTTGGCCATGTGTGTGAAATAAGACAAAAGGAACTTGTAACTATTTCTGTTCTGCCTGTTGAATGCACCTAAACTGTGGAGTCAATACTGACTCTGTGCTTGTGGATGAACTGTGGTGGCATTTTGGGATGCAATAGGGAAACTCCATTGCATTCTATACTGCTGAGCTGTTTATATCTGCTGTGCTAATAGATTAGTGTGGTGGCATTTAACACCCACACAGCACAAGGGCACAAGGCAGCAGGGGCTTTAAGCCTTATTTTTGAGCAGTTCTGGCCATTGTTTTCTTTTGCTTGTAAAGCTGTGATAACAGAATTTCAACCCACTTTTGGTCTCATTCCACCCATGTGTCAAGCATGTCATGCAGCAAAGATTGCTGCCCAGTTTTGTGCTAAGGAGATCCTGCCTTGTTTTTTTCTACATGTCATTTAATTGTGATGCCTGACGTCTTTCTCTGGAGCCTTGGGTAGCACTTGTTCTAAATTCTCATGCTGAGAACAGCCACAGTCCTCTCAGGCTTTACCAGAGACCTGAACTTGAGTGATGGTGATAATCACTGTGTTGCTTGGAATTCTCAATTGTCAGCAGAAGCACCGAGATGCTAATTTATGCACACCTATAAGAAGGGCTTGTTATGAGCTTATAACTTATTTTTGATGTCAGGCTTGCTTTCAAGGTGAAAGCAGAAGAGGGGTTGAACCAGGAAATGGGACAAACCTATAAATGCATTAGAAATTTTCCCCTTCAGCTCATCTTTGTTGCCTTGGCCTGCATTCCTTGGTGGTTGGTGTGGCACCACATGCATTGATGCTTCTGATAATGCTTTCTCCTGGTCTTGTTATGTGCATCAGTGCTGGCTGGAAAGCTGTGATCTAGCTCTGTATCTCACATTCTTGACTTGAGCTGCTAATCTTTTAATTTAAGTCATAGCCTTTAGCTACTAGTTTAAATCAGCCTGACATTGCTTAGCTAAAAAAAGAGTAATGCTCTAAATCCTTGCAATATCAGCAAATTGGGAAAGATGGTCTTAATTCAGGTTAGGAATCATCTCCTGGAGACATTTCAAAGTAATTTTTTTGTAATAGCAGCACGGAAGGCCTTGGGCAGTGAGGTGGGTTTGAGGCTTGCTGCAGGGTGAGGAGCTGAGGAAGATGTGCTGCTGAGGTTGGGGTGGTGCTCAGCTGCTTTTGTGTGTGTGCATCACACTTGGAGGGCCTCTCCAGTGATTAGGGAGTGCAGGCATATTTCCAAATTTATTTGGATCAGATTTAATGAACTCGGCTTCCTGGAGCGCTGCTGGAGAGGCCTGGAGAACACAGGAGAGAACTGTGTGATGCACCCTTACATTAATGTGTACTGGCAACTCATCGTGTTCCTTTTTCTTCTCTTTTCCTTCCCAAATCTGTAATGGAAATCTGTCATCCTTTTGTCTCCAGCTGCATTTAGAAGTTCTTTCAATTTGCAGGTGTGCACGTGGATTTAGAATGTTTGCTCTGGAATATTAAGGGACATCACATCAAGGCCCTGAGTTGTCCTAACTATAAAAAGTGAATGGCATGTGTCTCCTGACCCAGCCATGGAAGACAAACCTGAATTAATCTTTCCTATAATCCATTGATAGCTGGATTTTTTCCCATTAGTGATGCATGATAAATGAAGCTAGATTGTTAGAAATTGACACTGAGCCCTAACCAAGTGAGGACTTCTCCCTCTTGATCTTCATTTGTGTTTAGCTGCCAAAAATTGTTGTTGAATCATGTCTTGAGCAGTGTTGGTGTGGAGTTGAGGTTACCATTTTCAATTCAGCTTTTTAGATCAATCAGCCAGTCCGTGTTGAGAGCAGAAATGTGGTATTGTCCATGCATTTTCTCTCTCTCTCTCTTTTTTTATTTTAATAATGACAGTTTTTAGAAAATGTGAAAATTTACTAGGTTTTTTTTGTGTTTTAGCCAGTCTTTCAGAGGAAGAAAAAGTCCCATCAGATATTAGTAAAATCTGCTCTAATTTTGTTCTGTGTCTGGAAACTGAGACAGAATGATCAGACAAGCATTTTACCACTTCTTAAATTTTTATGCTCTCTCCCCTCCAATCACGTCTTGCTCTATTCCTATAAATCTTCAGATTACCCCAAAGGAGGAGAATTTGTGGGATTTTGTGTGTATTTACAGCCTCCTTACCCCAATTAATTCTGTCACAGAAATGGGGCACTGGTCATTAACCCAGAAGATGTGCCAACCCTAACAAGAGATAAGTTGGCATGGTCAATTTATGTGCAGTTTTGTAAGTATTTCCAGAGGGGGGAAAAAATTCTCATTTGCTGATAAAGCTATTGGTTTTAATTAAAAAAAGAGGGATCAAACCAAGAATAACAGATGTGATTCTGGAGGTTTGAGCCTGTCAGGGGTTTCTAAGAAGTAATTGCCAGAGTACTGGGAAGGCTGGCTATAATTCATCTATCTAGAAAATGTAAATTGCCAACTCAGTGTAAATACAGAGAGGAAATATCAGTTCATATTCATTACATGCTATTACTCAGGGTACATCTAAAAGCTTTCTAAAGACCTAAGAGAATTCAAGTAGTGCCTCGTAACTTACAATTTAGCAGGATTTGTGAGTAAAAAATAACTTACAATACATGGGAGCATTGGTGTGTGTTTGCAATTGGAATGTGCTGTGGTGCATAACAACAGCCTCTGAGAAGCAGAAAATTTGAATTTAGCCTGATAGTTCTGAGAGCATTAAATGGCATTAGCTGGAGGGAAGTTGAAAAGAAGAGTCTCAGCTCCTAAAAGAGAAAAGTGCAAGGGTGGGACATAAATCACATTCAGAGCTCTGCTCATTTTCTGAGGTGAAGAATGTAAGTGACATTTTCACACCTTAAATAGGAGATTCTTTGATGTACCTTGAAGGAACAAAATGGCTGAAGATTTTCCATTTGGTCTATAGATAACAATCCACAAAAACATTCCCCTCCTTTCTCTTCCTTCTGACTTTGCCCTATGAACCTGGCTTGTTTGCTGGGAAAATAATTGATAGTTTATGCAGTAAAAAATTCTGTAAGGTTCCAGTGAAAACGCTTCCTCCTTGGGAAATTCGAGATTGAGGTTTGCTATTAAACAGGATGGAAAATAAAACCAGTGATGGATTTATGAATTTTTAAATTTTCAAACTCCCTCTGTGAAGTAAACATGAGCATAACTCATGCTGATGTATCTGTGAAAGGGGAAGGAGACACAGTCTGTTTTTACTGCAGCTTTGGGTGCTGAATATGCATAAGTGAATTAGTGTAAGTTTTACTTATATTCAAATGTTATTTTAAAATACATGTTTTTTTTTTTTTTTAATTATATTTGAAATGGTTCATCCGCGCTGAGGGCTGAATTTACCACAGTGTGCTGTAGACATTTGGATACAAATATTCTCACAGTGTGTGTTTTCTAATGAAGCTTTAAAAGCACTCAAATCACCAGAGAACTGCAGTTAACTGGAGACAGAATTTGTTTAAACCACATTTTGACAGAAACAATTGTTCAGGGAGAATATTTTTTGCTGTTCTATTTCATTCTGCTGATCAGCTCTCTAACTTTTGTAGGTTTTTGCCAATTTGAAAGAGAAAAGTAGTTGAAAAGAAAAAAATGTTCCGATGTACTTTGTGTGCATTGAAATTCGTGATTCTTACCTTTATGAAGAAGGAGGCAATAGGCTTATTTATGGATTTTAAATTCTGTTCTGCATAAGAATTTCACAGAAAATGCCAAAAGCTGTAAGTGTAAAATAATCTAACAAAACAATCCTTTACATGATTTTTAACTATGAAAGTGTGTGAGCAAATTCCACTCACAGAATGACAAGTAAAGCTGGAGGTCTGGGACTTTCAGCCTGTATATTGGTTTAGATAACTAGAGATAGATGTATCTTTTTGAAGGAAGAAATGTGTAGAGTAAATTTATAAATATATATAAAATATATATTATTATTAATATATATTTCTATATAAAATATTTATAAAAATTTAAAAATCAATAGCTACAATATAATATATAGAATATATGTTATTACATATATTTTATATATATATATATATGTATAATACATATATAGACTTTCAGCCAATATATTAGTTTAGATAACTGGAGATACCTATATATTTTTGAAGGAAGAAATGTGTAGTGTAAATATATATAAATGTAAATATATAAATAAATATTTACAATATAATATATATTGTATATTATATATATACATATAAATAGATATAAATAATACATAGAGACCTTCAGCTATATATTTGTTTAAATAATTGCAGACAGAAGTATCTTTTTGAAGGAAGAAATGTGTAGTGTAAAAATATACAAATATGTAAATATATAAATAAATATATACAATATTATAATGTATATTTATATATATATATATACATATAAAAATATTTATAAATGATACATATATAGACTTTCAGCCGATATATTTGTTTAGATAACTGGAGAGATATGTATCTTTTTGAAGGAAGAAATGTGTAGTGTAAATATATAAATATATATAAAATATATACAATATAATATATATAACATATATATCTATATATATATATAAATATGTGTAAATATATTAAAATTTATAGACTTCCAGCCTATATATTTGTTTAGATAACGGGAGAGAGATGTATCTTTTTGAAGGAAGAAAGGTGTAGTATAAATACATGAACATATATATTATATAATATTATATATATGGCATATATATCTATATATAAAAATGTATATAAATATATATATACATATATATAAATATATAAAAATATATATAAATATATATAAATATATAAAATTTATAGACTTTCAGCCTATATATTTGTTTAGATAAGTGGCAAGATATGTATCTTTTTGAAGGAAGAAAGGTGTAATATAAATATATATAAATATATAATATATATTATATGTAAATATATATAAAACATATATAAACAATAATTATATAGTGACTTTCACTCTATATATTTCTTTAGATAACTGGAGATAGATGTATCTTTTGAAGGAAGAAATGTGTATTGTAAAACCTAATTCTGTATAAATCAATGGATGTCAATGGTTAACAGAGTCAGCTTGTTGTGGATAACTGGAAAGCAGCACAAACATAAAAGACGGCAATCAATTATTTCAATAATGCCTGAGATCAGTGATTTGCATGATTGTGCAGAACACGAATTCCCCCCTGAGCGCGGGTGGGAGCGGAGCTCTCCCTCCTGCAGGAGCAGCAGCATTGTTCAGCAATATCCTGCACCTTTGTCAGGCTGCAGCCTGCTCAGGGCTCGAGAACAGAAGCACAAAGCTGGCCTCCCAGTTGCTTTTAATGAATCCTAGTGGGTTTTTCCTATGTCCAAGAATTTGATCTGGAGGGTGATGCAGAGGTCAGGAACAAACGGCTCACTATCACTCACGTCTGCACAGCCGAGGCTTTCATTTGCTTTTTTTAGTAACTCCAGAGGAAGTGCCTTAACTCTTTTTTCAGAAGCAAAGTTTTAATTGGCATAGATAATGCAACCTTTAAGAAAGCAGAGGCAGGATCAGCCGTCTCCTTCAAAAATAATGTTTTGTGCAATCTTTTCTTTTCAGCCCAGTGTAAAATCTGGGGTTTCATCAAGTGATTTTACATCAGTTAAAAATGATTTCTCTGACTCGGTTTCTTTCTCTGCTTCATTTGTAATGATATTTTAGTACAAGCAGCGCTAAGTTAGTACTTCTGCCTTGTTCTGATCAGTGTTTTCAGACTCTCTGTTTATCCTGTCAGAGAGGTGTCAGAGGGTTTTTTTTTTTCCTTTCCAATTATAAGTTTTGTAATGCATCATGGGTTTTGCTGACAGTCTTCAAGTTCTTGAAATAGCAAGCAAATTAACAGCAGATATTGAGCGTGAGGACTGGAAAACCAATTGGCAGCTCACATGATGGGATTCAGATACACTGATGGGTTGGAATGGATCTCATTTCTTTTATTTTCATGGTCTTAGCTGGCAATTAGCTCCTGTCTAAAAAAAGGAGGGATAGAAATTGGGCTATTCAGCAATAAAGTTCTTTGCTGTTTAGTGGTGAGGAAACCAGGGGAGACTGGACAAGGCTGTGTGTGTTGCACCAGTTTTTCAGGAATTCTGGTGTTTATGCAGTAGAAGTCAGCAACTGAGAGAATTATTGGCAAAGACTGAAGTCTCCTGTCTGTATGTTAAACAAACACAGCACCACTGCAGCGTGGCTGTGTTTAAAGGTGCAGGCTTCTGTTTCGTTTTTCTTGGCATTTCTCCTCCAGGTCTCTCAGTTTAGAATGGAAGAATGAATTCCCCCTGGTCTAGAATTGCAGAGGTTTGTTTACATTTATTGCCTTGTTGGGAATGTGGCTGATTTTTCTTTGGTCTCCTTGATATCAGATTCACTTCCAAGTAAAAAACTGTCCTGATTACTTTTAAAAGTTTTCTTTCTTTTTTTCTTCCTTTTTTTATTTTTTAAATAAAGAGTGGGATGTTTGGCATTTTAAATACACTGGCTCATAAGTAATTTTTAATCCTGTGGCACAAACCTGCCCTATTTAATCCTTTGGACAGCTCTTCATCCAGGCACTGGGGCAGATCATGAAGTCTTGATCTTTTCTTCAGGCTTGACTTCAGCAGGAATAAGAGCTTTAGAGTATTCTTTACTAGTGCTAACAAATAAACTGTGCCTATTTGTGAGTGGAATTCTAGCCAGTTAAACCAGACTTAAAATGATAGCTCTCCTAAATCTTTCCTGGTGTGGAAACAGGGATTTGAATTCTTCCACAGCAGTACAGACAAATGATTGTGGAAATCTGCTCTGAGTCTCTAATTCTTGCTCTCTTTTCCTGGAGTCCAGGAAAAAAGCAGAGAGGCAGAAGGAGCCAGAATGAGCTGTGCTGTTGGGGTGCTCATTATTCATGGTGCCCTCCTCATTTGTAGGTTGAAGTATGGTTTGCTCAACAAGGAGGACATTTTGACAGACAAGCTGTGCTTATGCTTGTAGTTTTGCTTTGGTTGTTGTGTTTTTAGTTGCCAGAATCAAGCAGTTTGCTTTCCTTTAGCTGAGCCCTGGAATAACACAGTGGTCACTGTGCAAGGGGCAGGCTGAAAGTATTCACAGCCAGCGAGGAGTTACCAAGAGAAGGAAACAGAATGCTGCAAAACTCCTGGCATTTTTAACTCTGGAGCATCAGGCTTTGTCTTGGGAAGGGGTTTGAGGCCCCTTAAAGAATGGGAGCTGGGAAAGAGGAGTTGTTAAGCCAAATGTGGAGATAGGCTGTTCTGTGCAGGGCAGGACTCCTTGCAGTGTGTTGATGCTTGCTTGAATAAATTCTCCTGCACTTCAGGACTCCTGCTTTTCCATTTCCTTTCACCTGCACGTGCCCCACACCTCTTTGTGGTGGTCTGGTGCAGAAGGGAAGGCAGACAAAGCTGAGAACACCCTGCTGTTCAGGTTAACTGGAAAATTGCCTCTCTCTAGGACAGCCACCTTCACGGCAGCAGAGTGGAGAAGTAAGAGAGGGGCTGCAGCTCTGACAAGCTGACACCAGGATGGATTTTGCATTGCGTGGTGCTCTTCAAGCCTCATTACTCTCATTGCTTCATTTCCCCTATGCCCTGAGCAAGAAGGATTAGGGAGCAGTGGATGCTCTGAGTGACAGGCAGAGGAGCCTGTTGGAGGATGTGTTGGGTCTGGCTGAGCTGGAGTTTGTTCCTCACAGCACCATCCCAGAGCTGTGCTCCGCTTTAGGGGCTGGAAGGCTGCTAATAACACACCTGTGTTTGGCTACAGCATCAGCACCGCTTTCTCCAACATCCCTCCATCAGGAGGCTGGGCAAGATTTTGGAAATAAACACAGCTGGGACACTGACCACAGGAATATTCCATACCACATGATGTCAGCTCAGACAGAAAAGCTAAGGAAAGTGGGGGGATGGTGTTTGGTATTTGCAGTGTTTGCCTTCTGGAGCAAGAACTCCATGTGCTGGAGCCTGGCTTCCTGGGGAGTGAAACGAATGAAATTAGGATGGAGGAGGTGACAGGGAGGAAGGTGGTTGGGTATGGGAAACAGATGCAATCTACAAGTGGTTTGTTTCACAGTTCATCTATTCAGGACAAACAGGAAAAATGTGGGAGAATGTACATTGCAGGTAGAGTTGACAATAAAGCTCACGTGATGTGATGGGGATAAAATGCAATGGAAATGGAGAAGCAATTTTTTTTTTTTTTTTTTAATTCCAAAAGCAAGTGACTAGATTTTGTTAGCTCCCAGTGAAGGGTAAGATCTCTCATGACTGTCTTTCAGATGATTTGGGTCATATTTATCTAATACTTATTGATCACAATGCTAACTTTACCCTGACATGTGTATAAAATGCTTAAAGTAATTCTCAGAAGCTATGAAATAGGGCAAAAATTGCACATGCTCTTTCAATGAGAGACCACTGATTGTGAATCTGAGCATAGACATAAAGGTCAAGAGTGACAACTGCATTCATCAGATTTTCATGAGAATCTGTTCCGTAGAATAGATCTGGCACCTCATTTCAGAAGTGGTCAACACTCATGGATTCAGTTGAAAATCAATGAGACCCGTGGGTATTTATAACCACGGGGGTTATTATATAAATTATATAAATACTGTGGGTATTTATAACAATAAATGAAACCCGTGGGTATTTATAACCACCCCTACAAGATTTAGGTGCTGGTCTGGATTATGGTTTGTGTACCTGTAAAATGTGAGGATTGCTGACATTTCTAACACAGCCACTTTGACAAAGGGAATAATGCTTGCCAGGAAGTGATCTCGTGATGATTTGAAATCATCTGACACCTCTGCCATCATGTTTATTTTGCAAGTAGTGCAAGCACTTGAGTTTTGTGTGTGCAGATGTGCCAGCCTGCCTGTCCTCTGCTTCTGGAGAACTCTCACCTCAGGTTGGCTCCTTCAGCAGCATTTGTAGGATGGGTAGAGCTTGCAGGAAGGCTCTGGTCCTTCAGAAAGCCAGTTTATTTTTGTGCACATGTGAATCAGTGTGAATCACTGGCAAAAGCTGATATTTGCAGCTGCTAACTGTATGAATCTCTTGAGTCAGGTTTGTTGTTATTTATAGTCGTGTATTGCCTCCAGTTTTACATAAAGTGAGCTTTATGTAAGAGGGAAGGCTGTCTTTCAGTCTCCTTCTCCTGGCACAGATTTTAATGCATCTTGTTTTCAAAACTGGGAATGTAATAAATTTCAAGAAAGGTGTTCTCTTTAACACTTCCCTTGGTGTTCCATCTGGGCCGCTTAGGACACTTCCATGGCCTGCACTGCAAGAAAAAGGAGAAAGGCAACCTGAGCTGCTAGTCTGAAAGCTCTAAGTGTTCCCATTTTTAATATGGGATGCCCTAAAACACTGTAATCTCAAGTTATGGCTCCCTGAATTTGGTTTTTCAGTTTTTAGCAAGCTTGGCTCCTTCTTCTGTTGATGAATATAACATGTTTCATGTTTCTTGAGAAACCTGCAAAGTGCCATTTTTAGGAATATTGTCTTCACTGCCTAACTTGCAGATCTTTTTTATAAACTCCTGGATTTATAGGGTTCAAGAGCTGACACTGTGGCACGTATAGAGGTGGAACATTTGGGAAAGCTTGGAAAATGACAGAGTAAACCAAGTATGGATCACTGAAAGCTTGGAAAATGACAGAGTAAACCAAGTATGGATCACTGAAAGCTTGGAAAATGACAGAGTAAACCAAATATGGATCACTCTGCACAGCTCCTTGCAGGGCCAGATGGGGCATGGGCCATCTCTGCTGGGCTGCAGCATCTGATCCCATATTGCAGGGCTTGTGTAACAGTTCCTCACGTGCCGGGATTGTATTTCTGACCCACAGATGCACAGATGTAACGTGTAGTTGCTACCAACTTTATTCACCTAATATCAGCCTAGAAATCCAAGTGACCTGAAAGAGTGAGATGAAGGTGTGATTTGTTTCAGAGAAGCAAACAGAACAAACACCTATTTCGTCATTGTTTTGTGGATTTTGGGGACAGAATAAATAAATAAATAAATAAATAAACAAATAGGGACATATTACAATTTTATATATATATAAATTATTAATTATATATAATGTATTTTAATTATTTATTTATATCTAATTTATTTATTTATCTATTTATGGATAAATATATGTATCTATATATAGATAAAATATATCTATTTAATTAATTATATATAATATATATTTATTATATATAAACAATTATATATTTAATATATATAAATTATATATTATACATGTAATGTATTATATTATTTGTAATATACATGTTTATATATTTATATTTAATAATTACACATCTATTATATATAATTATATATAACTATTACTATATGTTATATACATATACAGATATCTAGATAATATTTAAAATATATTTATATCTATATCTATATATTATATATATATATTATATAATATATATTGTATATATTGTATATATTTAATAATTATATATGTTACATATAGTTATATATTATTGTTGTCATTATATATTAAATACATATCTTACATACATAGATATAGATATGTATGATATAGATTAGATATAGATATAGATATAGATGATATATCTGGGGGCATACACAGACTGATGGTTCATCTGGAAATGAGCTGTTCTAGCCCACAGCAGCAAGACCTTGCTGTAAGGATGTGCTGATAATTACTAGCAGTCAATCTGCCTAGAATGTACACCTTCTCTTATTTATATTCCAGTCCTGTAACCTTCCCTATTCTCTTGTGCTTTTGTCCTATTAATCTACAAAACAGGGCTTGACTTGTGATTAGTCCTCAGAGGTTGTTTCTATTAATCAGGCTGCAAAACAAGTCTGCTTGGATGTTCTGTTGCAAGTGCTTAATGTGCTTTCCTCATCAGCCCAGAGCACAGAGCTGCTGGGCCTGTCTCAAATGGCACTGAAATCAGGGAGGTGTCTGCTGCACTTTCTTTGTGTTTACATCTTGATTGTGTGGCTGCAGGAGGGGGAAAATAGAGGGAAATAGTTGCAGTCCTACAGAAAATGGCATAAATCAGTGACATTTGTGGCTGCGTGTTGCAGGACAGGTCCTGTCACAGCAGAGCCACAGCATTACCTGTGTTTTGGATGTGAGTTATAAGTGTGAGGATTAAAATTCAAACTTTGCTCACGGGTGGGACTAAGTTTTAAACTCTTGGTAGAATTTGAGGGACAAGTCTATCCCCATAACATTCAGTGGGTCATTTAAGAGAATGTGTATTTGTCTGCAATATATTGAAAGCCAGAGAGATTTTTTTGTGAAAGAGACATATATTTTTAAATATATTTGTTTATAAATATATTATATATATAAATATATAACAATATATAATATATATATATATATATATATATAATATAATATAATATATATATAATATATATATATATATATATATATATATATAATAATATAATATATATAATATAATATATATAACAAGTTTGTTATATATATATATATATAATATATATATGTTATATATATATAGATATATATATATGTACATATGTGTGTGTATATATATATGTATATGTATATATGTAACACAAGAGTAGTCTTAGAGCTGATTTAATACCAAAAAACCCCCAAAAAACAACCTCAAACTGAACTGTTTGTAACACTTGAATTATTAGAACTTACCATAAAACTTGAACAATAAACAGCATGTGTAGTGAGAAACTAATCTAGTTTCATTGTAGAAGAAACTGCTAACTATAAAAATGTAATGATTTATTCTTCTAATTAAATGCAGTGTTTCTTGCCTTTAGGAGGAAAGCACATATTTTAAAATGTACCAAAAGAAACAAACCGGATCGCTAGTTCTTTTTTTTTTTTTTCTGTTTTGTTCCTTTGGCTTTATTAATTTATTTTTTAAGTTTTTGTGATGTCAATGATGTACCCCTTAGCCAGTTCAATAAAGTTCCCAAGGGAGATTGTCACAGCAGGGCAGGAGAAGGGTTCCCAAAGGAATTTTTTCCACAGCAGGGCAGGAGAAGAGTTCCCAAAGGAGATTTTTCACAGCAGGGCAGGAGAAAGGGTTCCTAAACCAGTTTGTCACAGCAAGGCAGGAGAAGGGGCTCCTAAACCAGATTGTCACAGCAGGGCAGGAGACGGGGTTCCCAAACCAGTTTTTTTCCCAGCAGGGCAGGAAAAGAGTTCCCAAAGGAGATTGTCACAGCAGGGCAGGAGAAGGGGGTCCCAAACCATTTTTTTGTCAAAGCAGGGCAGGAGAAGGGGTTCCTAAATCAGGTTTTTTCACAGCAGGGCAGGAAAAGAGTTCCCAAAGCAGATTTTCCACACCAGGGCACGAGAAGCGGCTCCCAAACCACATTTTTTTTTACAGCAGGGCTGAAGAAGGGGCTCCCAAAGCAATTTTTTCCACAGCAGGGCAGGAAAATAGTTCCCAAAGGAATTTTTCCCACAGCAGGGCAGGAGAAAGATTCCCAAAGGAATTTTTCCACAGCAGGGCAGGAGAAGGGCTCCCAAAGCAGATTTTCACAGCAGGGCAGGAGAAAGGGTTCCCAAAGGAATTTTTCCACAGCAGGGCAGGAGAAAGATTCCCAAAGGAATTTTTCCCACAGCAGGGCAGGAGAAGGGCTCCCAAACCACTTTTTCAGAGCAGGGCAGGAGAAGGGGCTCCCAAACCACTTTTTCAGAGCAGGGCAGGAGAAGGGGCTCCCAAATGAGCTGTGCCTTGTGAACTCGTCCTGGCCAGTCTTTGCTGGGGCGTGGAGCTGCCATTCTGGCCTGCCAGCCCCTTCTCCCTCCCTGTGGCAAGCCCCACGTGCTGCAGAGGGCTGCCCTCCCCAGGGGACACAGAGCAAAGCCATTTTCCAGAGGTTTTAGTCACCTGAAGCAGTAAATTGGAGAGTTTGTACTGCCCAAGGTGACTCACCCCAATTCTAGCCATGGTTAAATAAGACTTTTTCAAAGCCACCACTGTGAAATTTTACATATACTGTTCTTATTAGGAGTAGAGAAGAAATAGGTGCTCTAACATGGTTTTCTGTAGTCAAATTCCTTTTGGTAATTTCATTTTCACCAGCTATTTCTACCTTTTTTTTTCCCCCTTCCTTACTTCTTTTTTTCCTCCCTCCTTACCATTTCCCCAGTTATCAGAGAAATCAGTCTTCCTGCATTGATTCATTTCAACCAGAGTCTGGAAGGCACAGGGAATCAAATTAACTAATATTTTACTTTTGCATGTGATTAATGCTAATGCTTACAGAGAAGAAAATACTTTGCTGTGATTTAATTTTCATTCTCCAGTTGAATCCCAGTGATTTAATTTTGCAGAGGGTTGTCTCTCTGCTTATTGTCTCTTAAGGAATCATGGAAGTTAGAGATGGAGAAGACCTATTAAATCATCCTGCTTTTGCAGGCTTGTCTCCTACACTATATTCTTTAATATTATGCCCAGTTTTGATGAATGAAGAAAAGCAGTTTCAGTCAATTCTTTTTGAGGTTGTACCTCAGTGCACTGAAGATGTTACTAATGGGAACTAATATTCTGCTTATACATTTTCTAGGTTTATTTTATTTTAAAAAATAAAACTGTGCCATGTTTGAAGAGGAGCCTAAAGATTTCTTGTACCCTACATGATGTTACTTTTCTAGCCTTGTGTCATTTATTTTATACACTCAGCCTTCATAATCCTTTCAGATTTTTCTCTTTTCCTCTTTGTTATTTCTGGTGAGGTGCCTGATATTCGGTTCATTGATTGTCTGGGCTGTTATTATTTATTTTTTTTCCCCAAATTTTCACAAGGCTTAGACCCAAACTGCAGAATTCTGTCACTGCTGGATGATGAGGGGATCCTTGGATGCTTGGAACCCGGCTGAAGGATGCTGACTGTGTTTTTCCTCTGCTTCTGCAGGAGCTCCAGGCTTGCACCAGGCTCTGATGTGGTGGTACAGGCCAGATCATTTTATTCTTTTCCCCATTCATGTTGCAAGCCCGTGCATAATTTGCTGTCAGCTGCTGCCCCTGAGCCTTTTATTTTACCTTAACAGGTTTGGGTTTCTTCCTCTCACCGATTCTTTGTGCTTTTCAATTCTCTTTAGATGTCTTAGCCTGCATTTTTTTCCACAAGGAATCCCCTTTTCTTTCTTCTCTCAGTGTTTCTAACCTCCTTTGGCATCCTTGCTTCCCCCACTGTCATGTTTATAACACTTCTTGCTATATTGAAATCTGTGAATTTAATTAATGCACTGTTTACCCCTTCTTCCAGATCATTAATAAAGATGTTAAATAAAACTGATCCTAATACCAATCCCTGTGGCAATGTGCTAGCACCTCCCTTGTGCTGCTGCAATCTATTTATTTACAGCCCTTTAGCCACTATTCAGCCATGTGATAGTCCCCACAAGCAAGCCAATTTTAGGGTTTTTGAAAAGGGATTGTGTCACATTTTTGCCAAAGTCTGGGCTGATACAATCTACTCTATTATTTTAATCTACTGACTTGGCTGAATTTAATATATGTACAAAAATTAAATGTGATGAAATAGAGCTGTGGTTTTGGAGTGTTTTGAGATCTTGGCAGCTGAGTAGCTGTAATTCTGCTTTCTTAGAGCAATTACACCTCCTCCACCCCCACCCACCCCCCAGCCCAGTTACACCAGCATTTTATTCTGGGCTCAATTTAGATTTACTAGGAGAGGATTCTCAGCAGTGCTCCGTAATTCAGAGTGTGCTGAGCAGTGCCACACTCCTCACTGCTTCTCCAGGGCTGGATTTTAAATACCAAACTACTGTGGATGGAATGGTTCTGTTGGTAGTTCAATTGTCTAGTGGCAATTTGAATTGTCTACTGCTTGGTTGGCTGCAGTCGTCATCTTGTGGTTTTAATATACATATTAAAAAAAATATATATCTATATCTATATCTATATCTATATATAATAGATAATATAAGTTCAACATTATATAAAATTATAAATATAATTATTAAATATAATAGATTTAAATTAATTAGAAATTAAATTATTAATTAAATAGAATTATAGTTAATTATATATAAGTATACAAGTGTCTCTTTGAAATTTTATTTTTATGTGTTTGCAAAAGCAATAGTAAACTCTTATCTTAATTTTAAGTGCACACTTTCATCCTTGTGAAATTTTTGAGATTTATCTGTTTGCTTAAGTTCATTGTTGGTGTAAGTGCTTTCTTCCTGTGCAGCTTGGGGGGCTGTAGAATTTGTTTAATAGCACACTGAATTTGTATTTCCTTTAAATTTAAAGGTATTTAAACTGGAATAGGAAAAAATTTGTGCTTCACATCTTCATTGTGTGCATCAGTACAAACTGGAATGATGAGTTGTGCCATTGAATGAAACCAATCTTGTGAGATTTCACTTTCTCTTACTGTGTTTGGCTTGATTTTACAAGCTCTGTGCAAAACCCCCATTTTTACTGTATAATTGTGTTGTGGAAAACTCATTTATCCCACCTTGGTTGGAATGGCATGCCCTGCAAACACCACTGAGTCACCAAATCTGGGCTAAGAAGAGGGGTTAAAACCTGGCTGACAGGCTGATTTAGGTCTGTGCTAATGCAGAGCTCTAGAGGAGCACAAAAGCAGAGCAACCTGGTATAAAATAAATGACACAAGGCTAGAAAAGTAACATCATGTAGGGTACAAGAAATCTTTAGGCTCCTCATCAAACATGGCACAGTTTTGAGGTTTTTTTTTTTAATAAAATAAACCTAGGAAACGTATAAGCAGAATATTAGTTCCCATTAGTAACATCTTCAGTGCACTGAGGTACAACCTCAAAAGGAATTAACTGAAACTGCTTTTCTTCATTCATTAACACTGGGCATAATATTCAACCCTGCTGTTTGGGGTGGGCAGCTCTGCAGTCTGAGGCAAGCCCCAATGGGGCTGTGCTCAGGAGCACTTGGGGCCAGGATTTCCCCCTTTCCCCCAGCACTGAGATGCTGCATTCAGTGCCTTTAAACACAGTGATTTAAAGCATTTAAACACCACTGGAACTGGGGAGAGGAGGGTAGGTTGGAACACGGCTTAATCTCAGTTCCACACTCTTAGTCTGAGCTCTGCCATATTAACCGTTAACATCTTCCTCCAAATCAGTTTGGAGGGAAACTGTTTTCTTCTCCAGGGTGCAGTTAGGAAGTGCGTGCTCCAGATTTTGGACTGGCCAGGTTCATACTGGGTCAATACTTTGCTGCAGTGCCTTGGTTTGGGGTTCAGAGGCTTGACAGAGTTCTAGTGTCAGGTGCACCAAAATAGGATTTACTGTCTTGTTGGATGATGGTTTCAGAGCAGAATTAGTACTTCAGTAAGGCCTGCATTAGCAGGGATTGGTATTAGGATCAGTTTTATTTAACATCTTTATTAACGATCTGGAAGAAGGGGTAAACAGTGCATTAATTAAATTCACAGATTTCAATATAGCAAGAAGTGTTATAAACATGACAGTGGGGGAAGCAATGATGCCAAAGGAGGTTAGAAACACTGAGAGAAGTAAGAAAAGGGGATTCCTTGTGAAAAAAAAATGCAGGCTAGTACAACTGAAGAGAATTGAAAAGCACAAAAAATCAGCGAGAGGAAGAAACCCAAACCTGTTAAGGTAAAATAAAAGGCTCAGGGGCAGCAGCTGACAGCAAATTGTGAGATCCATAGCAAGTGATGGCCCTGGGAGTGCAGTGAAACATTGGCACAGGCTGCCCAGAGATGTGGCACATGCTCCATCTCTGGAAATACCCAAAGCCAGCCTGAATGGGGCCCTGAGCAACCTGGTGAAGGTGTCCCTGCTCATGGCAGGGGGGTTGGACTGAATTTAGTGTGTGATGTGCATTAATGTAGTAAGGGGTGGTGGAACTGAGTTTTTAAATCTGTTTGCAGACTGCTGTGAGTGTCTTCAGTGAGGAGAAACATGTGGGTGCCAGGAGGGTGGAGAATGTGGGTGAGGGAGCAGGGAAGGGGAATCCCAACTTTTTGCTTAATTTCTCTATCTACTAAACAAGTAACAGTTGTATGACTGCCATTTAAACACGAATTTCAGCACATGAAAACACCTGGAACTGCCAAGTATTGCTGTTAACTTTTTTTCAGCCAGGTGATCCAGCAAGGTCCTGAGCAAATTCAAGCCTTTGCTCCTTGGTTTCAGAGGTGATCCAGCAAGGAATCACCTCTGAAATTCAACCTCCTTGGTTTCAGAGGTGATCCAGCAAGGAATCACTCTGAAATTCAACCTCCTTGGTTTCAGAGGTGATCCAGCAAGGAATCACCTCTGAAATTCAACCTCCTTGTTTTCAGAGGTGATCCAGCAAGGAATCACTCTGAAATTCAACCTCCTTGGTTTCAGAAGTGATCCAGCAAAGAATCACCTCTGAAATTCAACTTCCTTGGTTTCAGAGGTGATCCAGCAAGGAATCACCTCTGAAATTCAACCTCCTTGTTTCAGAGGTGATCCAGCAAGGAATCACCTCTGAAGTTCACAGGAATTTCAAGCACATGAAAACACCTGGAAAGTGCCAAGTATTGTTGTTAACTTAACTCTATTTTTAGCCGGGTGACCAAGCAAGATCCTGAGCAAATTCAAGCCTTTCCTCCTTGAGTGGTTTCGGAGGAGCCAGAGGGAGGTTTTTTTGCCCCTGGAAGTCTGTGTGCTTGCAGGGGCTCCTGGCTGGATCATTGCACTGCAGGGCTAAGGAGGTGTCTGGGTTTTGCAGGATAAGAAGGGGCGTTCTTGAGATCCTGTTGAAGTGGAATAGATAGCTGTGTCACTTGAAGTGGGAGCTGATAACGTGTGATTTCAGGACACTTGAAGCCCTCTCCTCCAAAAGAGGAAGATTAATAAACAAAAACTGCAGTGCTCTGAGTTTACTTCCTGAAATTTCTGCTTTGGGTGGTAAATGCATTGCTCATTAAGAATTGGGTATTAGGAAGGATTGGAAGAATTCAGAGAGGCTGCAGAGGGGATGGGGTCAGGGAGAGCCATCTGGCACAGAAATCTGTGCTCTCCTGTGCTGTGCAGCCCAGCAAAGCTGGGCTCCTGCACAAACTGTTCCTGGGCTAAGCCTGTGCCTGGCTCACTGATGAAAACTTCTCCTTCCAAGGCACAAATCAGTTGGACAATCCCAGCCTTCCCAAACCCCAATTCCAGCCCATTTTTTTCCCCCACACTGCTGTTTCAGTGCTGTGTACTTTTAAAATACACCCACCTTGGCACTGATTGTCCGTGGGGACGATATTGAGACTTCAAAGGAATGTAGGGTGGGCCACACATGAGCACCTGTGGGAAGAAATGCACCTTTGTGCCTCAGGAAATAATACAAATATTCATTCCCACCTCCTAATAACCACCTCCTGCTCTTTATTTCAAGCCAGACTAAGGGTAGAAGATTCAATCTCCAAGGAAAGGCACTTAGCACGTATCTGAGCAAAGAGTCCTGCAGTCCAGGCAGTGAAAACTGACACTGCTTCTTCCCTTCCATCAGAAGGCCTGTTGAAATGTAGGGCCTGTTATTGTATATTTATTCAGGCATCAATCACAATCAGGCCTCCTGCTAGTTCATCTGTAAGGCCATTGTAATCCTATTTTTATCAGTTCCTTCCTGTACAACAGACAGTTAAAATAGCACGAGTGGGGCTCACAAATATCTTAATGGCTTCGGTTCCCAGAGATATCAGTGACCAGAGGAAGCGTTTTGCCCAAATTTCTTCCTGAGCTGATAAGGGGGATAAACAGGGCTGAGGTGCAGGGCGAGGGCAGTGGGAAGTGCAGCCTGGGATGGAGCTGCACAAAGAGCAGGCAGCACTGCCTAGGGAAAAACCTCGGGGGCAGATGGAAGGAAGGGCTCCTGTTTGGGGAAGGGTTCTGTCTTTTCTGCAAGGTGGCCTGGGTCAAGTGATTTTTGTAATTTATTTTAATAAATTTTAAAAATTTATTTTGTAATTTATTGTATTCTTAAAATTATCATTTATTTGTTTTTTATTTATTATTTTAAATTTCTTTTCTAATTTATTGCATTTTAAAAATTCTCATTTATTTATTATTTATTTATCACTTAATTTAATCAATATTTATTTATTATTATTAAATTATTATTTATTATTTATTTATTACATAATTAAATTAATTAACTAACTAATTAATTAGATCACTACTTTATTTATTTTTGATTAATTTATTAATTTTATTTCTTGTTATTTAATTGATTATCTAATCTCACTCGGTTCCCAATTAATTATTTATTTAATTTGTTTGATCAATCCTTATACATTTAATTCATTATTTTATTTCATTTATTTATTTTTATTTTGATTGTTTTATTTAATTTATTATTTAATTTTATCTAATTTAAATTTATTATTTAATTTAAATTGATTATTCATTTAATTCATTATTTTATTTCTTTATTTTGATTTTGATTAATTTATTTTTTATCTATTTTGTAATTTATTGTAATTTTAAAATTTTTTTTGTAATTTTTTCCCCCCTGGTTTTGTTATTTTACTTCTTAAAAATCTGCAAGTGATTATTTAAGTGGAGGAAATTGAGTGAAATAATTGGCAGCATGTCATTTTTTTAAATTTGGGACAGTGTGCTGCTGACTCTTTAAGTAGCAGTATAAAAATGTAATACATTAATATTTTTGCTCTTCTTTCTGTACATATAATTAAATATTTGCTTATTATAAAGTGATGAATTATGCTTTCTAATATTTTTTTCATTAATTCTAGCTGTCTTTTGATGCAAAGTTTTAGAAATAATTCATAAATTAACATAGAGAATGTTTTAAAATGCATTCTCTTACCAGAATGAAACTAGCTTAGGACTGTGAATGCATAAGGAAAAAGTTCATTACAGCAAATTTTATCTTATAAGACAAAATATTGCCTTTGTCTCAGCTTTTTCAACTAATCTATTGTTCCTGGTCAAGCCAGTCTTTCAAGATTTCAGAGATAAGGGACGTAGTGTTTTAGACTTAGTTTTTATTCATAAATCGTAGGTGGTACTTTTCCTGTTTTGATTCCCAGGTTTTTGGGGATTTTTCCTTTTCATTTTAATCAAGCATTAATATGTACTACTTATATGAACTATAACAAAAAAATTATTATTTTCTAGAAAAGCAGAAATGAATCCTGTAACAATTTTTTCAGCAAAATGTAATTCTAAGAGTTTATTCAGAGACTTCTTTCAGTTAAATGGTTGACCTTTAATTTTAAGAACAAGAAAATATTGCTTATTTTGGGGGCTATTAATGATTTTATGATATTATTCTAAGTGTAGACTTTGTGTGGGTGGTTACATCTTTCAGGTAAGTGTTAAAAACAATTAGCTGTCCAAACCAGTAATAATGTACTTCATACAAACCAGAATTTGCTGTGTAAAAACTCAAAAATCCACGTGAACTAAATCAGAAATATGAGTTTGTCTCGCTACCACCTTTGTTTTTTGAACCTTAGTTTCTGCTGCAGGAGAAGCCACATGCCAGGCTATTTTCTCCTTCCTGTAGGGTCTTTTGTCCCCCTTTTGTCCCAGGGGTGGCAGCTGCTGGTGACACTTGGGTTTATGTTTAGCTACACAATATGATGGTGACACTTGGGTTTATGTTTAGCTACACAATATGAGGAGGTTGCACCAAAAACGTGCTGAAGATTTCAAATGTGGCCCCACCTTTTTTTTTTTTTTTTAATTTTAGCTGTTAACCACTCCAATTGTGCATTCCAAAATACCCTTTTCCATGGAAACTTATTTAAAATAATTTGTGCAAGAAAGCAACCAGTCAGTAGAGTCTGAAATATTTTTGGGGACGTTTTGCTAGAGATAAAAGAGGCATCAGTGTTCTTCCGCCACGAAAACAGGCAACAGATAATACCGAGGCATCCCCCTCACTGCAAACAGAACTTCAGCGCACACAGCAAGCTGAAATTCAGTGTTGCTCTGCTCCTGGAGCTCTGTTTTGGCTAAAGCCAGCAGAGATTGACAGCAGGGGCAGCTTCTGGGAAGCTGCAGGGCTCCTGGTGGTGCTGGAGCTGATGGTTCTGTCCATGGGGCAGGCACTGCAGGTCAGCCTGCCTTCCCCAGGGATTGATTTCCCACTGATTCTCTCCTTTGTCTCTTTTGTTTCTGTCATGGAAGGTGCCTGTGTTTTTCAGCCTAACTTAAGTGTGTAAGTTTAGGCTGGGGATTAGGGAGAAATTCTTGTCAGTGCCATGGTCTGGGTGACAAGGTGGTGCTAGGGCAGAGCTCGGGCTCAATGAACTCAAAGGTCTCGTCCAATCTAGTTAATCCTGTGATTCTGTCACAGAAGCATCATGCTGAATTGTGTGCTGAAAACCTTAGATAATCAGAATTTTGTAGCAGCTGACCTTACAACATGGTCAATTAAATCCTTCTGTCTGAGGTTAGGTCAAGAACAAATTGTGCCCATTTACAGTAATTTAGGTTTTCCTTTTGTTGCTGTTCTTAACTCTCCTTTCAAGAAGAATTAATCACTTCTGGAGGTGTGGCATGTAAGTTAATTTAAAAGTTGGTCTGACTTTTCTTTCTCTTCAAGTGACAGGAAGGTGAATATGAGCAAAGCTGTTATTCTAGTTGGAATAAATAGAGGGGGTGGAGGGGGTTGTGACTTTCACATCACAGCTTTCACTTTGGTCCTAATAATATTGCACTTTCTTCTCACCTCACTCTGGTGGTTATACTTCAGGTGAAGTCATTTTTACTTCAGCAGAAGCTGACAAGAAAGGGCAAACTTTGCCAGGGAGCAGGAACTGCTCATTTTGATATTCTGTCCCAGCAGCTGGGGTTTTTTTCATCAGGGTGGTGATTCCTTCAAGGCACAGGGCCCTGAGCACAGATCCTGTTGTGCTGCTGCTGCTCCTGGCCAGACATGCTGACCATGGGGAGCTGTGCAGGGGGGAAAGGCTGCTGGGAAAGCCCCAAGTGAAGCCTGCACACTGCGCTGGCCTCTGTGCTTGACTTCTCAAATATGGGATGGGGTGGCTGAAAGCAGGAGGATGAGTCTGTCCTGCAAATTGTGGTGTGAAAAATGTCACTTGTTAAAGCAGCTCCCCTGAACGAGTGTCAGTAATTGTGTGTTTGTGGAAACATGGTCTCCTTCCTCTCCCTTGCTGTATTTTCACTGCTCTTATCTACTCTGTTACCTTTTTTATGGGGATTTTATGTAAATAATAGGTAGCATGCCACTAATCCTTTGTGTAAAATTTTACTAACTCTAAAGAAGGTGTTGCTTTGTAAGCAAAGTGAGGTCCTGAGCTTATTTCCGTTGACTTCCATGAGCGTTTTGTCTTTCTGATTCCACCTTTATGGATTTCCAATGCTTTGGTATCATTGTCATTAATGAAGTGAGTTTTGCAATAACTCTGCAGTAAATGCCTTGCCAATACTCACCTCAATTAAACCTTGATCCACTTCAAACCCTTGGGCAGAGCTCTCATTGCTCATTTCAGTGGGAGGTGAAGCCCCAGTGTCTGTCAGGGACTGTCAGACCTGGGATGAGAAGACAGAGGAACGTTGTTCCCCCCTCCACCCCAAGATAAACAGGGACACTGTTTTGGTATATCTTGCAGTCAAGCAGAAGTTAAAACCTTGCACAAACCTTGCCTTGTGTGCCTGGAGCTCTCCAGCTAAAGAAAGCCATTGTGCCTGTGGAGGTTTTGGTGAACACATGCTTCAGGTTGAAGGGGGATTATAAAACACGGGGAATGGCAAAAGTTTTTTTAAGGATAAATTTGTTTAATTAAGAAATGGCACCTAAATTGTTTTTACTTTTAACTTAGTAATTAACCACTTGTGGCCCACAATGCAGAATTTTTTCATCTAATTACACAAAACCACCCAAACCCATGAAGCAGAAAGTGAAGGACCAGCCTCTACTCTAAAACCTCTATCTTGCTTTATATATATTACTGTAGTCTAAAACCTTAAACTCTTAAGTTTTTTCCTATGTGATATTACACACTTTTATTTAAACTACACACCCATAATCCCAATTTTATCATTCAATTTTAGAAACCTTTCCTACAGCCTCAAGTCAAATGTAATATTCTCTTAGGAGTCAGTGCCTGTCAGCACAAAAAGTCTAAAATTCTCAATAACCAGAGTTCTAACAGCTATGAAGTAGTATCTGATTTTGGTATCATGCTATAAAACATGGCACTTATTATAAATAAATGTACTGTTCATCATAATGAACTACCAAATAATTACCCTGTGTGAACTGCTTTTCATAATTTAGTTTCTTTAAATATGCCAAAAAGTATATCTGCTCCCATGAATACTGGGAGCAGAAGCCCCTGATAATGAAGTCATTTTCTCTTTGGGAAGAATAGAATTACCATCTAAAATATTTATAGGAAATATTTCAGTGACTGTACCAAGTTCACTTTGAAATCACCATTTCCTATAGCTTGAGTTCAACAGCAGTTAAAATATCTTTGTGTAACACTAGAAGAAGTTAAAAGTGTTATTGGTCTCTATTTTATCATGAGTTCTGTTGGCAGTGATAAAATTCTCAAATGTACCAACTAGAGAAGAGAAGTGGAGCAGAAAAGAGACATTTGGTTATTGATTATTGAATATTAGATCTTTGAGTAAAGAAAATGTCTGATTAGTAAAGTTTGGGATTGAAAAGTCGAGATAAAAAATGAAGATGACCAGAAATTTTGGCGCTGAGCTACAAAATTGACCTAGAACTCTCTAGATGCATTTTCCAACCCTAGGAAACTTTCTGACTCTGCTCCTCTGAGTCTCATCCAAAGCTCCTTGAAGCCAATAGGATTTTCCCACTGATCTCAGTAGGCTTTAAATCATGTGTTTGATCCTGGGGTTCTTAGACAACAGATGAGAAAAAAATTTAAAATCCTGTGCTTGGAACTGTGGCTGACTCAGGACTGCAGATGTGCACTGTGAAATACAGCATGCAGGTCTGCATCTTGCTGCCAGCTTGGGCATCTAAACAGCTCAGAAAAACATCTTGGAGTCTCCAGGCCTGTAAGAATTTGAAAAAGGCTTTTTCTTTTATGCCTTCATTGCAGCTGGAGTTTGAAAAGTCGTGTGACTGCTGTGTTTTCTGTGGTTTTTCACTGTTTCAGGGTATTATTTAAAGAACTTCCTTACACTGAGCAGGTTATCAGTTCATTATGCAGATGAAAAATAAAAGATTAGGGATGAAAGTCCGCTCCCTCTGAAATCAGTAGCATTTGCTCCTCAGTTCTGTAAAGAAAGGATGGAATTTCAAAAGTTACTTTGGAAGACAAATTCTTTCCAATGAAGGCATGGGCAGAAAAGTTTCATACTGGAGGACTAAAATTGAGTACCCTTCTAATTCTAACTGCTTTCCAGCCCTACAGTTACTTGTTGGAGATGTAAACACAACTATTTCACAGTATGTGAAATGCCTCTGAGCTTCTTAAAAACTATCAAAACATTCAAGAAATGATGTTAATTCAAAAAGAAATTGTTTTTCAGTTTCTGCTTTTGCTTGTGCTGCAGCCCAGTACAATCATGCTTTGGGAAGGATAAGGGAAGCATCTAATCCACACACCACCTTCAGAATAAACATATTTGTAATGTGGGTTGAAGAAGAGAGCTTTTTAAGTTAAATTGTGTGGACTTGAAAGCATCAATGCTGAATATTTTATGTGAAGCTTGTCAAGGGCCCTTACTAAAATAGCTTAAAAGCAGTATCACAGTTGCCTTCTTAGAAGCATTGCACACAAGAGGCATGTTGAAGGGTTTTCAATATTGCCAGAAGTTGATATATATATTTTTTTAGGTGTCAGATTTTATGTGCTGTATATATACGTGCATGCTCGTGTGAACAAACACCTATCTCACCACATTTCTGCAGGAGTTTTATTTTATATAATGCATCATGTCCCTTAAGGTACAGTAAATATGGGGTTGGAGCCTTGATTTTTTTTTTTAATTTCATTTTATTTAAAAGTTGCAGTGTGAAACTAAGCAAGAGTTCCTCAGCTCCCTATTTTCATGGAAGGAGACTGAAAGCAGCACTTGCAATCCATCCCAGCTGCTTTACACATTGTACCCTTTGCAAAAAGGGCTTTTTTCTCTCTCTGTTGCCCATAAGGGAGCCAAGGAAACTGCCTTGCACCAAATATTTCACTTCTGAACAGCTGAATTTAGCTGCAGTGTAATTGGCTTGCATGCACTGTAGCTAATGAAAACAGGTCATGTTTGGGCCTGATGCCTTGTAAGAAATGAAGTTACCTCTGTAAGGGTGTCATGAAAGTCATTGAAGCACTGCAAAACGTTAAATGCAGTGGAAAAATGACTGAGAGCCATTGCTTGTGTTTTACACACTTGGCTAATTCATCTGGCCAAATACACCTTGCAATGAAGCAGCTAGGCAGAGCCACGACAGTGAACACTGTTCTCCCCTTTATAAGTTCTCTAAATGTTATAAATTAATTTATAATTTATAAATTAATATAAATCTATAATATGAACCTATAATTTCTAATAATTGAATCTATAATTTCTAAAATTATAGAGAAATATTTACATTATTTATAAATATAAGCATTTATTATATATAAGTATATATAATTTTCTGTAATAATATATTATAAATAGAAACCTTTATATTATTTATAGATATAAAAATAAATTTATAAATTATAATTGATAATAGAATGTCTAAATTATAGAGAAATAGATATAATTTATAAATAGAAATATTTATTCTATAAAATTATAGAGAAATATATATAATTTATTAATAGAAATATTTATTCTATATAATTATATAGAATATGTAATATATTATTATATTATAAATAACTATTTATATTATTTATAAATATAAAAAGAATTTTATAAATTATAATTGATAATAGAAACTTTTACAATAGAAATTAAATAGAATTATAAATTTATCATTCATAATATGAATTTCAGGCAGAAATCGAGCTGCTCTAACAATCTGGTCAACAAAGTTTGGTAGGGCTTGTAGGTTTTGATGTGCAAAGTGTGTCAAACTCCTTCAACATGCTAAATCCTCGTGCTGATTTCATTGCTTGGTTGCAGCCTCTTGCCTATTTATGTGTAGAGGCAGATAGGAGAAAATAGATGGAGTGTGCTGCATACAAGGATAATAATGTTGCATGTAAGTGTAATAGAGGCACTGTGTTTCTGCATGCATGCATTGGGGTACTGGCACTGTGTATGGCATGTTGAGGCTGTTTCTCTAGTTTTCTCTTTGGTATTTAAGGAGTTTTTTGTTCATACCTCCTGAATTGAGCCTTCTGAGGATGGTTTTTTTCACCGCTTGTATTGGTTAAAGTACAGGTTGGAGTAAAATGTTATATACATGTTAAATATACAAGTTAAAATATTACTGGAGTATTGTATGGACTGAATTCACCATCCCAGCAGTCTTGCCTTTCCCTTTTCCTCTCGGGTGTGGCAAGGGAAGCTAAGCTAAGGAGAAAGCCAGGCTGTAAGGAGATGGCTGTGGGTGTGAGGGGGCAGCTGTGATCTCCTGCATCCCTGGGAGAGGAAGCTTTCAGGTGGATCCCACCGTGCCCTGAAAATAGACCCCCAAAATATGGTGTGCCTCATTTGTGTCATCTCAGCCATGGGGAATTCTGGCCATCTGGGGCCTGGCTTTTGTACTTTGAAAGAAAAGAGTTGTGCAGATGAACCTCTTCAGGGGAATGTAGCCAAAAACGCGGCGCAGGGCTTGAATTTTACCCTACCTTCCACTAAAAAGTTTGTTTCCTAATGCTTATAAAAGACATCACAGTGACCTCTAGGCTTTGTTGTGCCAGTCAAAATAATTTCTTCTGATAAAGGCAGGCTGAGCAACAGCTTGTGTTGGGGAATGGAAGGCAGCAGGGCCTTATAGGGAGGGTAGGATGCCAAGTTTTTAATGGATGCTGCTAACAGAAATGCACCTTCTCATGTCTTCTGTGTTCTCAGAAGCAAAGCAATATCAAAGAGCAGGACAGCAAGAGATGAACTTATTGAAAAATAAATCATGGGTGAAATTTCCAGCCCTGGCTTGGGTGCGAGCAGCATTTCACACGCTGGGGGAGGGTGCTGCATTCCATCCCAATGCCCCCTGCTCCTTTCAGCACCAGGCAGGAGGAGCCACTGCAGGCAGTGGCAGCTCTGCCTGGCTCTGAGGGCAGGCAAACAGGAGGGGCAGAGTGAGCAGTGCCTCAAGTGGGACAGGGAAGCAATATCCAGGTGAGAATTGCTCACAGAACCCCGTCTGTTTTCCTCCCACTGGTTATCAGCTCTATGGCATGAGCAAGCCTATGGAAAGGAGTTGCCTGTTTAAAGGAGTTGCCTTTTAGAGACAGAAGATTGTTGTTTCACTAGAGCAGGATTTAGCAGAGAGAAACCCCAGTTCACAGTTTGGACTTGAACTTGCCCACTGCAGTTGATAGGAATTTGTAAGTTATGGCCGTAAGAAATGTTCCTGTGCTCTCCTCCCTGCTGCCACTGAAGGGATGTCTGTAGGTTCTGAAATCCCTGGGAGCAGGAGGCATCATCTCCTACAGAAATGTTTTCTGAAGGGTGTTTAGCTCTTCACCACTACCATCTAGGTCTCAGTCTGTTAATCCACATAAAATATGTATTATGGCCACGTGACTTAATCTCCTGTATCCCAGGGTGTTTGTTGCTGTCAGGATCTGATAACCAGTGATAGGAAAGCAAAAAAATATTTGCAAGATTTGACCCTTAGTGGTGTTTTAAAATAAGTATTTATATGAGTATTTATATACATATATGCAAATATTTGCAAGATTTGACCCTTGGTGGTGTTTTTAATATTTCTATGAGTATTTAAATGGACATTTATATACACACATACAAAGTTTTCTTACCTCATGCTCAATGTTTCAACCTGTGTGAAGTCACATTATTGAGCTTCCCCCTGTTACCATCAATACCTGGGAGTGGGCCAGGAGCCAGGGGCAAAAGTGAATTTTCACATTTGGAGAAAGCAGCTCTGTTGTTTTCCTGTGCCTTTGCTCATCTGTCATTGTGGCAATGCATAGTGACATTTCAAACTGCTAGCATGGAAATAAGAAGAAAAGTGTTTGGGACAACTGGGAAATTTCATTTAGACAGAATGTCAGACCCTGGTCTCCAGCGAAAATACTGTAGGTTCACCACGTCCAGCTTTGAGATATCATTTGATGTGAAATTAAATCAGAGGCCAGCCAGGAACAGGAAAACATTTGAGCCTGCTCACTTTTGGTTTGTTGTACAGTTCTGGTGCTCCTGATGCCTTGCAGGAGTGAGTTACAGTGGATAACCATTTATTGAGGTGTTTTGAAAGCACGATTCCCACAGAAATGTCTTTAATTCCTCTCCTGGAAGTTTGAAAAGTGTGTTAAATCTCCAGAGTGCTTATTGTGGCCCTCGTGGTTGCCTGGATGGGGTTGGTGCCGGCTCGCAGTGACGTGGCTTTGCGCAGTAACCTGACACTGATGTTCGGGACAAACAGGCACCAGCGCGGCTCCTGGATGGGCGGCTCACACGTATTCATAAGCTGTGCCATTCATTTCTCTGACATGGAAAAAAGGGTAGGGCTGCTTTCATCCTCCTGCCAGCCCTTTTATCTCCAAAGAATCGAATTTCAGGAAACCTTTCTGCCTAGGTCACAATTTCAAAGGGGCCTGTGATATTTTCAAAGTTTAACATCTTAATTCTCGTAATTTGAATTTCTTTTCCCACCGAGAAGGCAAAACAAAGAAGCGCCCTCAAAACAAAAGAGAAACCAATGAAAAAACCTAATGCAAAACACAGGTTTGGAGACATGGGGCTTAGTAAAAATGTGTTTAGTGGTACTTCACTTCCTACCATTGAGGACAGCACATTGTTAGAGCTGGTGCAGTGTTTATACACTTTGTGGTTATGGCTGTAGTCAGGGCTATTGTTGAAGGATGTTATACAGACATTTATCATGGTATGTCAGCAAACCCATTGTAAAAATGTCCTGGTAGTTAAATGAGGCTTAGATTTAATGAGGCTGTAAGAAAGGGCCATTTTTTAATCATACTGTAAATAAGGTTCCTGTGGCAATGTCATTGGGATTAACGTGCAGGTTTTCTCTTGTTTCAAAATAAGAGCAATATCTCCAGGAGGTTAGGCGGGCATTTTAGGAATACAGTCTTGCAAAGCTTTTGCAGCAGGAGGTTTGTGCTCACAGTTCAACTACACAATGTTTCTAGATGAAGGTGTGACATTACAAAAAGTTCAGACCTCCCCTCCTGTAAGTTTTATAAGTTAATAGTAGGTATTATAAGTTTATAATACTATTATAAGTTTATATACTAATACTATTATAAGTTTATATACTATACTTATAATACTTTTTAATAATATCCTTTATAAGTTTATTTAGTTTATAAGTACTATTTATATAGTTTATTATACTATTTATAAGTTAATAGTACAGTATAGGTAATTGTACTTACACTAACAGAATACTGTGGTCATGGCTAATTAATGCACTGTCAGTGACAGAAAACCCTCTTCAGTACTTTTTAAAAAGATGCTCAGCATAGTTCCAAATTTCTGTACTGTTGCATTTGCTAACAGTGAACTGACTTTATTGTTTTTAACACCACTGTCGCTGAGAAATATAAAGATGCCGCTCATAACCATTAAGATTTTACACATCAACATTTATATTTCTTACAGCTGTGAAAACAGCCATCTAAAGGTTTCAAAGATAGTTATTTTAACTACCTTTTCACTTTCTGCATTTGTTTTCAATCTAATGTATTTTCTGTGCAGTACAGGTGCTGTGCCTTATATTTAAATTAAAAAGTATGAAAGTGTAAGGGAAAATATAATTTTTGTCATTGTCAACAGAAGATTAGGACAGGAAGAGTGTCTTTATCCTTCTATTTCTTTTGCAGCAGGAGTGCACTGTTCTATTCTAAGCTGTAGTTTGGTGTGAGTTGCAGCCCCTGCCCTGAACAGCCAGTCCTGAGCCCAGAGCTCTCATTCTCCAGTCCCACATTTGGGCTGGTTGAAGTTTTGAACGCTGTAAAACCAAACAACCCAAAAGTTCTTCCCATTTTTGTCGACAAGGGCACTGTCAGTGGCCTCACCTCGGGCTCATCAGGAAAAGAGAGCAGTGCCTGTGGCAGGGGGAGGCTCAGCCGAGGAGCAGAGTGTTTTGTTAACAGAGAAAAACACCTTTCTGCAGCCTCTGGAGATGGAATTGTGCCCGTCCACTGGCAGGGGGCTATTATTGATGCCTTAATGAAGGGATGGGACTATTTTGGGGATAAAAACCATTTATTGCTCAGATAAACTTCAGCCTCAGAGTCTGTGAGATTTTAGAGGAGCAAGAACTCAGCCATAGCTCAGAGCAGTCACAAGTTTTTTCATTACAAGACAATGTAGAACTTTCTAATCCAATGGAAAGCTGCCACAAAGTTTGTTTTGTTTTTCTGACCTATCACCTTTACTTCATTCTCTGCACTGTGGATACTTTTATCCCATGGGCTGCTATCCCATGAACAGACACATGTGCTTCTATTATCACATCTGAGCTCTTACACAATTACATTACTGCACTAAAAACCCTTCACCATCTTATCAATACAGTTTCTCACTCACTTAAGGCATATTCTTCCTTACAACTATAGAAACATGAGTTTGTGATTTTTCTGCTTTATGTCTGTGTACTTTTATTTTTACATCAACCCAGGGCTGCAAATCAAACCCTCCAGTGTCCGTGGAAGTTTCTGTCTTTCCATTTCCTCCAGGGGCAGCTGTTCCCAGAGGGAAGGCAGGGCCACCCCAGGCTCCCGAGTCACTCCACTCAGGGAGAACTGGGTTCTGAATCACCTCATTCCAACTCTGGCACTGCTGCCTTCAAGAGGAAGACCCAGACAATGGAGAAAAGGAAAAGATAATTCAGGATGAGGATATTTTGAGCAGCCAAGACCACATTAGCTTTCCTTCTCCACCAAGAAAAATTTTGACTCAGCTGGGGACTCGCATGCCGTGTTAGAGCCCGAGGTTTCCCTTTGACAATATATTTCCTTTCAGCTGCTTAAACCTTTTTTGGGGGCATTGCTGGGGTAGTGATTGCAAGTGCTTCATCCTACAAGAGCAGATTCCTGCAGCTCTCTATTTAGAAGGCTATTTAATGTTAGCTCTCTATTCATTTGGAAATAATGGTGTTGGGTGGGGGGAAATAATTAAAATGGCTTCAAAAAGTAGTTAATTATAAAGCCTACCATGGCCTGCAGTATAAAATACATTGCAGTCTGAGAAATCATGTAGGGGAGCATCACTAAAATAATTAATTTTAAATTTTACATCTATCACCCACCCAGCAAATGCCTTGGCTGCTGCTAAAATGAGTCCAGTGCCCTTCAAAAACTGAGCATCTCTTCTGTCTCCCACCCACTCCCTTTTAGCTATCCTGGTTGCTTCTTTACTCTGGGGAGGCAATTTGTGTCAAGAACATCAATTTTGGAGAAGGGCTTTGGGCAAGAAATGAAATGCTCTCTGTGCTGATTTTAGCATTATTTTAGCACTGTGTTTTGTGGGGCCAGGGCTGAACTCTTGGGGTGCCTGATCGGGCAGAGACCTGACGGCTCCTGCCTGGCTCTGGCTCAGCTAAGCCCAGCTCTGGCGCTGGCCTGGGAACGTTTCCAGTCCTGGCAGCGCTCAGAGGGCATCAGAGCAGTGCTGGCCTCCCACCAAGGCAATCCTTGAAATTCAGCACCAGATTTAGGGGTTTTTCTGAGCCACTGGGTGTGCCTAGCTGGGGAGCCAGGCAGGCATTGAATATTGAGTATCACCTCTAAGTGCAGGAGAAGGGCTGCTGCCTTTTGGTATTTTAGGGGTGAGGGCTGGCTTTTTTGGCTTTATTTTTGTTTGTTTGGGGTTTTTTCTTTGTTTTGGTTTTTATTTGTTTTTGTTGTTGTTGTTTGTTGTTTTTTGAGGGGTTTGTGGTTTTTTTTGGTTGGTTTTGAGGTTTTTTTGTTGTTGTTGCTTGTTTGTTTGGTTTTTGGTTTTGTTGGGTTTTTGTTTGTTTGAGGGGTTTTGTTTGTTTGTTTGTTTGTTTGCTTTTTAGTTTTTGTGGTTTCCGTTTCTTTTTTGTTTGTTTGTTTTTGGGGTTTTTTAGGTTTTTTGTTTGTTTGGGGTTTTTTGTGTTGTTTTGGAGGATTTTTGGAGTTCTTTTTCGCTTTTTGTTTGGGGTTTTTTGTTGTTTTTGTTTTGGTTTTTTGTGGAGATTTTTTTTTTGTTGGGTTTTGGGTTTTGGTTTCTGTTTTGCTGTTGGCTTTTTGTTGGTTTTTGGAAGGGTTTTTTGCCTTTTTTTTCCTTTTTTGGGATTTTTTTTTTGTTTGGTTTTTTTTGTTGGTTTTGGGTTTTTTGTTTGTTTTTTGTGGTTTGGGGTTGTTTTGTTTGATTTTTTTTCTTTTTTTGTTTTGTTTTTTGGGATTTTTGGGGTTCTTTTTCACTTTTTGTTTGGGGTTTTTTCTTGTTGTTTTTGTTTTGGTTTTTTGGGGGGAACTTTTTTGTTTTGTTTGTTAGTTTTTGGGTTTTGGTTTTTGTTTTTCTGTTGGGTTTTTGTTGGGTTTTGGGGTTTGCTCTTGGTTTTTTTTTTCCTTTTCAATTTTGTTTTGTTTTGTTTGGGGGTTTTTTTAATTGGTTTTGGGGTTTTTTGGTTGGTTTTTTGGGTTTTTTTTTTTGGTTTTTTTGGGGTTTTTTTTTCCTTTTTTTGTTTTTGTGGATTTTTGAGGGTTCTTTTTCGCTTTTTTGGGGGGTTTTTTGTCTTTTGGGGGTTTTTTTGTTGGTTTTGGTTTTTTTGTTGGTTTTTGGCTTTTGGTTTTTGGTTTTCTGTTGGGTTTTTGTTGGTTTTTGGGGTTTTTTTTAGGTTTTTTTTTCTTCTTTTTGATTGTTTTTTGGTGTTTTTTGGTGTTTTTTGGGCTTTTTTTTGTTGTTGTTTTTGGGGTTTTTTGCTGGGGTTTTTTTGTGGGTTTTTTGTTTTGTTTTTGTGGTTTTTGTATTGTTTTTTTTGGGTTCTTTGTTTGTTTTTGTTTTTCTCCTTTTTGCCGTTTCTGTTTGTTTATTTATTTATTTTAATGTACTTTCGAAGACCGGAGTGCGTGTCCCGGGCAGGCTGCGGCTCTGCTCGCCGCCAGCCCGCCTGTGCTCCGCGGCTGCCGCCCCTGTGTCACTGTGTGCCAGCTCCTGCCCTCCTCCTGTGCCTGCCCTGGCACCCAGTGCTTTATCAAACGCTGCCTCCCCAGCACCCATTAGGCCTGATCTCAGCGCTGCTAATAAACAGCAACATCGCGGCCGTATTTTCTGGTTCCTGTCAGAGCCCTGCTTTCCTGGGTGAAATAAAAGTGCCATTAACATGCTCCTCCTCATGGGCTCTGACAGTTTGATTAATTGGGCCCCCTCTTTAGATGACCCCTGCACTGACACGACAAGGAGGTGAATAGAAAATGAATCGTTTGCCCACATAATGGCCTGCTGCAACTTTCAGATTTTTATCAGATCAGCCTCAAGTCCAGGGCCTGTGCTAAAACCCCCAGTGTACAGCAATATATGGCTGTGGGTTATGAACTGCACGCTTTACAGCATGCTTAAGGAATTAAAACCAAACCAATCCTGGCCATGCTGATAGATTGACTTCTTCTCTAAGAATTAATCTTTCCTTTACTCTCTTGGCCGTACAGTACAGATCTAATTCATTTACATTATCAAATAAAATGACCTTTTGTTTTCAAAGGGTTTTTTATTGCCAGAAAATACAGTATGTTAACTCTGTGGTTATTCAGCCTCCCATAAAATACTAATGTAAAGCCATTATTCTAGTGCCACTCTATTTAAATGTCAGTCTGCCTTTCTGTTATAAACCACCAGTTCATAGGCTGCTAACTCATCAGTGAAAAATTTACTTCAGCTGCGAACTTGTAATAGGAGCTCACAACTTTTCTTTGAATGCAGCTTTTTAAAAAAAATTATGAGTATGTAATATCCCAAGGGGTGAATATTTAATTGTGACACTACAGCTTGGCTGGAGCACCTCTCCTGCAGAGATAGGCTGAGAGACTTGGGGCTGTTCAGCCTGGAGAAGACAAGGCTCCAGGGTGATCTTCCAGCTTTCAGTGCCTAAAGGGGTTACAGGAGAACTGCAGAGGGACTCGGACAAGGGCATGGAGTGACAGGACAAGGGACAGTGGCTCCAAACCACAGAAGGCAGGGTTAAATTAGATCCTGGGAAGAAATTCTTTACTGTGGGGGTGGGGATGCCCTGGCACGGGGAGCCCAGAGAAGCTGTGGCTGCCCCTGGATCCCTGGAAATGTTCCAGGCCAGGCTGGATGGGGCTTGGAGCAGCCTGGGACTGGGGAAGGTGTCCCTGCCCATAAGGGGCATAAAGAAAAAGCTGAAGAGACTGGAGAGAGCATTCGGCCTCGCAGAGGCAAAGAGAGCATTGAAAAGGATCTGTGTAAGCAATGGGTCACTCCTTTTTGTGGCCTTCAAGATTAAACAAGGAACTCTGATGACAGTTGGGTCATTTCCACAACATTTCATTTTAAGGCCCCCCCACCTTGGTGTTGTCCTTCTGATGCCTTGTGCAGGCTGCCCTGGAGCAGGGGCTGGGCAGAGCTACAGAATAAAGCAGGGATTGATTCCAAGCATCTCCTCCATGGATCCACCTTTGGGCAGCACAAGAGCCCAGCCAGGGCTGCACCCAAGATGAACCAAAATGGCCCCAAAATGCACGAGCGCTCCCGGGGTCTCTCCCTGGGATCAGTTCTGCTCCATTTGCATCTTGCACTTCATTGTCCCATTCCAGCTTTAGCCCCTGCAGTCCCACCCTGCTTGTTTTTCTCTCTGCAGCCCACGGGGTTTGTGCTCCTGGGCTGAGATTTGGATCATTTGTCCTTGGTGCCCAGCTGGAGCAGGAATTGTTTTGTCTCCCTGCTCTGTGCACAGAGCTCACCATCCCTGAATATGGAGCTCAGACCCACACACCAAAGCAGCACAGAATGTGAAAAATAGAAAAGATAAACTCTGAGGAATCACTTCCAACGAGGTTTGTGGGAGATGGGAATTACCACAGACTGAAGGAGAGTTAATTTGACTCTTCTGGTGAAAAAACTACTAATAATAGAATATTTGTAACAATGCCCATGGCAGAGAGCTGGAACTAGGTAGGTTTGAAGGTCCCTTCCAGCCCAAACCATTCTGTGGGTTGTAGCACCAGGAGCAGCAGTCCTTGCCCTCTGGCTGGAGCTGCTGCTCCACAGCCCCAGGAGGAGCAGTTGCATCAGCCCTTGGAAGCACAGTGCAATCCTCTAGGAGGTGTGACCGTGCTCACAGGGGTTCCAGGATGAGGGAAGAGACGAGGATCTGACTCCATGTTTCAGAAGGCTTGATTTATTATTTTATTCTATATATTACATTAAAACTATACTAAAAGAATAGAAGAAAGGATTTCATCAGATGGCCAGCTAAGAATAGAATAGGAAGGAATGATAACAAAGGTTTGTGGCTCAGCTCTCTGTCCGAGCCAGCTGGGCTGTGATTGGCCATTAATTACAAACATCCAGCATGGGCCAGTCACAGATGCACCTGTTGCATTCCACAGCAGCAGATAACCATTGGTTACATTTTGTTCCTGAGGCCTCTCAGCTTCTCAGGAGGAAAAATCCTAAGGAAAGGATTTTCCATAACAGATGTCTGCGATAGGCACCTCGGGCTCCTAACAAAATCTGGAATTTTGGCTGGTGGTCCCTGAGAAAGGCATCTTCCCTGCATCCTTGCTCTCCTGTTTGCTTCTACTTAATTATTTTCCACTAACACTCTTGAGAGGAGTTAGGTGTGGCCTCAGAGAGATGTGGGGGTCGCATCTGTCCCTCAAGGTGAGACCTGGGTCGAACATGAATAATATTTTCTTGGTCAAGTAACTGACACAGATGCAAAAGTTCTGCTACATTGGTTTCTAATCATTTTGTTATTAGAAATATTATTCTATTATTGTTTGGTTTTTTTCACCAGAAGAGTCAAATTAACTCTCCTTCAGCCTGTGGTAATTCCCATCTCCCACAAACTTTGTTGGAAGGACAACACCAAGGTGGGGGGCCTTAAAATGAAATGTTGTGTAAATGACCCAACTGTCATCAGAGCTCCTTGTTTAATCCTGAAGGCCACAAAAAGGAGTCACCCACTGCTTAAACAGATCCTTTTCTATTAAAATAAGTCTCTCTTTGCCTCTGTGATGCTGAATGCTCCCTCCAGTCTTTTCAGCTGCTTTTTTTTAATGACCCTTGTGATTTTCCCTCAATCTCCCCTTTGTGTTCATCTGTTGATCAAGTAGCTGCATTACTTTAATTGATTTGCTGAATTGGCTCATACATGAGACAGCTCCTCCAGGTAATAACCTGGAAAGGTTTGCTCACATTCCCGTGGCCATGCTTGAGTGCTGCAGCACTTGGAGCTCTCGTTGCTTTGGGAGTGCACTGAGCCATTTCTGCAAGCTGTTTTTCAGTTCCCCTGATACAAGCAGAGCAGCAGGGAATGAATGTTTATTTATATTATACTTATATAGAAATATATCCATGCCCAAGTGCACATGTTGTATGCGCCAGGTGTACATCAGGTGTGGGATTTTCTGTTTATGTGGACTTGGTTTGCAGGTGAGTATCCTGAGGGTTCCTGAGCTGGGAAGGAGGTGTGATGTGCATTTTGAGACCCATGAGCATCCCCTTCCCCTCATGGCTTTACAGAGGAAGTTTGTTGCGAGGCAGAATTTGGCAGATGAGGTAGCAGTGGTTTTTGATGGAGACTGGACAGGAGCTTTAACTTTCCCTTCCTGCAGCCTCCAAGGCTGGATCACATTTTTCAGCAAAGGTGGAATTTTGAGTATGCCAGGTGTTAAATTTCTGCATGAAGCAAGGTCTGTAATAAATGAAGAAAATGAACCAACCTGCATAGCTTTCACATGAGTGACACTTCCTAAAACTTACCATTGAACAGTAAACCAGTAAATGATGGCTTAAGACCAAGCCATGGTATTTTGTACTGTACCTAAATGCCAACTAAGCCTCTTTTGTGATACTGGGAACTCAGTTTTCATCTGGTTAGTGAGGATAAGAGACTTTACATCAAGAATAAGCTGGAACGGAAGGTAGCACAGACAAACAAGAAATGCTGGGAGTATCCTGTGACCTAATTATAACTAAGTGTTTCCATTCTTTCCTGTAAATATTTAGAAGATTACGTTACAAGTTCCTACAATTAAATATTGTGGACTGTGCGTGTTTGGAGGACTTGATGCATGTGAGCCCTGTTTGGTTTTCCTAGCAGGCATTCTGGAAAGTTTCAGTTTCTTATTGAGGAATGCTGGCCAGCATTTGGAGCAAAACATAAATGAAAATAGTGGTGGTATTTATAGATAAACAGCACCATCTGGCAATAAACAATCTCAGTATCTTATTTTAGGTCATTGGAGTAGCTAGGAATAATTGAATTATTGGTAAAGACTAATGGTGAAAGCCGTGGAGGGCAGAATTCTGTGTCTGCTGTCTGATTGAATTTATGCACGTTACTTAGGCATGTATTCTGGCAAATTTATTCTGGGGTTAGCCAACCTAGTTCTGCACCTCTGTAAACAGTGCTGACCAGACTGTTCTCAATTATTTACTGCTTGTAAAGCACCTGAAGGAGTTTTTGAAAGCCTCAAAGACTGTGATGGAGGTTTGTGCTTCTGGTGTTCCTTTGGGTTGGTTTTGGCTCCTGTATTTTTTCAGAAACACCAAAGTGGTTTGATAACTCTGGGAATTAGAATGGGAAAAGCACAGGAAACTAAGACATCCAGACCCAAACCTTTTTCTTTGTGGTGTTATGTGCTACGGCTCCTCAGTATAAAAGAGACACACCTTTCCTGTAGGTGTCATGAGGTGTTGTGTGCATTAGGAGCAGCACAGGCTGCAGATAAAAACATATAAAAGGTGCTGAAACACTGCATAAAAATATGTGTCTGGAATTTGTCTGGTCTGTGGCATTAATTAATGAACAAGCTATCACATCTGCTGACCCTCAGAGCCTTCTGGAGGAACTACAGAGACTTTATCAATGCTAAAGAATTCTGTTTCAAGGAGCATTCCAAATAATTAAATATCTACAGGTTGTTTCTTAGGCGCAAGAACCAATTTCACTAATAGGGCAGGTTGACATAACTACTTTGGAGTGTTTTATTTGTTACACTAATTTACATCTGGCAACATTTCTTTCATAATTATCTGAAATGCAGCTTATTTGTTTTAAAGGCTGACGTGTTTCTGTTAATATTTTCCAAATGCTGCTTTTACAAGTATATAAAATATTCAACTACTGGATGTAATTAGACCAGTATTTCAGATTTTGCTCAGAAAATCAGTTCAGATTTTGCTGTTTTACGTGTCAAGCACATAGCCTACCCCAGTGGGCTGAAGATCTGCACTATTAAGTGTGTCTTGGGGGAGAGCTCTTTACTTTTTTTTTTTTTTTTGCTCTACTTTAATATGTGTTGTCATCACAGAAGCAGAACTGCTGGTAAAAGCCTCTCCCAGACTGACCTGGGGTGGAAGCTTTGTCAATTTACATTTCCTGCACAGATAATGAGAGGAATGTAGGAAATTAATTTAAGATGTGGTACAACAGAGTGCTATGATCACGCTTACTCTGAGAAATCAAGCATCCAAGCATCATTCTCAAACATGCACAGTTGTTGAGCAAAATTGAATCAAAATTTTAGACAGCTGGTTTTTTTTTCTTTTGTTTCCTCTTTCCCTTCGCATGTCCCTGGGAACAGAAATTTGATTTATGTTGTGGTGAGGACCAGAGAGCTCCTTCCTCTAGACAGATATTTGAAGGTTCTCTGTGTTTTTACGAAGACCACAAAATTTTGCCATAAGAACTTGAGTAATTTCAGTTCTTTTCTGTGCTGCAGCATCCTGATGATTCAAGGGCAGGTGTGCCCTGCACTGGGATGCAGTGTGGGATTGAAGGAGCAAAAAGGCTCACTCCACAATGAGAAGCAGCTCTAAAAGTCAGTCCAGAGTGTACTCTGTGGGTCTGAGCTCTGCCACAGTGCAGCACCACTGTGCTTAATGTCTGGATCCATTTGAGTCTGGTCCTAACTTAAGCCAGGTCTGTCCTTCCAGCCAGCCCCAGCTATACAGAGCAGATGTGTAAGGTCTGGTACTTGATTCTGTTCATAGGCCTTTGTAATTCTGTGCTTTTTAAAAGTAGAATGAAATTAGCCCTTGAGTCAAGTTTGAATTATTTTCAATTTTTTGGGGGGTTATTAAAATATCTCCCAGATCTCATTAAGTAAAGCCCTAAATAAAATAATTGCAGTGCAGTTAGGGATTGGGAAGCCCCATAAGGTTTGGAGGAAATTTCCTCTTTGATGAGCAATTTGGATACTTAAACAAAGGTTGCCTGGATCATAAACTTGAGAAATTCACCAAGTCCCTTCCTCTCCTTTCCAGGGGTGGTGTGCACTGCTGTGCCTCGCTGTGCTCTTTACTGCTGTGTCCTGCTGTGCTCAGTGTCTCTGTGACATCACTGGGCTTCCAACCTCCTGCCTGCCTGCTCCTTTGCTCTCAAGTCTCTTAAACCCTGGTGTATTTTTATTTGTTTCTTAACTCAGTTTTTTTGTTTTTCTTTTTACTAAAACGCATCTTCCCCACAGACAAGCTTTCATTAAAACTGTGGGGTTCTGGTATTGTTAACATGAATGGACAATCCTTGGCAAAAAGGGTCACTAACCATTGTAGACGTAGGGTGGGAGGTGTCAGTGTGTCAGTGGCTGGTGTGGACCATCAGAGAGGAGAAATCAGTGAAAGGTATCACAGAGGTAGTGCATTTGGCTGTAGATTTGGGGACCAGAGCTCAGTGCCCTGTCAGTAACAGCTGGAGCAGCCTGGAGGCAGGGATGTGCAGACACTGAGAGAGGGGAGATGCAGGAGGGAATTCTTTCCATGTTCCATTTGTATGGATGGCTAAAGCTGCACTTGCTGCTGTCCTGTTCCTGTTTGATGTGATAATCTGGTCCAGATCAGCACATCCATGGAACAGGATGTATGGCAGCACTAAAGTCCTGGATTTTTCACAGCTCTCACAGATCCAGGCCTGAATCCATGTCTGATAGGAGTTTAAACTCAAACCTGCACTGGCCAGTTGGTACAGTCAGAAATTGAGAATTGCCTGGTGCAAGGAGGATGCCAGGTCATGCTGGCTGCTGAGGGGATCCTGCAGCTTCTCATTCCCTGCTCTCCAGGGAAAAGGCACTGCAGGGCTCCTTCCCTCCAAACTCAGTGCAGGATGGGGGTCCTGCTCCTCAAATGCTTTGTCATTTAGATAACCAGAGGTTAGAGGCTGTAAGTTAGAGAGAGAAAAACCTGCCAAGCAGAACCAATCGAAACAACCAGCAGGTTATTGGGGTTTCAGGTTTTTCTGACCTTGTGAAAATAGCTGAACTATGTTTTAGAGACTTCCTGAGTGAAGTGCAGGCTGGTAATGAGAAGGTACATGGCTAACATAATTGCAGCACTGATGATTCACTTCTGTGAGAGCTTCAGCTGTTTAAAGATGCAGGGTAAGCAAAATCCCAAGGAACCAGTGCTGCTTTCTGTTCTGTGTTATTATTCTCACTTTCTAAATGGGACACTGAGGCACAGCAGGTGAGTGCTGGTGGGAATGGCATCCAGCTGGAGCCCCCAGGCTGTGCCTCTCACCCATGTCACAGCACTGCATGTAATGAGCACATTTAGGAAACAATTTAGCCTTTACCATTTCCTGCTGGTTGTTACATTATGAAAAAGCATTTGAATCTTCACTTTAAAAAGGAGCTTCACCCAAAAAAGTGCTTTAGTGATACTGAAAGCAGGTTTCAGTGGCTTTACAGAAGCTGCTGTAAAATGTGCTTCCTCAGTGTGATGCCCTGGGGAGGCTGCCCTGGAGCAGGGGCTGGGCAGAGCTACAGAATAAAGCAGGGATTGATTCCAAGCATCTCCTCCATGGATCCACCTTGGGCAGCACAAGAGCCCAGCCAGGGCTGCACCCAAGATGAACCAAAATGGCCCCAAAATGCACGAGCGCTCCCGGGGTCTCTCCCTGGGATCAGTTCTGCTCCATTTGCATCTTGCACTTCATTGTCCCATTCCAGCTTTAGCCCCTGCAGTCCCACCCTGCTTGTTTTTCTCTCTGCAGCCCACGGGGTTTGTGCTCCTGGGCTGAGATTTGGATCATTTGTCCTTGGTGCCCAGCTGGAGCAGGAATTGTTTTGTCTCCCTGCTCTGTGCACAGAGCTCACCATCCCTGAATATGGAGCTCAGACCCACACACCAAAGCAGCACAGAATGTGAAAAATAGAAAAACCAAAATCTGAGGTTCAAATGCATTGTGCACTTGCCCTGCTCAGTGTTTTGTCTGGATGATGCCCCAGGCTCTCCCCTCCTGCCCTTGTCCCTGTCCCTATGTGTGCATTCCCATGGGACAGTGTGTGCTGCTGGCCCTGGCAAACCCTGAGTGTATGCCCTTGGGGCCAGGGGGCACTGAAACCTTCTCCTTCTCCTCCTTCTCCTTCTCCTCCTTCTCCTTCTCCTTCTCCTTCTCCTTCTGCTTCTCCTTCTCCTCCTTCCTTCTCCTTCTCTTATCTGAGGGCATTTTGTTGTTGTTATTGGTGGTGTGGAAGTGCTTCCCACTGGGATGCCTTTTGGATGCTCCCTCAGCTGTTATCCTGTGCAAGGAGACAGAATGAGATTTTTGCCTCCTGTGCACTTTACTCATTGGATTAAAGATAAAATTGAAGCTTTCCTAAAAGACTGTGCATCCATAAAAATGAATTAATACCTGGGATTAAAGACCTATGAGATAATTCAGTTTTCTAATCCTGTTTAGAAGTAACTATTGAAATAAATGGATTTGCTGGTGGAGTTAAGAGGAAAATGTGAATCTAGAAGGTCTCACTGTACATTTACCTTTCGAGTTGTTGAGCTGTGAGGATCAGGTAATTAAATTCATGAGTCAGAGAAGAGATGAAAGTAGGTTGTAGGAGTTGCCACCCTTCAAAAGCTTTAAAGTTGACATTTCTGTGCTACCTGGGTGAGCGTGGCCGTGACTTTGTGTCCCCTTTCCTCGTGTTGGGAGTGTTGGTTCTGAGGTGAATGCACCAAGGAGCAGTTGTGATCTTTTGTGCCATGAAATCATGCTCCATGGCTGTGCTTTTGTTGCAGGTTTGTTTGGGGTGGTTTTTAATGTATTAGTAAAATAATAAAGCTGTACAGCGCTCACCTGGGAGAAGGGAGATCTGGTCACCTGCTGAAGCTGCAGCTCCCTGCTGCTGGAAGCAGATGGATTTGTGTGCCCTGCCCAGGGCTCCTCCCAGTGCACCTGGAAAAATTTCTTAATTTGTTAAGAAACAAATTAAAAATTAAAAGGAGGATCAGCCTTGTTGGGAAGCTGAGCATTCCCTCCCTCCTGCCACGATGCCCAGCAGTGTCTGCATCTCTTGCAGCACAAGGTGTGAAGATAATTTGCAGCCTCCTCCTCTGAACTGCAGAAAAGGTAGCTTCCAAAAGGCCAGGTGGAGGGGGATCTGTGGGGATTCCTGTGCAGGAATGAGGAGCTGAGGAGGGCAGGGATGGCCAGGTGTCTGCCCCTCATGAGGATATTCCCTGTGCCACATCTGGTGCCAGCACAGCCTCTCTCCCAGGTGATGAGGGATCTCTGCACTCAGGGAGGGCTGAGCTGCCAGGTGAGCTCCTGGGAGCAGGAATTCCTGGGGGGGATTGCTGGCACGTGGGGGAAGCTGTGAGCTGGGGTTCTGAGCAGCAGAGCCTCAATTAGGTTCCTCTGCACATGGGCTGTGTTCTGGTCCATCAAACCTAAAATGACAAAATCATTTGTAATCTCTCATTGCCAGTCCCTGTGGGTTTGCCATCCACGCCTCCCTTGTGGCATTATTCAGCATCATATTATCCATAAAAAACTTGAATGTTTTTTTATTAAATTCAATAACTTCCTGCTGTTGCCAGCTATACTTAAAAAATGAAGTTTTAGGAATTACCTGAAATATTTAACTCAGAGATCTATAGGAAAAAAGAATTAGGTCAGATCTGAAATATTGCTGCTGATGACTAAGTAGCCTTTATTACTTACTTGTGCTTGATTGCCACGAGTGGGTCCATGTGCTTTTACCCCTCTGATTCTCTCACCCACCCCATGGAAGGTAAGGAAAAGGGCTGTGGGGTTCAGCCCTGACAGTGCAGCCAAAATTCATCATCTACATTTCTGCCTAGACAGGAAGTGGTTTCTCACAGTAAATAATCAGCTTCAAAATACATTGCAGAAGGCGCCTCTGTGCACAGTTCTTTTTGTCTAAGTTATTTAGACTTGAGAGTGATGCTATTGACTCTTGTGTTTGCAAAGGAAAAGCACTAGCAGCAGTGAAATCTCCCTCTGTGACCCGCAGAGCAGGCTTTGTGCTTCCTGCAGGTATTTGGAGTTTGCTGTGGTGACCAGCCACTCGCAGGGCTCACAGCACCCCGGCCCCATCCCGTGCTCAGTGCAGCACAGCAAACACCAGGTCACCTTCCCTGGTGTCCCTGAGCCTGTGCCACGCAGCTCTTTGGCCTCTTGGTGCTGTTCTGAGCACATCCTTGGCTTTCTGGCAAGGCTGAACCCCCTCCAAAACTGGGACCCTCAGCCTGCCTGGCCAGCCTGCAGTGCTGTCAGGAATTATGCACTGGTTCATGTTTTAAAAGCCTGAAGCCTAAATCTGTAATCCAGGTGCTCTTCAGTCGTGCCTGCTCTTCTCTTTGATTTACCCCCTTTGTATAAAAATCTTTAGTATATTAAATAAATACTTGACCATCTTTTTTTGTGCATAATGAGGAAGGTTTCTCAAAAGTTTTCTTCCCATGTGGCGCCTGTTAGTCACAGCTAATTACAGAGGCTGGTGAATGAGGAATATATCTGAGCTCAGGTTCCCCTCCTCCTCTTTCCACAGTGCTTCAGAAGAAAGTAAAATAAAAATCCTGCAGACAAATCCAGGTTTTTTTCCTGTGCTCGTGGTCTCCGAAGAGCTCCAGAGAAATCACAGATGTGGTTTCACATTTCAGCTTTAACTAACTGACTGTAGTTGTAATAACTACAGTCTTATCTGCAGGAGAAATGCAAGTGGGGAAAGAATCATTAATTGACAGTGAAAAGTTTGACCCCAGCTCTGTGTGTTTGTTTGTTTTAAGCAGCTGAATGTTTAGCCAAACGAAATTTTAACTTTTGATATTTTAATCTCCATAGGTCCAAATCTAGGAATGTTAGAGGAAGGGATATTTTAACTTCTGCCTGCAGCCCTGAAGGTTACAATAATCTCCATGGGTTAAAACCCAGGAATGTTGTAGGAAGGGGAACTTAGATAGGTGTTTCAGGAAAGCAGAAATTCTTGTGGTTTAGCTAAAGCCAAGACACAGCCTTCATTTTCAATCCAGCTGCACACAAACCTTGGTGGGACCTTGCATTAAACACAGGGGGGGTTTTGGGTGTTCTGGTGGGTGCAGAGCAAGGCAGCTGTGAGAGGTGAAGCCTCTCCTGTGGCTGAGCACACGAGGAGCCCACAGCTCACACGAAATGTTTGGCTAACATCTAATTTTCCTATCTTTTGTCAGTGTTCATTCAGGAAGTCTGCTGGCCTGAATGAGTTCCTGTGTGTGTGTAGCATGAGCATTATGCAGCAGGACTACGTGGGATATGTCTATTATTTGTCACAAAGGCACCAGTGACCTTCCTGCCCCTATATTAGCAGTGCCTGCTGGTTTTCCATCCTGCCAGTTGTCAGGAATGCAGATCATCCACAGAGCTGGGTACAGTCCTCATTGGTCAAATTGGTGTCTCAGCAAAACAAAATGCTTTCATTATAAAAAAAATAAAAATCAGAGATGTCGTCTCAGCAGGACATTGCTACTCAAATGCGTATTTGAGGCTGGAAAAATGAATAATTTAGAGGGCAGGGGAGGCAGAGTACATAATGAAATTACACAGGACTCGAATGATCTCTGTTTTAACGGGTATGGGTGTTTTCAAGGTTGGTTTGTGGTTGTTCTTTGCCCCCAGTTTTTGTTTTCTGTTTTCAGAACTGCAGCACACAGAAGACTTCAGGAGTGGCCTGAACTTTCAGAAATATGGGCTAGGGCAGGAGAATCCTACCTAGAACTCTCAGAAATATGGGCTAGGGCAGGAGAATCCTACCTAGAACTCTCAGAAATATAGGGCAGGAGAATCCTACCTAGAACTCTCTAGGGCAGGAGAATCCTACCTAGAACTTTCAGAAATATGGGCTAGGGCAGGAGAATCCTACCTAGAACTCTCAGAAATATGGGCTAGGGCAGGAGAATCCTACCTAGAACTTTCAGAAATATGGGCTAGGGCAGGAGAATCCTACCTAGAACTCTCAGAAATATGGGCTAGGGCAGGAGAATCCTACCTAGAACTCTCAGAAATATGGGCTAGGGCAGGAGAATCCTACCTAGAACTCTCAGAAATATGGGCTAGGGCAGGAGAATCCTACCTAGAACTTTCAGAAATATGGGCTAGGGCAGGAGAATCCTACCTAGAACTCTCAGAAATATGGGCTAGGGCAGGAGAATCCTACCTAGAACTTTCAGAAATATGGGCTAGGGCAGGAGAATCCTACCTAGAACTCTCAGAAATATGGGCTAGGGCAGGAGAATCCTACCTAGAACTCTCAGAAATATGGGCTAGGGCAGGAGAATCCTACCTAGAACTCTCAGAAATATGGGCTAGGGCAGGAGAATCCTACCTAGAACTCTCAGAAATATGGGCTAGGGCAGGAGAATCCTACCTAGAACTTTCAGAAATATGGGCTAGGGCAGGAGAATCCTACCTAGAACTTTCAGAAATATGACCAGGGCTAGGACAGGAGAATCCTACCTAGAAATCAAAGTCTAAAACTGTTGCCTGAGCTCTAGGAAACACACACAGATGGAAAATCCTAAAATTAGTACAATACTAACAAAGGTTATTGGTAACAAATCTAAATAGTCCTGTATTTCATCAGAGCAATTGTGTATTTGTTTGATAGGAAAAGGCTTTATTATGATAGATCTGTATCAAAATTATGTGTTGAAAAAGTTCTATGTTAAAAAACTACTAGAAAATGTGCTTTTCATTGCTATCTGCTGGGGTTGGTGGATAAAGTGTCTCAGAACCACTCTGCTCTCCTGGAGAACACTGAGGGTGTCAGTTTTCCTTGAGAAATGCTAAATGAATTTTTAAATTAAAAGATCCCTTTAAAAAGCCACTGTAACGCTAAACATTGTGTGAATGTTTATTTCTTTTATTATTTTTATTATGCTTTTCCTGTATTTCTAGGAGGCTCAGGGGTTCAAACCCCAGTTTTGTGACAGTGCTCTGGTAACAAAAGTGCTGAAAGGAGCAAGGTTGAGTTTAGTGAGAAGCCACAGTGGCACAGATGGTGCTGCCCCATCGAGCCTCTTGTTGAACTGCTGCTGCTGCCCTGTGCTGGCAGAAACTGATTTTTGCCTCCAAAACAATGTTTGGGTTATTCTGGTAGTTAGCACAGGGAAGGAGTTGTTATGTTTGAACATTCCCAAACTCTATCAAAGCTTGAGATTTAGACTTTGTTATTTTAGTGCTTTTCCCTTTCTCTCTAGTGAGTAAATGCCCCCAGGGCTGAATGCACTCAAGGAACAAAAACAACATCAGACATTAATCTAAATTCAAATGTACATTTTATCATATGTATGTATTTAAATCAGTGTGTGTTAGAGGCATCGCCTTCAAAAAAGGCTGTCTGCAGGTAATCTCCGGAGCACAGAAATTGTTTTGAATTCAGAAAAAAAATTAGAGAAGGGAAGAGATTTTTTTATTTTACACTGATGCAGTTTGTCTTATTTTTCCCAAAGGACACCATGGTTTAATGGATGGGGCTTTAATCTACCCAGAGGTCAGTCTTTGCTAGACAAGTGGAACCTTATTCCTGAGGGAATTGATATACTAATGACACATGGACCTCCCCTTGGTAAGTGAAACAAAAGTTCTGTGTGATTTTTTTTTTTTTTGCATGAGAATTTTACTTTCAAAGTGAGCAAAGTTGATAGTGCTGTAAGATATACTGTAATTGCACCCAGTGTAAAAACTGTGCATTGAAAAACTTTCTGAAAGAAGTGGAAAATTATGATTAGGCTTAGCTGATCTGTTGAGTTTCCATAAAAATAACTTGAATTTTTTTATTAAATTCAAGCTAGGGAAGATCAAATATCTGACACCATAACCATTATAGTATGACATTTTATTTAAGAGTAGTATTCATCTGACAACCAGTTTTCAATCCCTTATGACTTTTTAGAGATTGATTAAAACTTTTGAAACCTTTTCTCACTACAGTGTCGTGTCATTTTAAGGTTTGAGAGTAGCAGTCAAGAGTTTGGAACTATGTAGTCACATATTCTCCTTGATAATGCCCTTGTAAACTTAGAATATGTAAGAATAGTTTTAAAGGTATTAATTGGCTCATAAAAAAATTTGTGAAGGAATAAAATTATGTTCTTAGATAATTGTTCCTAACTTGATCTAATGACAGGTGGGCACCAGCCTCTGAATGCATAATTTGTTTCTTCATTAGGTAACTAAAGCTTCACTTTTAGTTGAGTTTTGCTTGTCTTGTCAGCGTGAGTCATTGGCTGAGCTCAGGTTTAAGATTTAAACTAAGCCCTGCTAGTCCCAGAAGGACCCCAGGACATTCACCCGGCAGAGGCAGCAGGGCTCGGCTTTGGCATAGCTGAAATACTTGGAGCCCTCACTAAACCCTTCTGGGAAGTCCCACTCTCCTGTCTCCACCCCACAGGGCAGAATAATGAATTTTTGGCTGCCTTCCCTCCAGACACACGTGGCAGGCAGCCTGGGACTGTGGCTTCACTGTCTCAGCTGGGTTTACAGCACCTGAGACTCTTACAAATGTCACTTATCACCATGAGGAAGTGTGGCAGTGCCTTCGTTGCCCTTACTGTGAGAAGAGTGATTTTTGTCAGGGTTTTAGGATTTTTGTCAGGGTTTTAGGGTTTTTGTCAGGGTTTTAGGAAGTTCTTGCAACCCAAGGGGGTCACACAGTCACAGGAAGTGGCCAAATCACAGTCACTTACTACATTTGTGGTAGTGAATATGTAAAATCTTCTCAGAATGGCATGGGCATTTTAATAAAATAAACCAGCATTTTAAGTGCTTCCAAGGCTGGCTCAGTGTTCTTTTAGAGCTTCTTGGTGACTGTGGAGTCAGGAATTAATGCATGCTTAAAAAACCACTTAGTTGTGTGTTTTTTACCACAAATAAGTTCAGAGTCAGCAATCCAAGCTAAGGGAAAAAAAGAAAAGTCCAGAAAACGTTTTTGACCAATGTACTTACTGCTCCTTTTATATTCTGCTTAGTTTTTTAATGCTACTTAGAGAATGTTGTAAGAAGATCAGCAAATTCCCTTTAACCTTGCTGGAGCTGCCAGTGGCTGCACACCAGGGCCTTGAACAGCACTCTCTTAATCACTTCATTTTCCCAAAGAAGCAAAAAAACCCAAACCCCAAGTGTGTTTATAATGTTTCATGGGTGCTGTTTTATATGGGTTGCTCATCCACCTGCTCTGAGCTGGGTTCATACAGAAATACTGTGATGCTGCAGACACCAGTGAGTGCTGTCATTGAACAAACCTGCTTAAATTTTGTGTTTCAAGGAGATAATGAAGCTCAGTTTCAAAAGGTTGGCACTGTGCCTTAACTACAGACACAGATTAGGTGTCAGTACTGTCCCTAAAATGAGGGGCTCTAGGTCTCAGCCTGCATGATAACATTGATAAAATACTGTTTTTTAAATAAGTGTTTACTTATTAATGTTAAGTGAATACTAAGGGAGGTAGAGCTGTAACTGGACTCTTTGGTTACTCTAAAATTCAGCCAAGCTCATGTTTTTACTAAAGTCAGTAGAATGGTGCTACAGCTGGACGTGGCTCCTGATTTCCCTTTCATTGCTCCCCATTTCCTTGTCCTGCTGATGTTTTCCATGCCAGCCCAGGCAGCAGGCTCCTGCAGGGACTGATGGCAGCTTTTTACATTTTTCTGTACTGTCCAGAAGACCAAGTGGCAGCGTGGTCAGTTAGCATTGGCTTGTTGGGAGCTGCTTTGCAATTTTTGCACAGTGATGAGGACTCAGAAGTGGCCTGATGCCTGCAGATCACGTCCTCCAGGAGCTGTGGGAATCTGTATTTTAAATCTTTGGGATTGTGTATTTCAAATCTTTGGGATTGAGAGGTGGCTCAGCTCATCTTCCTGAGCTGCTTCATTTGTGGAGGAGCCACAGAGCTGACTGCTGTAAGAGCCAGGGGAAGGGGAAGAAAAATCTGCAGCAGTGCCAGGAAAAATCTGCAGCAGTGCCTGGGGTTTCAAGGTGGAAGAAACCTATAGTTCAAAAAAACAAATCACATCCAGGAAAAATACTAATGCAGATGGAGGGAGGAAATCTTAAGGATGACAAAGTGACAGTGAAAAACATTTCTTAAAAGCCATTGTGTGCTTTAATGGAGAGGTTATGACTGGAGATAATGGAATAAACCCTGTGTGAATGATGACTTCCTGAAAGACTAGGTGAAACCTCACCTGAATAGGGGAAATTAATGCACTGATTGCTTTTTGCCTCCAGGTTTTCGGGACTGGGTTCCCAAGGAGCTGCAGAGAGTGGGCTGTGTGGAGCTGCTGAACACAGTGCAGAGGAGAGTCAGGCCCAAGCTGCATGTCTTTGGTGGGATTCATGAAGGTAAGCAGCAGAGCTGTTCCCTGCTTCATCTCACATTTCCAGAGGCACATTTTGATGGTGTATTGCAGTGGGTAATGGCAGATTGCATTAAAGCAGGGAGGGAGCTCAGGGAAGTGATTGCCTGCGTGGCACTTTGTAAATTTATTCCAGAATTAAAGCAGACTCTTTCAGGAATGTGTGCTACATTTAGCCACCTACATCTTTCACTGTGCTGCAAAGGTTGTTCCATGCAGGTTATTTGAAAGCAATTCAAGTTTTGACAAACTCAGTTAGAGAAACAGATGAGATTCCCCACACTTGCGAGCCAAAATGAAAATGATCCCCATTACTCCCAGCACAGGAGCTCAGGAAGATGCTGGGGGAGAAAAGGAAATGTGCAGACAACTTGCTGCCTCTGCTCACCTCCCTCAGGGTGTGAGGGGAAGCAGAAAGGAGGGCATGTGGAGTCAGGCATCAGTCTCATGTTTTAGGGGAGATATTCCTCCTCTGTGATTGCCAGCACAGGCAGTGTGAGCATTGTGTCAGCCCCCGAAACAACCAGCTCCGTCTGTGGCACTGAGAGATTAAATACATTCTGGAGATACTTAAATATTTAATACAATTTTGTGGCTTTCATGTGGCTGAGAGACAAACACTAGGAGTTCTGCCTGAGAGAGAGTGGAAGACTTCGTGACCCCAGAACTCAAAATTACACATTAAATGTTTTATATTCTCCCCCTGGAGGTTTCTCCATTGTCTCTAACTAGGTTCTCCATAGGCCTAAAGATTTCAGGACTTCATAAAAGCAAAATGAAAAGAGGACAGCTCTCTCTGCCAGTGGTGTTGGTTTTTCTGAAGCCCTTGTGACTTCATACAATGATTTCCATGCCTGGCATCTGTAAATAAGGAGTTTGTACTGGGAATACTGACATGACCCTCTGCACAGAGGCATAAATAACAGTCCTTTAATGCACCCATTAAAAAGATTGGGTATTTTGTACAAATATTAGTCCTCACATATTAAAAATAAATGAACATGGCAAGACTCCCAGCTGAAATATGTAAATTGTAAATTTGGGTGGTGAAACTTGTGGTTGTAATAGTGCTAAGGGTGGGAGAGGAGGGTGTCTGAATGTACAGGACCATCATTATGAGAAAGCAGCATGTTTAAATCTCCTGGGAAAGGTGGCAGGACATATTAAAAGTGAGCATTCAAATAAAACTCTTGTAAAAATACCAGCAAAAATTTAAAATCATTTCTAGTACTTACACAGAAGAACATAAGAATGGCTTGTTTGAGTACAGGAAGAAATAGCAAAGTGTTAAGAGCATTATCTCAGGGTGCAATTAACTTTTATCCAGCCTCAGCTGAGATAAACATGCACCACATTCCCTTGAACCAACAGAGGCCATACACACATTTTGGTGATGCAGGTTTGTTCCCGTTTGATAGGCAAAACAGCCACAAACAAGGTTTTTCCCACCATGAGATTATCTAAATCAAAATTGCCAGTCTAAATAAATAAAGTGATACAGGTGGACAGGGAAGCAATTCTGAAGTGATTATTCTTTCTGATAGGCACTGTGGGTAGCTGTGTTTATCTGGGCTTTCAGACAGCAGTGATCTGTACTTGTCATAATGGTTTAAAAGAAAAAAACCTTTTTCCTCTGTGGGTTTGCAATGGGAAGCTTTCTACCTCCATGATATTCTGGGAGTTTTTTTCAATTATTTTTTTTAAGTACATTAGGGCCAAATACATCCTGGGTGTTTTCAAGCTTCTTTGTTAGCTTTTTTGTGGATGTCAGCTGAAAACACACACACTTTTATAAAATTCTCTTGAAATACATATATAAATTAAATAATGGAGCCATAGAATGGTTTGGGTTGGAAGGGACTTTAAGAATCATCTCATTCCAAGCCCTCTGCCATGTACAGGGATGCTTGCCACTATCCCAGGCTGCTCTGAGCCCTGTCCAGCCTGGCTTTGAACACTTTAGGGTTGAGGCAGACACAGCTTCTCTGGGCACCCTGAGGATGCGAATGTGTGTGTTTTTAACCTGCTGAGGAGCTCCTGAGGTCTTCAGAAGCTGATGCCTCAGGTTTTGGTTTTTCTATTTTTCACATTCTGTGCTGCTTTAGTGTGTGGGTCTGAGCTCCATATTCAGGGATGGTGAGCTCTGTGCACAGAGCAGGGAGACAAAACAATTCCTGCTCCAGCTGGGCACCAAGGACAAATGACCCAAATCTCAGCCCAGGAGCACAAACCCCGTGGGCTGCAGAGAGAAAAACAAGCAGGGTGGGACTGCAGGGGCTAAAGCTGGAATGGGACAATGAAGTGCAAGATGCAAATGGAGCAGAACTGATCCCAGGGAGAAACCCCGGGAGCGCTCGTGCATTTTGGGGCCATTTTGGTTCATCTTGGGTGCAGCCCTGGCTGGGCTCTGGTGCTGCCCAAGGTGGATCCATGGAGGAGATGCTTGGAATCAATCCCTGCTTTATTCTGTAGCTCTGTCCAGCCTCTGCTCCAGGGCAGTCTCACAAGGTGTCCAGGCAGTCTGATCAGCAGCTGGGCAGTGCTGGGATGAGGAGCAGGGTGATAAGGGCCAGCACCTCACCAAGGGAGGTGACAGAGTTCAGGTCGTTTGTTGGAGAGCAGGTGTTGAGACTAAAGCAAACCTATTTCAAAATCTTTTGCTTCTGAAGGGTTTTCTTCTTCTGACAGGCATGCAAGCTATAACTCACTAATTAAGTAATTAGAAAAAGAGCATGTGTGGTTTGTGTTTCTGCCACACCCAGTTGCAAGAGAGGATATTCCAGGGGTGAGAAAAGGTTTCTACATAAACCAAAACTGCCTGTTCTTATCTCAAACACAGCCCACTGGGTATTTTACAGTTGAGCCTTTGTAGCAGAGGTACCAGCAGGGGCTGGTGTCATTTTGAAGGGGTCAGTTTGGTTTTATTGCACAGCAGGGATGCCCCACCAGCCTTGGGGTGCTCCGTGTGTCCCTGGCAGTTGATGCCTTGTGCAGGCTGCCCTAGAGCAGGGGCTGGACAGAGCTACAGAATAAAGCAGGGATTGATTCCAAGCATCTCCTCCATGGATCCACCTTGGGCAGCACAAGAGCCCAGCCAGGGCTGCACCCAAGATGAACCAAAATGGCCCCAAAATGCACGAGCGCTCCCGGGGTTTCTCCCTGGGATCAGTTCTGCTCCATTTGCATCTTGCACTTCATTGTCCCATTCCAGCTTTAGCCCCTGCAGTCCCACCCTGCTTGTTTTTCTCTCTGCAGCCCACGGGGTTTGTGCTCCTGGGCTGAGATTTGGGTCATTTGTCCTTGGTGCCCAGCTGGAGCAGGAATTGTTTTGTCTCCCTGCTCTGTGCACAGAGCTCACCATCCCTGAATATGGAGCTCAGACCCACACACTAAAGCAGCACAGAATGTGAAAAATAGAAAAACCAAAACCTGAGGCATCCCAGTGAGTTTTCCCCTTGTCCCCACAGGTTATGGCATCATGACAGATGGCTACACCACCTACATCAACGCCTCCACGTGCACAGTCAGCTTCCAGCCCACCAACCCTCCCATCATCTTCGACCTTCCCACCCCTCAAGGATCCTGAAGCACTACTTGGGAAGGTCTATAAACTGCCATTTTCTAATTAAAAACTTACATTCATGTTTATTTCAAAATAGGGGCTAGGGGGGATTCTGGGGGAGCCGTGGGGTTTTTTTGTTTTGGGGTGGGGTTTGGGGTTTTTTGGGTTTCTTTTTTTTTTTTTTTAATTTTATTTGTAAATTGCTGGTGCAAAAGAAACAAGAAGAGAAGTTAGAGGTTGTGCTTTTTGGAAATGCAGCATTCATTTTAAATTGATAAAGCATTGTGAATTTGTAAAATGAATTTTGTTTTTCAATAAATTTGCCATTGTAAATTGTTATAGTGTTCTCAAAAGGACAGCCAAGCTTTCTTTTAATAAGTGAGAGACCTTATTTTAATATTATATTATAAGCTAAAAAATAGGCAGCATTTAAACACACCCAAATTTGCACAACTTTTGTTATTGTCGGGGTTTTTTTAAGTGTCTTCTTTTTCCCTAGGTTTAAATGTTAGCTTTTTATCTGAATTTATATCAATTGTTTTAGCAGCACAAACAATGTTTTGGGGTCCAGTTACCTCTTGACATGTGTGCATGTACTTTAACTTGTTTCTATCCATGGTAGAATGCAGCAAGGGGAGAACAGACTTCTCAGTTGTTTGTCTCTACCTGCTTTATAAAGCCTGATCTTGATAGCCACAGCCTGTATGTGATATCTACCTTCTGTTGTTTCTTTTTTTAAATTATTTTAGCTTTAAAAGACTGGGGGTGAAAGCTGCAAAGAGCAGGTATTTCATGCAGTAAAAAAAAAAAGAAAAAAAATTGTAAATGCGGACTCCTTTTAAATATGAATTTATATATATATGTATTTTTTGTGCATTATAACTAAGCTAGGATTTAATATTGCCAGTATAGCATCTGCAAAATTATGCTGTACAGCACATCTAAATTATGAAGGATGTGACATGTTTTTCCAAGTGCTCAAGGCCTTCAAGAGCCCGAGTTAAATCTTTGTTGTAGTTCAGGCATGTATAGAGTCAAATGGATACAATCAAGCCTAAATAAAATAAGGCTTAGTTGTCCTTTATATTTAAATATTCTTCTTGTCTTTTTTATTTCCTTTTTCTTATTTTGCACTGTGTGTAAATGCAATCTCACTAGCACAAAATATTGTTGCAGATAGTTATTTCTGTTCCACCACTGTAAATGCTATTGAGCTTCGTTCTGTTTTATGTTACCATGTTAATGGAATTTAGAAAAGCAGTTGTTTCTTTAAATTTATTGTGATATTATATCTAGCGGCCTTTATATGCAAATAAAATTGCAAGATTTTTAAATACGTGGTTCAGGGAATTCTGTGGTTTTTTTTGTGGCATGGACAGTTTTGGGGAGTGATGATAAGGGTAAGTAAGAAGTTTTCTATTTCTCAACACATTTCTGTTGCAGCCCATTCATCAGATGCCAGCTGGGTCAGTGGAGCACTCAGAATTTCCCTTCTGTTTCTGTGCCCTCCATCTCATTCCTTTTGAGATTTGCAGTTGTTTCTTTAAATTTATTGTGATATTATATCTAGCAGCCTTTATATGCAAATAAAATGGCAAGATTTTTAAATATGTGGTTCAGGAGAATTCTGTGGGGTTTTTTGTGGCATGAACAATTTTGAGGAGTGATGATAAGGGTAAGTAAGAAGTTTTCTATTTCTCAACAAATTTTTATTGGATATATTTATATTAATCCGATGCCAGCTAGGTCAGTGGAGCACTCAGAGTTTCCCTTCTGTTTCTGTGCCCTCCATCTCTCATTCCTTTCAGGCAGAAGGGATTTTGTCTTTAGGTGTTGTGTGACCAAGTTTAAGCCTTGTGGGACCTTCCTCCAGGTGACACCAGAAAGAACTGACCAGGCCATAACATTTTTGCTGCCTCACTTGGTCACTGGCACCAAGCTGCAGGTGTCTCATGCTCTCAACCACTCTGGGTTAAAAAATGAGTAGTCAGTAGGTGAAATACCTCAGATTTTCTGTGGATCTGCTGTCAGTTCTGTGGCTGCAGCAGGATCCAGCACTGGCAGGGCAGGGGGGTTCTGGGCATGCCAGGGGGATGACAAACACTGCAGGAGCTGCTGGTGATGCTGCATACAGGTGTGTAGATAATAACAGAGTCTTCTTCCAAACCAGGAGCTATGGCTGCAAAAATCTGCTTTTAGACATGAGAAAATTAGGTGCAGTTTGCATGAATCTCCTCAGTAACAACATCCTCATCCTCAGTAACAGCAACACCCAGAGAGAGACAGAGCATCCCCATTTATCTTAACAGGTTGGTAACTTTGGACACTATTTTGATACAAAGGTTAGAAAAATTAGACAAACAAAATAGGCAAAACAAATCCAATGCAGAGAGTACAGCATAGAGGGCCACTGTCTGTATTTTGATGCAACATGCATGTCACAGATCTTGGCCAAAATCTTCAGATTTATAAGGCTGCTATACCAAAGTCTTTTTTGGGGAGGAAGCTGCTGTATCTCTTAAATCTAGTTCTTGTTCTGTATGTGGAATTCCTTGTCAGGTTTCCTTAGGAAATAGACAGGTACCTTCACTCCTTGATGATATCTGCCTCACTTTGCTTGCAGTGCTGCTTGTTTTATCAACTGAGCCAAAGGAAGAAAGGTCACCAAATATTAGTCCTTACTTTTGGGTGTAGATGCAGGGTCTGTCTTGTGGGGTTTTTTTTCATCTAGCAGTGAGAACACAAGGAAATTGGTTTTGACAACCACAGCTGTCTGCTGGCAAAGAGCTTGTGAGATGGCTGTCCTTGGAAGAAAAGCAATTTTTGGAGCACATAGAAGTCATGTGTGTAGCACACCTTGGATTATTCTGTCTCACTGATCTCCTGCTCGTTGTCACTGCATAAGGAGGAAGTCCCACAGCCTCAGGTGCTCTGTAGTGCCATGAAATTTCAGGTGAGCAGAGAATAACCACTGTTGCTGTCCAGCCTTCTGGAGAGCCTGGCACCTCTTCATCAGCTACAGCAGGAGGCCCATGGCACCAGGCTGTCATGGCTCTGCCTCTTCACAGAAACTGGGTTATTGCAAAAGCAAAAATCCCAAGCCAGCAGCTTTGTTCCAGCATTTGAGCAGACTTCTGGCAGCAAAAGGAGTGGAAGCTCATCCAGGAGTGTGCCTTGGGTAAGACTGGTGGTGAGGACAGACCAGAAGCAAAGCTGTGAGGGAGCAGATTTTAGCAGCCTCTGGGATAAGCTCTAAGCTGGTACCTGTAGCCATGGGTGTCCTAAAGGGGTGAGTCTTGGTTTCAGCTCTTTGCCACATGGGTTTTTGGCTGTGTGGTGCAGCAGGTGTGTTACTAAAGGGTTCTGCACTGGGATACAAGGGCCTGGATTTGTCCCAGCAGGCTAAGGCTTCCTCCTGCCATTTAGACTCATCAAGGACAGTCACTGCTGCATCATCAGTTGGTGCTGGTGCTAAATGCAGCTTTAATTTACAGACGTAAGTCTTCAGGGGTACTTCCTAACCCTCTGGTTTCTCCTGGTATTTTTTCTCTCAGGCTCTGTCAGCTTCACCTTGCTGGTGGTTCAGCACTGAGCTCCTTCTCCTCCATGCCAGGGTATTTTAAATTTTACTCCCTCAGTTTTCTCCTGTCCTTTCAGGAATTGGTCTAGTTTTCCTCTTCTGAGGAAGCTCTCATTTTGGCTAGCAGCAATTACAATAAAAGGCCAGGAAAATATTACCACTTTGGCTTTTTTTCCTTGTTGTGCTGCTTTGAGATTTTGAAATGTCTCTAGGTGTCTGTGTGTGCTGTCACATGCAGGTAATTCTCCTTTGCTGGATGTCAGCCATACCTGACAATCAGGGTGACTGGGACACAGCATGGCATGTAGAAGTTTGATTTCACAGGGAGGCAAAAGTGTGTGATGAATCTGCTTCTTTTCAAGGATCTTTCACTACTGAAAGCAGCTTGATGCATGTATGCAGAACAAACCTTGGGTAATAAGTCTTTCTTTGGGGTCTGGTCCAAGCCCAGTGAACTCACCAGGAGTTTTTCTATTGACTTCAGCTGGCTCTGGATCAGACACCTGCCATCCCTCTGGACTGTGCTCCTGCCTATTACTCATCCTTCCAGCTGGAGGAGATGGTGCTTGGTTAAGAAGCAGGAATCTCTTGGTGGGAGGAGAGCCCTACCTATTGTAAGTGCTGAACCTCCCAGGTGATTGATTAACAGCAGTGCAGTCGATTAACCTTTCCTCCTGTGAGAGCAGCTCCCATCTCCTCATCTCCACGAGGCTGAGAGCAGTCAAGGCCTTCAGCAGGGGAGGGCTGAGGAGCAGGATGCTCCCCAGGGGTGACTGCTTCCCAATTCTCCCTGCACAGTGGATTTAGTGAATTCAGCAGACCTTGGGGTCAAGCATTTATTAGGCTAAGAGACTGTCAAATCAATCTGCTCTACTCCAGGCAAGTTCTACCAGGAGGATGGGTTTTGCCAAGACTCTGTCTCAGCAATAGATTGATGACTGGCTCCTGGTTGAGGCTGCCTTTCTCTTTTCCATTTTCTGTGGATCAGAGTTTTTCCCCTCACTGACATCGATATTTTCTCCTTAGACAAATTTCATTAAGGAAGCTCTTGGAAACTATCTGGAATTGAAGTCACAGGGAGTGACTTCAAGTCTAAACTCTGCAGACCTTCCATTCTGTGTTATATTGACCCCAGGGCCTTTCTTGAGAGCTTGCTTTTTGACTACAGGGGTTTGAATTACATTTCTGGAATTTTCTTTTCACCCCTTCTCTCCCTGGCCCTCCCATGTCTTTTTTTTCAACTTAACATTCCCTAGCAGTTACAGGCAGGCAGGGATTCTGATTTGTCTCTGCCTGACATCATAGCTTCTTAATGGAAAGAGAAATACATGGTAAAAGCAGCTGTATTTCCTTTCCTTTATGCCAATCCTAACTTCCTTGCATTTGCTGTGACCAGGCTGTTGAGCACTATCACCAGCTAATTTACCTGAGCTACCCACATGAAATTGTGTTGTGATCAGGCTTGGCCAGGGATGTCATCTGCCAGAGGACACTCTCTGCAGCCCCGTGGGCAGGTTCCAGCTGCCAGAGCTCTGCAGAAATGCAGGAAAAGGGAGTCCAGCACAGGAGTGCAGCCCAAGTGCAGCATGGAAGACTGAAGTCAGGTTGGAACATTTTCACCCCCACTTCCTGCCGGCCTAACCAAGGGAAAATGCACGAGAAGTCTGAGTGAGTTCAGTGCTCTAAATCAGTTTTCAGTGATCCATATTGATTTGTTTCTTCCCTGTGCAGTTATCCCTTTCCTGCCTGCACCTCTGCAGGAGCCAGCAGTGCTGCAGTGATTCCATTAGCATGTGGCTATGTGGATACATCTCATTTTGTTTTCCCTCTTGCTTTCCTCAGGCTCAATTTGCTTTCTTGATTGATTATAGAATAGAATCAGAGGAGCCCTTCATTTCCTCTGGGCAGCATTTCTCTGTAATTCTTACCACACAGCTCAGTCACTTATTTTGGGAAGGTTTGCATTCACAAAAGGGGGTGTGACAAAAACCTGAGTTTAGGATGACTGAGTGAACAGCCCACCTTCATCTCTTCCCCAGACAATGGGTTCTCCTTCTTTAGGTAGGTGTCAGTGGTACAACAGGGCTTGTCAGATTTATGGACTTAGGAGTTGGGACTGCACAAAGTCCAAGGAGTTCAGATAAATGGCAGCATATTCAAAAACTGAGCTAGAAAGCATACACTTCAAAGTATAAAATCAAAGGAATTGCATTAAGATGTATTTTTTTTATTACCATTACTGTTGAAGTGGCTCAGAAGTGTCAGTGTTGGGCCCTCTGTTACTAAAGGAACAGCACCACAAACATGAGGGGTTTTGCATGCTGTGCTCAAGCATTTTCAACCTTCACTCTTCTGCAAGGACCACGGCAAAATATTTTCTTTTCTGGTGACTTACTGCAATTGCAGGAAGAATGTGAACTTTTTTATGAGCACTATCATAGATTCTTGAAGAGGTCTGAAGCAGGTAGAAAATCTGCATTATTGTGAGGTACAAACTGCAGTTCTATCAGTAACACCACCCTGTTATTGGATTTGTGTTAGGAGGTATCTGGAGAATTTTGAAGGCTCTGTTTGAGCATCATATTGACACTACAAGGCTCAAGCCCAGCTCTGGCTGGGAGAGGGGCAGTTCCTAAGAGGAGCTAAATTGTATTGATTAAGGTCTCCTAATCAACAGAATGACTTCTTGCACAAAGTGCTATTGAATTTTCTGCAGACTTGAAACTCCAAAATACATAGACTTATTCATAATCAATTACATTCAGTACAGAACTTTGAAACCCAAGAGCTGCATCAGTTTAAAATGAAATTCAGGTGGCTTGTTCTTATTAGTGATTTGCATTTCTGTTATCAAATTGAGGCCAGATTTTCAGATATGTTTAGGTTGCCAGGAACATGTTACTCTTGAATTCCCCATCACTTGTTGTATCTGTAAATATGTTTAAAAATCCTGGGTTTTTTGGCATGCCTATAAAAAAATTCTTACCTGTTGTTCTAAGATTTTTCTGGAGGTGCTGTAAGTACCAGTCAGACTTTAGCACCGTGGATAGTCAGATAATAAAATTAACTTTTCTTAGTATAATGCCCTGCAGCAAACTGTCAGCTGTGTGAATAAAAGCTGGAGCTCTCAGCAGCACTCCAGCAGCACAAAGACTTCCCTGACTTGGTGTTCCTTGTCAAACATGGTCAGAGGGTCCCTTCACTGTGAAGCCTGAGTCAAACAAGAATCAGAGAAAAGCAAAAAGCCAATAACTGTGCAATTTTTACTGTTAGAGCAGCTGTGGGAGCAAAATCAAACAGATCAGCCACAGTTACACCAGTGGCCTGTAGCCAAACTGAGGATGGAATCCTTATTTTCTGATTTTTGCTGCTGTTTAGTTCCTCACAGCTTTTTATTTAGAAAGGTCACACAATGAGAATGAATCAGCTTTCTTATCCTCATTTGGAGAAACAAAATAATTTGAAAGCCCACAAAAGATTTCACATCAAAACTATCATTTGAGCCAAAGATAACCAATAGATAACAGGAAGGGCATTTGAGAGACAAACTGGATTTCCAGGCAATAATACACAGGTTGTAGTTTTGGCAAATGTTGGACAAACAGTACTTTATGGCTTGTTTACTGGAATCCTCCTCCTTAAGGGGGTGTGTGTGCCAAAATGCCAGGGCAGGAACAAATCCAGGACCATCCCACCCCAGATTTTGCTTTTGTTTGGAGAGGGGAGGGGGAGATTTGGAGGTTTTTTGGTGCGTGTATGAGTAGTTCCCAAGGCACTATTCCTTAGTAGGAAATGCTCTTTGTTGAAACCTTAATCCCAGTTTACTTTTGTTCAGACCAGCCAGTTGCACTTGTACGTGTCACACAGTGCATTTTTTTCCCCCTGAAGCTGCATTTTGATAGATTTTGTTCCCAGCTTAAAGCCAAGGCTGAACAATGGGGGCAGGTACACGGCGTGGCTGCACTGATGATTTAGAGTTTGCTGCCTTTTATTTGGAACAAGAGGAAAGCTGCTCTGGTGTCAGCAGTCATTACCTTCTGCCTGTGATGTGCTTTCCCCACACTGTGGCACTTGAGAGGCTGCTTTGTGAAAACAGACTTTTCCAAGGAACAAATTATCCATCCCCAGTGCAGTAACCATATGCAGACAGCCCCAGCTGTAGCTCTGGCTTCCACCAGTATCATTTACAGACCTGGATATTTGTAGAAATGCCAGTTAAGCTGTGGTAGCACGGCTTGTCACAGAAAGCTTGGCCTTATAATAAAAATACTTCAGTTTCTGTTGCCAGACAATTTGATGAGAGCTTCTGCTGCAGTAAATCAGATGTTGATTATCTGATGTAATTATATATATTATATATATCATATATAACATATGTGTTTATATATAATAGATATATATATTATATATAGTCTTTATTATGATATATTAATTTCTATTATATATTATAATTATATATAATTATATAGTATATTTTTATATATAATACATAATGTATAAATTTTTATATATAATATATAATATATTCTATATTGATCTATCATTGCACATTTTATATTATAATTACATAATTTTATGTATTATGATAAATATTATGTTTTCTGATAGTCTTATTATATATTATATGTTATATATTAATATATATTGATAATATATCATATATATTTAATAATAATACTAATTATAATAATTATTACGACAATAATGATAATAATGATAATAATGATAATAATGATAATGATAATGATAATAATAATAATAATAATAATAATAATAATAATAATAATAATAATAATAATCCCTGCATGATTACAGAATGGTAGAATGAAGTTTCAGCATTTCTGGGGATCTGATTTGGTGAAGTTGGTGATGCTGCTTGTGTGTGTCAAGGGTGCAGGGCTGGCTGCTGTGAAACCACACACAAAGCAGTGAGACCTGGCAGGTTGTAGGAAGATATAAAAGTTTTTGGAAGAAGTTGTTGTAGAAAGATAATAAAGGTGTTGTAGGAAGATAATAAAGTTGTTGTCCACTTCTGTTGGACAGAGCAGTCCTCAAGCCCAAGAATAGGGCAATGGGAGAAATCCTGGAAATGTTCTAATAGATTTTTTGGCAGCTGGGAAAAAATGACATTTCAAGGGGTTTCCACAAGGTTTACTCCCTCCTCCAAGCATACATTCAAGCAAGAGCATCTTGCCTGAGGTAAGTGTGGCCCTCAGCAATCACAGCACTGATTTTAGCAATGACTGTGAAGCACAATGCACATGCCTATGAACTATCTGAACGTTGACTCTTGTGTTTAGTCACTGAAATAGCTGTGTACACTTCCCTTGCCTCTAAAAAGCAGTTTGTGTGTGTGCTGTGGGGTGTTTGTCACTCCACACGTGGGCTGGCAGGGTGCTGGCACAGAGTTCCTGACCTGCCATCCACGTCAGCTGCCGCTTTTCCCTTTGAGAAAAGGCAGAAGCTCCTCATGGCAAATGAAGCCCCTCTGATCTTCAACCCTGTCCATGTGCACGTGAGTAAACAGGTTAAACTCTTCACAAAATGAGAGAACCATTTGAGGAGTGACACAGAGTGGCAGCAGCAAAACTGAAAAGCAGCCCATTGTGTTTTGCTCTGGGCTGTAGCTGCCAGTGTACTGAGGACTGAGCACAGTTTTTGATTGCAGTCAAGTTAATGAGCACAGGGAAACATGGCTGTTCAGAGAAGTTGTCTCTCTTTCTTCCTCCCAGGGGCACAAGTGCTCTCAGGATGGCCCTGCTGGGCTTAGTGCAGCCACTCTCTGCTTTCCTGCCACAATGGCAGTGGCCAAAAGGAGCTGAAATGTGCCCAACACACCAGAACTGTCATTAGTTTTCATTTTCCTGCCTCCTGCTTGGTGCCCTGGCTAGCCCAGCATCCTTGCTATCACCCAGCACCTTTCTTCCTCTAGGGAGCTGCACAGGCTCCTCCTGCCAGCACCAGCACTCCACAGGATTTCCCTCCCTGAGACAGGCAGGAAAGAGAACAGTATGAAAATAAAGAGTGCAAACAACAGCAATATGTTCTACAGGGTGCTTGCATGCACAGCCTTCCTCCAGGATACAAGCAAACGTGGAAGAAAATCAGAATTACAGCAATGATCACCTCAGCTAGGCAGTTTCCCAAGTCCTTCCCCACCCCTCACCCTCTAGAAAGTTGCAGTGATCCTGCAGTGATCAGTGGATGTTATTTTGTCACAGTTTGTCCAATACAATTCAGCCCTGGTGGACTCACAGCTCATCCCTGCTGTAATAGGTCACCATATGCTTCACATCTGGCCCCACAAAAGGAGCCATATTACACACATGATGACAACTGGTTTAGGGCACAGTCTCCAGAGACTGATAACTGTGGCCAGCAGTCTTGACAATTTAGCAGTTTCATTAATCAGCATTAAAATCTCATTTTACTATTACAGGCATAATTACTACAAATCCAAATGCTGACTAAAAGAAGTAATTTCATGAGTTGTGTTATTTAGCAAGCTGATATAGACAATTTTTTTTTTCTAAAATGCAGGCATTTAATAAAAAGCCAACAGCAAGACCACTGCAGTGTCTCATCAAAAATTGCTGGACCAAACTGACCTCAGCAGTGATGATAGAGCAGAAGTGTATTTAATCAGAACACAAGCAAAGGTTGTAGACTATATATATGTTTTTCAGAATTCAGACCTTTCATTTGTCACAGGAGAAAGTGCTGCTTTAAAATTGCCTGCAATATCTGAATATTTGCTGTCAGGTGAGTATTTCAGTTTACACTTGGGATCTGACTCTGGCTTTTATTGGGGAGGGGGAGGGAAAAGAAAAAGAAGCCAGTTTCCAGACAGCTATATGTAGGGAAATTATGTCTCCTCTTGCCTCACACAACACATCCTGGAACCCACTGATACTTAAAGTTTGGAACATTTATTTTCTATATGTTTGCTATAGGGGATTGAAGCTTGATGTGAATTCTTTTCTTGAAATACTTGAAGTCTTCCTAAGAGGATAAAACACAGGAGCCTGGGCTATTTGCCAGATTAAGAGCTAAGAATTTTCTACAAAATCATTTTTGTGTACAATTCCATGTTTGGGGTTCTACTGCAATGTCCTGACAGCCTTTTCCTAATGTCCCATCCTCCAAAACATGAACCAGGGGAGGCTGTGCCATGTGGGCAGGCACATTCTAACTTTCACTAGCTCATACTGTGGGACAGCTGCCTGCAGAAAGCCAGCCTGGAAAACTGAGGAAAAAGCCTTTAAAAAAGAGCCAGGGAAAAAAAAAATGCTTGTCTTCATTACTCATCAAAATCCATCCTGTGTGCGTGCCTCTGCTGTGTGGGTTGGGAAAAGGAAACTGCATTCTCTTCATGTCAAACACTTTCTTGAAGAAGGAAGGGTTACTTTCTATTGAATTTACTGAAAATTTGCACCCCAGATTCATTGTAGCAGCAAGGTACATCACCTCTTTAGAGTTCTGCAGGACCAGGGCTAATTTGCCATGATGATTACTTTGCAGGTGGTTTGCTCTAACAGGACATGCTCCAGAAGTGCTCTGGAACTGCAGACCTGCCTCACTCTGTGTGTGTCCTGCACACACAATTCCTGCAGCACTCGCAGCTGGAATTTTCCCTTTCCCTGCAGAGGGGCAGAGAATTGGTTCATTCTCCCAATGACTAAATGCATTTTTGATGACCAGCTTTTAGGTCCTATTTATCGCCAGGTATGATGAACCCATTTTAAATTCATTTTGTTACAGCCACAAAGCAAGGACAGGTATTTATTTATCCCAGGCACTGCAATGAAATTGGGTTTTCTCTAAATCCCACCTTTCAGTGAGGTAGCTGTTGGGGTAAGTGAACAGGGATGCTGGCCTGGAGCTGCCCCATGAGGTTCCCTCCAAGGCCACCTCCTGTCTCTCCTGGCTGACTCTCTGCCAGGTTAGGCACTGGAAATCCCTTGAAAACTCTCATTTTTTCCAGCTGCCAAGAACTGTGGCTCTCTTCAAGGAAAATACAGGCGATGTACCGGATTCCTCACACGAGCAGCTCTCCAGAGCTGGAATTTATTTTAAGCTTTGCTTATTTTTAGGGTGGTTCTTGCTGTTGTTGTCAGGCCCATGCTAAAGCAATTACTGCCCGTGAGGGTCACCTGGAGTTCAGTGTCACTGAGAAACTTGGAACAGGGCAGGGAATGGCATGAACTGCTCAGCAGAGGGGCTGACACAGACTCCCTCCCTTAAAGAAACAGAGCAGCTCCCTCCCTGCCTCTCTGCTTTATAATTTTTTCCCAAATGAGAAGCAGGTTGAAGCCCTTTTCTTTCATGGCATCAAGCCATGCTGCCAAAAAACCCCTCCCCCAAAATGCAAACCCTGGCATGTGCTGGGGGCAGCTCCAGCCCAGCCCCTCAGGGGGATGGAAGCAGCCAAGGCATCCCTGGGTGTCAGAGCAATCCACCCAGACGAGATGTGCTTTGACACACAGTCCAAAAGGGATGGGCTGAGATGTGACAAAGAGCAAATGAGAGCCAAAGCAGGGAATAAACACGGCCATCCATCCAAGGGAACTCCTCCAATGTGCTTTCCTCCCCTCCTGGATCAGCTGCTCCTTCCCTGTCACTGCTGCAGGAGAGTGAGAGGAATGGTGGATTTGTCTTTACAGACAAGCTGTGGGTCTGCTGGTGGATAAAACCAGCACTGGGAGATAAAAGAAACAATGGGAAGGGTTCTACTGATTGATGAATGGAAAAAGAGATTTGCTTTTACAAATGAACTTTAGGTTTGCTGATACATGAAATTAGACATTGAAAGATGAAAAAAACAATGGGGAAGAAAAACCCCTAAATTCTATAAGAATTAAAAATTAAAAGGGAGGGTTATTTATTAGTAGGAAATTTTTGGTATCAGGTGTATCAGGAAGTTTGTATCTTTCAAGTACTTCAGCTAATGGGGAAAGAGAGAAGGGAAATGTGGCCAGGAAACTGGGATAAAAAGGATGCTGTATCCTCCAAAAATGAGAGATCCCAGGGGAATGCTCCATGGCCTCTCCCTGCATTCAAATAAAGTAAAAGGACACCTCTGTCTCCTTTTTAGACATAAACCTCTGATGTTTGTAAATCAAATTTCCTAACAAGAGGAAACCTCTGCTGCCTCCTTGCAGCTTCAGTTCCATTTTCATGTTTGCTAACTTTCCTCCAGGAACACAACTTTTACATTTAGATGGTTTAAGAGGCTGATTTTTCTGCTCAGTCCCTTGGCTGGAGAACCACTGTGTAGTGCAAGGCATTCCATGAGTGATCCAGCCTTCAGAGCACTTCTGTCCCCTCTCTGTAGTTGCTCAAGTCAACCACAAGCTGCTGGTTTCAGTTTGCTGGGTTTTGTGTCTCCACTCACATTTTCTTCAGAGGAGAGAAATGAAATGTTGGGCATTAAAGGGGAAAGATCCTGGATTTGTGTGCAAAGGTAAGAACAGAAATCTAACCTGCGGTGGTGTTCACAGGGGTCCCAGGAAGAGGAACTGACTCCATGTTTCAGAAGACTGATTTATTTTTTTATTTTATATATATATATATAATATTAAAACTATTCTAAAAGAATAGAAGAAGGGATTTCATCAGAAGGCTAGCAAGGAAAAGAATGAAATGATAACAAAATCTTGTGACTGACCAGAGAGTCTGAGACAGCTGGGCTGTGATTGGCCATTAATTAGAAACAACCACATGAGACCAATCACAGATGCACCTGTTGCATTCCACAGCAGCAGATAACCATTGTTTACAGTTTGTTTCTGAGGCCTCTCAGCTTCTCAGGAGGAAAAATCCTAAGGAAAGATTTTTCATAAAATGTGTCTGTGCTACTAACCCTCTAGATTGATCTTGATATTCATAAATGAAATGTTGGGCGTTAAAAGGGAAAGATCCTGGATTTTTGTGCAAAGGTAAGAACAGTAATCTAACCCTCTAGATTGATCTTTGATATTCATCACATTTAGACTTGGGTAATTCTACTGCCTGGACCTGTCCTGTCATGGTTTAAGCCCAGCCTGCAGCTGTTCCTGCACCTTTGAGAAAGCTTTGGGAGAAAGAGATTTCTGCACAGAGAAAGCTGCTCTGGGGAGGGGTGGGCTGGACACAGCAGGGATGCTCACAGGAACCTCAAGGACCATTCCAGGAGGCTGTGTCAGAGCCCTGTCCACAGCCTCTCCACCACAGGAGGACTGCCTCTTGGGGCTTTAGCTGCCCAGAGTGACTCTGAGATGTGTTACAAAGTCTCTTTTCCCAGCCTGGTGGTCGAAGAAGGAGTCAGAAATCTTCAGTTCTCAGTCTCAAGGTTGTTCATTGTTTCTTATCTATAAAATTCTTTCTCTGCCCTGCCGAGGTCCATCCAGCAGGACAGACAGAGGCACTCTGGCCACCCCCAGGGCGGTGTTATCTTTTTATGCTAAAAATTACATGTACAATATTTACTGTCATATTAAACACATTTACAACACTTATACATTACAATAATACATTATAGCAGTATACACAACACAACAGTACTTCTATATAGCAGCAATACATTACAATTTATAAGCACACAGCCAGAAGCACCTGCAGCTAATCCAGCAGCAATCCAATGAAGGATATTGCTGCTAAACTGCTACAGAGCCCTGGCAAGTCCACAGGCTTCAGAGTCCATCTTCTCCAGGGATTCTCCAACCCTCTCCTGGAGATTGTTGTCTTATAAGTCCCAAGAACAGTTCTATTATCATTATGCTGCAAGGACCCCATAGCTTCAGAGTCACATACCTTCTTCATGTTCCTCGAGAGCAGCTCCTCTGTGCACTGACTCTTCTCAGCCCTTACAGCCTCCTGACTCCTTCAGTTAATCTCACACTTTTATGCCAGTTGTGCTTGTTAATTACAGGTGTTTCTAATCTTTAGTAATAGGCCCCGGCTGCAACTCATTGGGAGATAAGATTACATGCTGTGCCTCCTTACAATTCTCCCTACAATTTACAATAACTTCCCAATACCTATCACCTATGTTAGACAGTGAGCTTCTACCTTAAACCAATCCAAAAGTGCCAATATCACAGCAGAAGATGGAGGCCAAGAAGAAGAAGGAGAAAGGCTGGACAAGCCCAGATCCCTCCACCTTGGCCCCTGAAGCCCCATTCTAAAAACCCCCAAAATCTATTTTTCACCCTGTGATAAATTCACTATTGTTCTACTTAAACTTTCATGGCTTGTAATTCTTCATATAAAGGTTGGATGGTTGTTTTTTCCAAGGGCTAAATCAAAGGCACAGGGGTCTGGGGCTCTGTGCCCAGGTCTCTGAGCCCCCTGGGCAGGGGCTGGAGCCCTCCAGGGCAGCCAGAGGAATTTCCTGGGTTCCAACACTGCCCAGCCCAAGTGAGTGCTACATTCCTGCTGGGAAAGCCACAGGCATTGCTTTTCTCCCTGCCACAGAAAAGCAGCACTCGTGTGGGGCTGTCCCAAAATGTGTTCTATTTTAACAGCTGTGTTGCAGAGAAAGAAGGATGGATGTACCTGTTGTTTGAGGGAGGGAGGAAAGTAAAGGGAAAAAAATAATAATCAGAAAATTGCCTTTCTTTTTTTGCCTTTTCACTTTTTTGGGGGGCTGAGGAGTTGCACTGCTCCATTTATAGTGGAGGGCTCCTTTACACCTGTGTATTTCTCTATGTGGGTATAAATGCACTACATCTTGTTTTCACTGGTGTGTGTGTGTGTGTACACCCAGCACAAATGCAAACCTGCTGGTGCTGTGTGCATTGACAAACATCCTCAGGCTCTGTGGGATACCCACAAACACACACACACTTTGAAGATGCTCTCATTGCACCCAGCCATGAGGGTTTTTCATGACAGAACTCCAAAAGTTGCAAGAGGTTTATTTTTCAGCCTCTCTGTCACTCATGAAAACACCTGCTCACAGATAAATCTGTTTATTAACTCACAGTGGTGATTACAGGCAGACCTCTTAGACATGACAAAAATGCTGCACTTTTCATCACAAATGGATTTAATTAAGTCCTGTGCAAGTGCAAATGAGCAGGGAGAGCCCTGATCCTCCACCCAGGAGAGCCAAAAGTTCTGCTGTTAACCTCCAAACTGCAGGTGAGCTGCTGCTACTGGGTTTTATTTGGTAAGTGAGAATAGAACCAAAACAAGAGTTTTGATACCATTTTTGGTGGAAATAGAATACATTTTGTTCTCTGATCATTATTCTCATATTTAATAATGAGAAGCAAGTATACTTAATAATTAATATAAGTATATTTAGTAATATATATAGTAAATATATTTAATAATGAGAAGTGTATCAGGTAAGCACAGCAAGATTAAAATAATTCCCTGATGAAGAGAGGCCTTCAGGAAAGGGCCAGGCTTTATTGTCTGTGAGGGTGCTGTCAGCATAAAAAATTATCATGAACTTCAACTTCAGGCAATCAAACTTCATCATATTGAAGGAGCCCCATTAAATGCTCAGATTGTTCTTCATTTGATCAATTCCTGAGGGAAGGAGAGGCTGCAGAAATCAATAGGGCATGGCAGAGGAAGCCAGGGTGTCTTGGTGGTGACTGCCAGAGGGAGTGGAGCCGCCTAAGGAGGGAGCTTGTGTCACCCTGCTGAGACACCAAATGCCCAGGAGCCCTGGAAGGGCTTGGAGCAGACAAGGAGTTCCAAAGACAGCTGAGCTGAGGGAAATCAGGCTCAAAATTCTTTTTTCTAGAGCTGCTGTTCAGTTGGGTGAAACCTGCCTTGGGTTTCACCGCTCCCCAGGCAGGCTGAGGGTGGCATCTGCTGTGCCATGGGGATGCTGGTGCAGCACATCCCTCCCTCAGGGCAGCTGGGCTGCTCACTGCTGCCTTCCTCTGCCTTCAGAGACACCCAGCGAGTGGTCCAGCCTTCAGAGCACCTTCTGTTCCCTCTCTCTTTGTACCTGCTCAAGTCAAAGTACGCTGCTGCTTTCAGTTTGCTGGGTTTTGTGTCTCCACTCACATTTCCTTCAGAGGAGAGAAATGAAATGTTGGGCATTAAAGGGGAAAGATCCTGGATTTGTGTGCAAAGGTAAGAACAGAAATCTAACCCTCTAAGTTGATCTTTGATATTCATAACATTTGGACTTTGGTAACTCTACTGCCTGGGCCTGTCCTGTCATGGTTTAACCCCAGCCAGCAGCTGAGCCCAGCAGCTGCTGGGTCCTGGGGTGACTTTTTAGTGCTCTTTAATATTGTTCACTTTTTGTGCTGGTGAATGCTTTGCCTGTGAAATAAACAGGTTTTTTCCCCCTTTTCTCCAAGGAAATCTTTGCTTTCTAGAGCAAATTCTAAACCCCTTTAGAGGTTTTCTCCCAAATTTGCCCTGAACCAGGACACACACACACCCTTCCTCCAGATGGGAATGGGGAAGAGAATGGCAAGGGTGGAGGTGAGAAAATCCTGGACTGAGATAAAGACAGTTTAACAGGGAAAGCAAAAGCCATAGGTGCAAGCAAAGCAAAGGGAAGCCAGGTGTTCATTCCCCACTGCCAGGGCAGGCAGGTGCTCAGCATGCCCAGGAGAGAAGGGCTCCATCACAGGGAGGGTTACCTGGGAAGAAAAACACCATCATCCCCCTCCCTCTTTCTTCCCCCAGCTCTCCATGGGAGTATGATGGTCTGGAACATCCCTGGGGGCAGCTTTCGTGTCTGTGTCCCCTCCCAACTCCCCAAAAGGCCCTTGACACTCTGAGTGCTGCTCAGCAGGAGGGAAAGCATCCCTGTATGAACAACTTTGTTTCCAAAACACAATCCCATACCAGCCACCATGGAGGAAATTAACTCTATCCCAAAAACCATCCCATCCCTAAATCAGCCCCTTCACCCTGAGCTTCTGTTCCACTTCTGTGGAACAACAGAGAGCCCAGCAAAGTTAAAACAATTGGCACAGATTTTTGTCAGAACTGCTTTCATGTCTCATGATTTAAAAATCACCCTGTCACTTTGTAGTTATTCTGTTAATCAATGTGCTCACATTGAAATATTTCTAAATGAAAAAAAAAGTTGGTGGTGAGCAGATTATTTTTTTCCCCTCACATTTTGATCACAGAACGGTGGGAAAAAACTTGAAAAGAATCCTGAAAAATAAATAAGGACAAGGCCATTTACAAAGTAAAATGCCTTTCTTTTGAAATCTCTGTTTCTCCATATTTACAAGGGCGAGCCTTGCACTGAGCTTTTTGGATCCAATTGTTTCACTAAAAGGAGAATATGAGATGCTTCTGAGTTGTGCCTCAGATAACTGAATGTGTTTTATGTCAGAAATGCTGCAGAGGACACAGATAAAGGCTTTACAAACAGATGTGTTTTAGGTCAGAAATGCTACAGAGGACACAGATAAACGCTTTACAAACAGATTTCGTGGCTTTTCCCTTTCTGATTGCTGGTTGAATATTGGGAAACTCGACCTGATTGAGAGTAGGGATAACATGGCCCACTCTTTCAAGTGGGCTTCAGGGCACAAAGCTCCAGTCCTTGGAGGTAAAGCAAGCAGGCTTTCAGATCTTGTCAGCTTTCCCCTCCAGCAGGTTCAGAGTGCAGCCTTAAACCTGCAGAGAGAGGGTGCCCAGCTTCCCCTGGCCTTTTCAAAACAAACCAACACAGCTTCCAGCTTGCTGCTCCCACCTTTTGGTGGTGGCTGGTGACAATCCCGCATGCCTACTGATTGTTGGCACTCCCAAGGCCTGTTATCCAGGGCAATAACCTTGGAGATGAGGGGGTTCTGCAGATGAGGGGGTTCTGCATGTTTGTGCTGCTCTCCACAAAGCTGATGTCCCAGCAGAGCAGCTGCACCCTTCCCATTGTGTGGGGAAGCCACAGGGGCCACTGGGAAGGCACCAAGGCAGGCCCTGGCTACCAGCTGGGAATTTCAGCTGGCCCCAGGCTCCAGCTGGGGGCAGGGAATTGCCAGCGGCTGCCAGCTGGGAGCTGCACCCTGCACCTTGCCCAGCAAGGCTCTGGTATCAACGCCTGCATCCTGCCACATCCAGAGCCCACTTGTGGCCCCACTCCCCTTCCTGCAGGCTTGGATTGAGCTTTGATATCCTCTGGCTTTGCTGCCGTGGTGTCCATGCCCAGGGGGTGTGAGTGTGCAGCTGAAACCTCCTCCTGCTCCTCCTCCTCCTCCTCCTCCTCCTCCTCCTGGTCTCTGGCACTGGCCCCTGTGTGCTGGGGTTAACTCTCCCTCTGCCTCGTGCCTGCTGCTCTCAGGTTTTGTGTTGCTGGAATGGCTCCTGAGGTGTTAAAATGTCTCTTTTTCCCAGCCCTGTGACCAAAGAAGAAGTTGAGATTCCTCGGTTCTGCTTTTCAAGGTTGTTTATTTTCTCTTTTCTGTTACATTCTTCCTCTGACCTGCTGAGGTCTGTCTGGCAGGTTGGTTTGTGGCACGCTGACTGCCCTGGGGCAGTGTTGGCTTTTTATACTAAGAGCTATGTGTACTTTATTTACAATAATTTTCCAATACCTATCACCTATGTTAGACAGTGTGTCTCTATTCTAAACCAATCCAGAAATGTCACCATCACAGCAGAAGATGGAGGCCAAGAAGGAGAGGGAGAAAGACAGGACATGCCCAGATTCCTCCATCTTGCCTCTTGAACCCCCATTCTAAATCCCCAAAATTCTACCTTTCCACCCTGTGACAAATTCACTATCATTCTACTCAAACCCTTGTGGCTTGTAACTCTTCACACAAAGTTGGTAATTGTTTCCATGGCTAAGATCTGTGTTTGTGACTCTGTGCCAAGGTCTCTGAGCCCCCTGCCAGGCTCTCAAGTCACCCAGGGCAGCCAGAGGAATGTCCTTTGTCCCAACAGGCTGCTTAGGAAGTGGTGTCAATAACACAGAAAAGTTTAAAAAATAGTTTAAAAAAGCTTAACTAATAATACAGAAAAGCTTATCTGGTGCTGAGCTGGGCTCACATGGAACCCAGGCCTTTCCTCCTCTCGGCCCAGCCAGGGCCTCGGGGGCCACAAGGTGCTGGCAGGGGACAGAGCCAGGCCAGCCGAGCCCAGCTCACCCCGGGCACATCCCAGGCCACACGGCCTCATGATCAGCAGGTACAGCTGGGCAAGAGGGAGGACAGGACAGGTTCAGGGCCAGCATTTGTCTCCCCAAGGTGCCATTATGGGAGCTGGACCCTGGGGATGGCTGAGCTCCTGCCTGCCCAGGGGAAGTGGGGAGAAAATTCCTTGCTTTGCTTTGCTCTGCTTTGCTTTGCTTGCACATGTGGCTTTTGCTTTCTCTATTAAACTGTCTCTACCTCTGTCTTTATCTGGAAAATCCTTTACCAGGGTTCTCCTCGCTTCCACCCCTGCCATTCTCTCCCCCATCCCTCCAGAGGGGAATAAGTGAGGGGCTGTGTGGGGCTTAGCTGCCAGCTGGGGTTAAACCTTGACACCTTGGGGAAAATGTTAAATATCTGTGGCAGGAAGTACTCAAATGAAACTGCCAGCTATTCATCACAGAGAATTTATGGATGTCTCCCCCCTCACATCTTAAACCTTGCATTCACTGAAGGCCACAAGATTCAGATATTATTGCCATGTATCTTACACAAACAGGGACTCAACTAACCTGGGGTCAGGGAGTGGGGGAGCATGGAGAAGCTGTCACCGTGCCCTCCTCCCTTTGTTTTTCCTCTGGAAGTATCCTAGATGCATTTAATAGGTAGGAGCTGTCAGTATAACACCTTGCCTTCCTCACATCCTATGTGGGAACATAAAAATAACATTAATAATAAGTTATAATTGATTGTGTATTAGTTATATTAGTTAAAATAATTATTAATATAATTAATTATATTATTATAGAGTCAATATAATTAACTATTAATATGTAATTATTAAGAATTAATTATTTATTAATTAATACTTACAATAACATTACAGTAAGCATTTCATTTTTGGTCCAAAGATCTTGGAGTGTTTTTTGAAGGACTGGAGGAGCAGGACAAAGACAAGTCCTGCACTGTGGAGGGACAGTGCTGGAGTGAGCACAGCTCCTAGAGGAGCTTATCAGACCCCTGTCCTCAGCATTTGTCAGGCTACATCACAACTGATACTGTGAGATCTGGGCTCCCTCATGTAAGGGAGGAGAAGAAACTCTGCAGGAACTATTTTATCTCTTTTATCACCATCCAATTCTGCCACAGGAGAATTATACAGAATACTGACCCCCCTGCAATGGGGGCAGTACAATAATAGCGTGTCAACCCCAAAATCCCTGCCCTGCATTCAAGGCCCTTGGGATCAGACCTTGCCACATTTTATAGCTTCAAAAGCAAGACTAGAGCTGGCAGTTTTCATCTTTGGGGATGCCATTGCCTTCAATTAGCAGGTAACACCACCCCTAACTGAGAAACTGAGGAGTCTTTGTGACTCACCTAGCAAAGACAGAATAAATTGTCCTAAGGTTTGAGAGCAGCTTCAAATATCACTTATTTCCATCCCAATTTGTCTTCAATTTGGCTCCAGAAAAGCAGCACATCAAAGATCAATAGACTTCAGGGAAAGTGTGGGAGGCAGGGAAGAAGAGTGATGGTGAGATGATTCCCATGTTACTTGGAGGCACATTAATATTTCTTTGGCCACAATGCACAGATCACAGGTGAGCTGAGCTCCAAAACAAGGTAGGCTTTGCTGCAAGATGCATAACACTTGTATGAGCTGGGAGCCCTGCAGGTGTCTTTAGCGGGTACCAAACATTTAGTGAGAAAACAGGAAGAAAAAGTGGTAATTTAGGACAAAAGCAGTTGGCAGAGGCTCAGTATATAACACAGCAATGCACTGTGACAAATGTAGGCAATAATGAGTATCACTCTGCAGAGTCAGAGCCAGAGACTGTAAAGGCCAGGTAAGAATTAACCAAATACCAGCAAAAAAATCCCAAAAAAACCCCCAAAACACAAAAACAACAACAACAAACAAACAAAAAAAACCCAAAAAACAACAACAACAACAAAATCAAAACCAAAGAGGATATTATCCTCCAGTAACTCATGTTTTTGGGAAAGGACTGGCTGGTGTGGCCAGGGCTTGAGACAAGGGCACAGTGTGGTGGCAGTGCCACAGTTCACACTTCTGTAAGAGGCTTTATCATCAGGCAACAGCACTTAATTTTGCTCTTAATAAAAAATGTCAAGAGATTAAGACCAAGCTGAAGATTCCTACTGCCATCCTGGGATTTCGAGGTTATGCTGAAATCATTAATATAACCACTATTTGAACTCTTTTGATCACCAAGTATTAAATTCATCCCTAAGTACATAAATCCTAGGAAGCAGGAAAGCAGAGCTACCAGCATTGCTGGTCCTTTTTCATCTGCTTTTCTCATCATTGCCAGTGCTTGTAATGTCCCTCAATCACCTCCTGAACTGCATAAAGAACCCACAGTCCCTCCCCATAAAAAGCTGTCCTAAATTATCCTAGACAATCTGTTTGGTGGTTTGTTTTTTTTTTAATTTCAGACTCTCAGAGCATCCATGAAAATCCCAGGTGGGGTTTGTTCCCTCCCTGGGGCTCCTGCTGGTGATTTGTGCTGGCCCAGAGAAGCAGGCTTGGCCCTGGCCCTGCTCCTTCCAGCACACAGGTATTTCTCAAAGCCAAGAGCCTTGGTGCATTTGCAGCACCCCCAGCTGTGACAGCCCAGCAGAGGCAGTGCAGTGCTGGCAGAGGGTGAGACACATTTTATTATTTTTTATGCTATTATTATTATTTTTTCTGCTCAGCCTTATCCCTGTGCTGTGGTGATAAAGAAGAAAGTTGTTTTGTTTCGGTTTTAGGTTTTGTTTCTTGGGTAAAATGAGTGCCTAATATAAAACCTGCCCTCGAAAGCCAGAAGACCTCAAGCCTTTATTTATTAAAATAAAATCTCCATTGCAAGTAGATGAGCCAGCACAGTAGTCAGGGAACCCCAACAGCAATTCTTGTTGTTGTTTTAGAAGTTCTTAACAGATATTTCTGAGTCAGACAAAGGATTATGCTAATGAGCCTGCTGAGCTGACACTGCCTTTCCACAACTTTTTAAGACAATGACCACATTTTCTTCTAAAAGCAACCCTCTCATTAACAGGAAGGCTCCAAAACACATTCTGCTTCTCACGGAGAAATAATTCCTCTAATTGCATTTTCTATTTGACTTCAAGCAGTATTTGAACAAAACTGTCACTCGAAAATATTATGGCATTGTTCCACAGCCTTTCTTTTCTCATCCTTTTCCACCCTTAAAATGAAGATTCACATGGAACCTCTACCTGCTCTTGCAGCAAGCTGTTGTTCTGTGTGTTGGGTGTCTTTAAGTGCCCCTCACCACACTCAGGTGAGATGGCAGGATCTCTTAGGAGCTGGAATGGGCTTAGCCAGGCTTTAAGCTTTCATTACTCAGCCAGAATGGGGAGTCCATCAATCCCCCCTGCATTGACGGGCTGCTGAATTCATTGGCACGTTTGACAAGGACAGCTATTACCCCGTGTTCTTCTGACAGCTGCGCTTGAGATCACGAATTTGTCAACTTCCCTTCACATCAGCTGCTGCAGGAACAGTTGAATAGATCAGGTGAGGACATTGCAAGATTTCTCCCCATCCCCCAATACAATCTCAACATCTGGTGATAACCTAAACCCTAAGTAAAATTATGGACTTCATGACATCAATAAGCAAGCAGCAACGCCAGAACTGTGCTGTAAACCATCTCCTGACTGGGCTGACAAAGCATGCAAGGAGTCAGAAAACTAATTCATTATCAGGAAAGTTAGCACCTTTCAGTAGTGACTTTCTATGTGTCCTTCAAGTGATGCTTATTGGGGGGGAGTATTTCAGGTTTGTCTGAGTCTGGGGACTGGTGTTTACACAAGTGTTGATCACTCAAACTTCACCTCTCTTAAGATCAGGACCAATCTTGAATTACAGTTGGATGTGAATAGTTCTGGACATGGAACACTGTGCTGGGAGCCTGTGCTGCTCACTGGCCACCACTATCCCATTTTGAGACAGTTCCTAGAGCCTTGTTCTTCATTTCCCATGGCTGCTCTCAAGAGCTTTTTCTGGCCTTTTAAGACCAGATTAGGAAGGGATGTGGTATTTTATAGAAAACAGCATGCTGGCATGCTCCTGCCCAGAGCTGGCAGAGGTTTACTGGCCTGACAGTCTTACAGGCTCCTTCCTCTAGTGATGCCTCAGGTTCAGCTTTTCTATTTTTCACATTCTGTGCTGCTTTAGTGGGTGGGTCTGAGCTCCATATTCAGGGATGCTGAGCTCTGTGCACAGAGCAGGGAGACAAAACAATTCCTGCTCCAGCTGGGCACCAAGGACAAATGATCCAAATCTCAGCCCAAGAGCACAAACCCCGTGGGCTGCAGAGAGAAAAACAAGCAGGGTGGGACTGCAGGGGCTAAAGCTGCAATGGGACAATGAAGTGCAAGATGCAAATGGAGCAGAACTGATCCCAGGGAGAGACCCCGGGAGCGCTCGTGCATTTTGGGGCCATTTTGGTTCATCTTGGGTGCAGCCCTGGCTGGGCTCTGGTGCTGCCCAAGGTGGATCCATGGAGGAGATGCTTGGAATCAATCCCTGCTTTATTCTGTAGCTCTGTCCAGCCCCTGCTCCAGGGCAGCCTGCTTTCAGCATCACAAGAGGGAGATACATGAGCCAGTCCCCAGCTTAGTGAGAGATCATCCTTTTCTCCCTGAAGAGCAAAAGCCAAGCTGTGCCTCTGCCCCCTCTGCTCCTTTTGATGCCTTGGGATTTTAGCTTTTATAGTTTTGAAATCCTCTACAGCATTAGTGCATAACTCCAAACTCCATACAGAGTGTGGTTAACTCTCTTCACATTTTGGTCAGAAAGAGCAATCCCTCTGAGCCTGTGGTACAGAGACACCCTACAGCCCCAGGCCCTGAGAAGTATAAACAAAAGTGAATTGGGGGGTGGGGGGAACAGGGGGAATATGACTTCATTACCTGAAAGTTTAATTGGAGGATTAACCCCTGATATGTTATTGGACCAAACTTATAATTGTCTGAAAACCTTGTGATCATTATCCATCTTGGGTGTAGCCTCAGAGGCTTTTGACTATGCTGTTTGAAAGCCTTTAATAAATACCCACTTTATTCTCTTAATCTTCTCTGGCTTCTGTTCTAGGCAGCCGCTCCCAGGCATCACTCTCTGCTGGGCACAGAGAGGGAGAAATGCCCTTGTCAGGAGATCTCCCCAAGCCTGACAGGAGGGCAGTGGAAATAGACTCATCCTCACAGCCTAAAGTGCTCAGAAGAAAATCCTGGGACACAAAACTCCATTAGGTCTAGAATTTAGTATCAGTCAGGCTTAAAAGTTAGTTTCTAAGCAACTAGGATATGCCAGAGCTGTTAGAAAGTAAAGGCTTACCACAATTCTGTAAAAAGGAAAAAAGGAAGACATGCCAAACTTCCAAATTCCCCAGCTCAGCAAACAGGTACCAGCGACTTGGCTTTCCCAAGACCACAAGGTAAATTAGGGAGGGATATGCCTTGGGGCAGCCCTTTGGCCTAAAAGCAAGTCTCTTTTTTCTTTAAATGAAATGACTTTTTTTTTTTAAATCTGAAGGGCTGGCTATCAGTTTTCATTACCCTAAGAATGGACATGGACAGACCACCAGGTGTGTCACTGTCATACTCTCTGAAAAATCCCTTTGCCAGGATTTCTTCTCTTGAGAAGCTGAGAAGCCTCAGAGAGGAATGAAAACAATAATTATCTGATTTGCTTCTCCTGTGTTTGCTGCTTTGGAATGTGGCTGGAGATTGTTTATCCAACAGGTGGTGGTTTCATTGGTTTCATGTGAATTGTTTTGACTTAATGACCAATCACCATCAGCTGTGTCAGGACTCTGAGGGGTCAGTCACGAGTTTTTAATTAGTATTGTTGTTAAGCCTTCTGTAAGTATCCTTTCTCTATTCTTTAGTATAGTTTAGTGTAGCATTCTTTTCCATAATATAATATAATATAATATAATATAATATAATATAATATAATATAATATAATATAATATAATATAATATAATATAATATAATATAATATAATATAATATAATATAGCCTTCTAAGAACATAGAGTCAGATCCTCAATTCCTCCTTCATCCTGCGGACCCTGAAAATACCCCAGAGGTGGCTCTGGACGGGACTGGATGCACAGGAGATGGGGCTGGCTGGCTGGTGGCTGTGTGAAGGCAGAGTCCAAGCCTGACCTCTGGCTCCTCTGGGCAAGCAAAGTGTGGCTCTCCATGCAGGTGATCCCCACAAACCCTTCATCCTACAGCTGTGCCTCCATTCCCTGAGAAAACACAGCAAAGAGGAGCTGCTGCCCTTCACCCATCAGCCCTGGGTTAACTGTGGCCCTGAGACCATGCTAGAATAACTTCTGGAAATTGCAATGATGCAGCCAGGTTTTCATTTGCACCTTACTGGTTTTGCTGGGAAGTGGTGCACAGTGCAGATTCCATCACCCAAGGCTTGCTGAAAAGGCACAGAGGAAACACAATTATGCTGCTTATGACTCTTGAGGGAAAATAGCTGGGACCAGCTCATTTATTTTCTTTGACCAGGCCATTTGCTTGTGGCCAGCAAAACCATTTTATTCAGCACATGGACACGTGGCTACCACCAAACTCCTTTAGCAGGTAGTCCAAGAAAAACCATTTTATTCAGCACATGGACACGTGGCTACCACCAAACTCCTTTAGCAGGTAGTCCAAGAAAAGTAAAGTTAAAAAGGTTTTACAACGCAAAAAAAACCCCAAAAATAAAACCAGCAGAAAGCAATCTGGTGAGCTCAATTTTTTGTAGGAAAAAATTGCCCTGTGATAGTCAGCTGTTCTACTTTCACAGCCAGGAGCTGCTCACCTGGACAAGGTGATGCCTGCCCTGGCTCAGACCACAAAAAATAGGCCCCTGGACTCTTGTTCTGCCTTTCATCCCAAATAAAATTCCCTAAACTGGGGGAAGGATGCAAGGGGAGCAGCTTTCTTACTGCTGCTACCTCTGGCTGCAAAGCTGGTAAGGGATAAACTGCAAAAAACTGGAAATGTGCAACGGACAGAATGTACCCCAGTTTTTGCAGATATCTGGTGATATCACCTCCATTTTAAAGGGATATTTTTAACAGATGATTCAATCAGCAAGCAGAGAAAGTTGCAAAATTAAGTGCAGTTTAATGGTGAAGTATTTCCATTTCTGAGGCACTACCTTGAATTATGCAGCAGTGCATCACACTAACTTTCAAGTCAAAGTGACCTTTGGTCAAAGAATATTGAAATAATCTTACTTTATAAAATATGGGTTAGGGGAAAACCCCCCAGCACCTGGCACACATAGATTTTGCCATTTCAGAAACTTGTCTTGCCAAATGAAAAAATACAGCCTTGCAGGTGTTCATTAGCAGCAGGAGTAGCATGGGGATCCATACTTACAGTTAGTGTGATCAAAATGAAATGTTAAATTACCTAAGCAAGAACTGCACTGGTAGATTTCTCTTAGGAAAAAAAAAAAAAAAAAAAGGATGGTCAAGTAGGCATAGGCAGTAAGATTACCTTTAAAATGTTTTACTGTAGACCTAAAATAGCTTCCCAGCTTTGTTAAAAAAAAAAAATTGAAAAAATAAAGGAGAGAGAAGGGGAGGGGGGAAAGAGAGAGAACATAATTTCCAAACCCTTAGCTTATTTTTAATTTATAGTCCTTGGTAAAAAAATAAGTGGATAGCCCAATCATTTATGTGCCTGGGCAAAAGCAATACATCTATATAAAAGTGCAGTGATATATTTCTGTTGCTGGTTTAATGTGCTGCTCTGTGCCCTGTGTGTTCTGATTCATTGGAGAGCAGCAATCATGTCGACAGGAGCTGTTCTTCAGCTCCCATCAGAGACAACTAAAGGCCAATTCAAGGTTGTGGTGGGGTCATGAATCTAACACACTCACTGATGGAACAATTTTCCTCCTGCATGACACTGTTGGTGGGACACAGAGGGAATGCACAGCAGATTTGTCTTGTTTCCTCATCCTTCCTCCCCTCTCCCCACCCCATTCCTCTTTTTTTTCTTTGTGTGTGTTTAATTTTTGGCGCTGATGTGTGCTGTTAACAAGTAGCCTCTGGGGAACACGGAGTCAGCAGCATGGGAAATAAGAGGAGAGGAAATTTCTAAGCCTTTAGGAAGCCAGCATGGTCCTGGCCTCTGTGCAGGGCAGCTAAGCTGGCTGTGAAAGCTGGCTCCGCCCGGGACAGCACGGGCTGCAGACATGAATAAGGGAGAGAGGTGCTGGACCAAACTCCACAGTGTCTTCACCTCTGCTCCACCACCCTTTGAGTCAAATAAAGAGGCATTTTTATCCAGCTGTAACTGCACCTGAGCTGCTGTTCTCCTGTGGTATGGAAATAAGAGCTGAATTTTGCCTGGCAATATTATTTTCACACATTGGAGCTCGTAGGTGTGAACTTCCACTGAACTTGGCACAAGGTTTGCCCAAGCTGAAAACAAAAAACCAACTCCCATTATTATTTCTTCTGTGTGTGCTGCTGAGAGAGCTGATCTTGGAACTGGTGAGGGTTATTTCATTCTCGTGCCATTACCTATCACCACAGGGCTGCTCTGGTCTAAAACAACCCTACAGGCCAAGGTGAATGCTTATAGTCAATGCTCTGTGCTTCCCATGCCTGGAAAACCAAAATCCTAGCTCAGAGAATGCTTATAGTCAATGCTCTGTGCTTCCCATGCCTGGAAAACCAAAATCCTAGCTCAGAGAATGCTTATAGTCAATGCTCTGTGCTTCCCATGCCTGGAAAGGCAAAATCCCAGCTGAGAGCTGCAGTGGATGGGGACAGCTCCAAGCTTTTCTGTCCATCACATTGCCTCCCCTGTGTGTGACACTCGTGGGCACCTGGGGCCAGGCCAGGTGTGCACCAGGAGCTGCTCAGGTGTGAGCTGGAGCTCAGTGGGGCTGAACAAGCCCAGCTGGAAGAGGGGTGGCCTCTCCTGATGCCAGGGATTGTGGTCACCAATTGTTGTGGTGTTGTGAGGGTCCCCAGGACGAGGTGAGAGATGAGAATTGACTCCAAGTTCTCAGAAGGCTGATTTATATTATATTATATTATATTATATTATATTATATTATATTATATTATATTATATTATATTATATTATATTATATTATATTATATTATATTATATTATATTATATTATATTATATTATATTATATTATATTATATTATATTATATTATATTATGCTATACTAAAACTGTACTAAAGAATAAAGGATACTTACAGAAGGCTTAACAAGAATACTAATTAAAAACTTGTGACTGACTCCTCAGAGTCCCGACACAGCTGGACTGTGACTGGTCATTAATTAAAAACAATTCACATGGAACCAACCAAAGATGCACCTGTTGGTGAGCAACCTCCAAACCACATTCCAAGCAATCACATAATTATTGTTTACATTTCTTTTTTGAGGCTTCACAGCTTCTCAGGAGAAAAACCCTGTGGAAGGGGTTTTCCATAAAATATCACAGTGACAAGGGATATCACAGGGCTTGGTGGCAGGGCCTGCTCACCAGAGCTCCCTTCCAGGGGCAAACACAGTGGGCGCCACGAGCAGGGAAGGGAGAGGAGATGTTGGAACCCAGGACATTGCTCTGGCTGCCCTGGGTGATTGGAGACCCTGGCAGGGGGCTCAGAGACCTTGGGACAGAGTCACAAACACCTGTGCCTTGGATTTTAGCCCATGGACACAATTACCAACTTTGTGTGAGGAGTTACAAGCCACAAGGGTTTGACTAGAATGATAGTGAATTTGTCACAGGGTGGGAAAGTAGAATTTTGGGGATTTAGAATGGGGGTTCAAGAGGCAAGATGGAGGAATCTGGGCCTGTTCTGTCTTTCTCCCTCTCCTTCTTGTCCTCCATCTTCTGCTGTGATGGTGACACTTTTGGATTGGTTTAGAGACAGACTAACATAGGTGATAGGTATTGGAAAATTATTGTGAATAAAGTACACGTAGCTCTTAGCATAAAAAGCCAACACTGCCCCAGGGCAGTCAGTGTGCCACAAACCAACCTGCTGGACAGACCTCAGCAGGTCAGAGAAAGAATGTAACAGAAAAGAGAAAATAAACAAACTTGAGAACCAGAGCTGAGGAATCTCAACTTCTTTCTCGATTGTGGGGCCGGGAAAAAAGAGACTTTCTAACATCTCAGGAGCCATTCCAGCAACACAAAACCCGAGAAGGAGCCGCAGCCCTGCAAGCATCCTGAGAGCAGATCTGCTCTCTTGAGGGATCTCCGCAGCTTTCTAGGGGATCTCCTTCAGATATCAGGGGGTTTCCCTCCTTGTTTTGAGCAGCTTCAAAGCCAGGTGAGACCCAGTCTGACATTTCCCTTTGGTGTCCAAGAAGAATTCCATGGTAATTCACATGGCCCCCTTTACAGGAGGAGAGGACCTGAGTGTTTCTGTGCTGCTGTGGCCTTTCAGACTTACCAGAGCATTGGCAGGCTTCCCCAAGAGCATCAGCTCTCACTCACTGGCTCTCAGGCCCTGCAGCTGTACACAGCTGTGTCTAAGTATCTGATTTTTAATTTTTTTCTTCAGAGTGCTGTAGTTGCCCCTGATCAAGCTGGCTGCAGACAAGAGCCCAGCATGTGCTGAACTCAGGAGCAGAAGCTGGTGCCACCATCCTCTTCCATGTGTGCATGTGTCTGTCCCACCACAGGCGGAGAAAATGAAGAGTATAAAACCTCCCAAACCCCAGCCTTTAGCTCTTCTTTGGGCAGAATGTTTGACCATACTGATTTCATTTGCATTAAAAATGCTTCTCTGGAAATGAAAGACTTGCATCTGTCTCATTATTTCAGATCTGAGCTGGCAACTGAGTTAATATTAAAATGACACATGCACACAAATCACATTTCCTGTGTTACAAATAACAGGAGCAAAGCGAATATCCCAACATTAATAATTTACCTTTTGAGCTTAGCCCTTCTTTATTTTTCTGAAACCTCTACAAGCAGATTGCCATTTCCTCCAATTTATTCATTATTCAAATTCAGCCAACAGTTTAAAAGAACATGTTTACCTAACAGATAGCTAGCATTTCGCTCCCATTTTCACTGCTCAGTATTTGTAACCAAGTGTGAGTCACAATCGTGTAATTAAACCACAGAATACAATTCCTTTTCCTCAGCTAAATCAAAATGTAATACTTCTGGGGGAAAAGTACTGCCAATGTGTCTATAAAAACCAAATTCCTACAAATAGCTTTGTCTATGTCTGAATTTCATCTACATTCATTCTGACTAACGACTCAGCTGCTCGGATGTTTAGCAAATAATCATTAAAACAGGCAGAGCAGCTTTATTTCCTTGCTTCTCATAAAGAATGAAGGAAAAATCCATTTGCTTTCCTTGAGCCATCTTTAGCTCCTTCTGCCACCCAGCCACTGCTTTGCCCCTGGTCCTGCAGGTGACATTAACAGCAACAGAAAAGGCCCCTGACAGCAGCTGCCTTTCAGCTGCCTTTTATTCCCTTTTGAGCAGCAGCCTTTTGGGGAAAGTGAAAGCCCAGAGTAAACTAAAGAAACATCAGGAGAAGAGCAATAAATCTTTCACACCTCCTCTCAATTCTCCTTCAGCTTTCATTTTTCTCACCCAAAAGAAAAACAAGGGTTTTTTCCCTCCTGTTTTAGTTATTTTTGTTAATTTCAAATAACATTCCTCAGTTATTTCAGGGCTAACCAGACATGAAGCCTGCATATTTAAAAGCTTAAAAACACACCTAGCAGACCTTTTGCTGATCTGATTTTCAGCTGAGCTCCTGGCACTCAGTAGTCTCTGCTGCCATGGTAGGATGCAATGAATTCCTTTCCATGAGCACTGGCAAGGCAGCATCCCACCACAGCCTGGCCTGGGACACCTCCAGGGGTGGGACAGCCACGAGTTCTCTGTGCTAGGGCCTCACCACCCTCACAGAAAAGGAAATCATACTAGTTATATTTGATTCAAACGAGACTGTAATTTTTCTCATTTTCTCCGGTTTCTGAGATGCTGCTGAATGAATGTACAATTTAACACCAGTTTGCACGTGTACAGCTCTTGGAACAAAACCAAAGCTTTAAAAAAAAAAAAAACAAAAAGGAGTTGCTGGGGATCTCTTCTTGTAAATCCATTCTGACTTCAAACAGCAGCACTCTGCATTTTTGGAGGAGACAGAATAGATTTAGAAAGAGGCTGCCTATCGATTTATTGTCTTTATGCTGGACATAGGTTTTTATTAAAGAAAGCAGATGCTCAATAATGTTAACTAGTAATGGGAATTGACTTTTCACTAATTGCACAGAACCTGGCATTAATACACTTTAATAGAAAATAGGCTTGTGCACTCCAGATCAATCCAAAAGTTTTTCCTGAGTACGCTGCAGACAAAGGGCTCCAACAACAACACAGCTAAATAAGACATTGTATTTATTCACTTATTATTCCTCCAGTCATTGAGACAGGGAAATACCTCCAGGGAATGAGGGAAATGCTTGACCTCAGCTGCTTTTCCACTCTCTGTTTGCTCCATAGGGCTCAGTATTTCCTGCTCTGCTGTTCTGCCCCATTTACCCAGTTTGTAAACAGAGGATATTTTGTCTGCCTCAGGTACTGTGGGAGGCAGGCAAAATAAATGTTTCGGAGGTATGACATGAGAAATAAAACAATTTATCGCTTAATAGGAATATGTTATCATTACTATAATTATTATCATCATCGCTATTACAATTCATATTGTTATTTATATTATTATATTTGTTTAAAATGTAAATGTTATAAACCAAACTCTCTGTATGTTTAGTTTCACCATCTGGCTTCTCATTAGGGGATCACACAAGGGGGTTAACAGCACCAGGGTTATCTGGGGTGTGTATCTCTGTGGGGCTCAGCTGCCTCCCAAGACAACCTCATGAAACCCTTTTTCTGGGGCCTGGCAGGGCAAAGCCAGTGGGCACAGCCAAAACCGGTGCATTTTCACCCAGGTGGTTGGGAGCATTCACTGACGTGAGGCTGGCTCCCATGGTGCAGTTAACAGGTCCTTTGCAGCGCCTGCCAGGCACCTCCAGACACGGCAAACGAAGCAGGATCAAGCCTCAGTCCCTGTCCCTCTGAAACCCTTGCAGGAAATGAGGCCACGTGCTCTCACAGTAAACCGTGGTTCCAAGTGGAGCAAATTGGAGTCCCAACCCTTTTTAGGCACTATTACCAGTCCAATAAAGCAGCTAATAATAAAGGATTGCTGCTTTATTTCCTGCACTTAAAGAAAAGAGATTGGCAAAACCTTGCTAATCATTTCAGAGGCTGAAGCACTACAGCAGCAGACAGGCTGCTGGAGAAGGGCAGGAATTGCCAGCAGGTTTGGACTTCTGAAGGGTGGCAGTCCATGACTTCATCTGAATGAAGTTTGAAGCACCCTGACCTCTATAACCACACCTCCCGTAGCTCTCAGCTATTTCAGATCCTCTTTAGCTTTCTCTGAGGCAGCTGAAGGAAAAAGCCCCATTGCCCAGGGTCCTGGCAGTGACACACGGACTGACAGTACTTTGTGCTTGTTATAAAAGTATGCTCGTGGCACAGGAAAGTCATTTTTAATTCTGTGTTGTGAGTGGATGGCACAGCTGGCACAGCTGGATGCTGCTATGGCTGGATTCTCAATGGATGAGCTGGGGTACAACAGGGCTGTGCTGCTCCCCAGGAGGGGGAATCAGCTCTGGAAGAGGAATTTCTCACTTCTGAGAACTTCTGGCTCACCTCAGCACTACTGTCAGGAGACAGCCAAAGCCCAGAGGTAGAGCCCCTCCATGGGAGAGGGGAGCCCCAGGTTCCCCCTGGGCTGTCCCCATGGCTCCATCACTGCCATGGGGTGATGCCTTAGAGCTAGAGCAGGGGCTGGACAGAGCTACAGAATAAAGCAGGGATTGATTCCAAGCATCTCCTCCATGGATCCACCTTGGGCAGCACAAGAGCCCAGCCAGGGCTGCACCCAAGATGAACCAAAATGGCCCCAAAATGCACGAGCGCTCCCGGGGTCTCTCCCTGGGATCAGTTCTGCTCCATTTGCATCTTGCACTTCATTGTCCCATTCCAGCTTTAGCCCCTGCAGTCCCACCCTGCTTGTTTTTCTCTCTGCAGCCCACGGGGTTTGTGCTCTTGGGCTGAGATTTGGATCATTTGTCCTTGGTGCCCAGCTGGAGCAGGAATTGTTTTGTCTCCCTGCTCTGTGCACAGAGCTCACCATCCCTGAATATGGAGCTCAGACCCACCCACTAAAGCAGCACAGAATGTGAAAAATAGAAAAGCTAAACCTGAGGAATCAGTTGGATACAGGAGGACGCAGGAAGGTGGGAGGTCCCTCTGGCAGCATTGCAGGCTGAGGTCCTTTGCCATTTGGAAGGACAGGGAATGTGTTCCTGCAGGCAGCTGAAGGCCCCTCAGGGTGCAGCACACGTGTGTTGGTTTGGCTCAGTTCTGGTCTGGGACTAAAAGAGGATGAGCAGCCAGAGCCACATCACCAGTGCCAGCCTGTTTGGGCCCCGGGACCTGCCTGTGGCAACAGGAGGGCACCACAGCTGCTGTGGGCTGAGGGTTTTGCTCTGCAGCTCCTCCACCCCACCTGATTCCCCCTGGGCAACAGCAGCCCCTGGGATGAACTGCTCAGAACACTGGAATTACCTTTTTGCTTCTTTATCTTGCTGCTGGTTGTTTATCAAAGCAATGGCAGCTCAAACTAAGCTCACTGCTGAGGAAGTATGACTGGTTTACCATCATTGCTTTTTAAAAGTGTGTTAAGGTGCTGCTTATTCAAAACTACCAATGTATAATTAATTAACATCCTGTCCTGAAGTGAACTTGTACCACTATCAATCAATGATAAATCCACTTATATTTGTCCCCTCTCCTAAAGTGGTAGTTGATACTGGAAGAGCCCCTCTACTTGTAGTGCCAGACATGTTCCTTCCTGATACCTGCAGAAATGCAGGGTAACTTGCCCCACAGGAATGTTTTATTTAGTCAGACAGCCCTTTGAAGTGAAAGGATAACCATTTCTGATCATAACCTTGGCTTTGCACTTCTAGTAATTACCCTTTAATTGCATTACCTATTTGAAATAGATTTGTAACTGGAAAAAAACCAATACGATGTTCCCTGATGCATACTCTGACATGAATTATTTGCTTTTTTAATTCAAATCTAAATGTTGTCTGCAATTCCATCAAAGAAAAGAGAAAAATAAAACAATGTTGAAATGTCTGTAGCCATTTTGGACATGTGAGAAGCACCAAAAACCAGGGTTGGGTGGGAAAAATAATATTGTGATAATTTAATAATAATTAGTGATGTCAGTGGAAAGAAGAGATGTGGAAGGGGAAAGGGCTCCAGCTCTGCTCCTCCAGAAGCTCTGTTGCACATGGTGGTGTCTGACTATTAATAATTACTAAGGTCAATACAATGGAGTGCAGGCCCCCTTTCCTCATACCCTGTGGGACAGAACACACTCTCAGGCAGAAAAGTGGTTTTACTTCTTCCTTCTTGGGCAGATCAAACGAATCCAGATCAGTGGCAACTTGGACCCATGCCACTTGTACCTGGTATTTCTGAGAGAGGAGATGCACCCAGTTTGGCTGGATTAACTGCACATTACAGCCCTACAAGCACATGTGAACACACACACACACACATCACTGAGATCTGGCTCAGCCCTGCACTGTTTGGAGCACTGTGCAGACAGAAATTAAATAAATTGCAGGTACAATGTTAGTGAGGCGGGTTCTGCCATTCTGCAGCAGAAATAGAACCTCCAGCCAAGGAGTCAGGATGTGCTCAGAGGGCGGACAAGGAAAACCATGGCTGGGCCAGAGGTGCCTGCTGGGATGGAGCGTGCACACAGAGCTGGGTGCTGCAGCCACTCCCAGCACAGATGGAATTGCAGACGCTTTCTGCAGCAGCTCCTGTGGCAGGTGTCCTCTGACAGCAGCCCTGCATCCTCATCTGCTCCAAAGCACTGCCAGCCCAATCTGAACTTCAAGTCAGCAGCTCACAGACAAAAAGTTAACCCAGGGGAGTCATAAAGCAGAGAGGTTAGGCTGGATAAATTTGGCCTTTCTGGGGTTTTTGATAAAAGCAAAACCCAACCCTCAAACCCAATAGGAAGAAATAAAATCTTGTCTCGTGAAAAATAAAATTCTGGTTTTGTCTGGAGATATAACCAACTTTCATTAGTACAGTTTGTTTATACTGACCACATCCAACAGAAAGCAGAAGGAAAGTCATCTGTTCTGCTTGTGCCTGTCTGGCTGCCCTGTCCCCATCTCCCAGCCTCATCCTGAGGGAAACATAAGTACTGAAGTTCAGATCCAGGCATTTGGCACTTCAGGCTTCTGTGGATCTTTAGGGAACAATCCTGCAAAGGTTACCCAGCATTTTATTTTGGGAATCCCACAACAGAAGGCAATTTCATTTTAGGTGTACACTCTGTAGCTGCTTTCCACAGTGGCTCCTTAGGATCACAAGATCTTGGGCACAATCTCTCCTCCTGTTTCACACATAACCAGTGAGGGTGAGTGGTGACTTTGTCCAAACAGCTCTGTCAGTCCCAGCATTTCATCCTGACACGTTTCACCTGGGCAGAACACAGCTCTTTGCTTGGCTTCCTTCACTGCTCTAAGCAATTCCACTCAAACCCCCAGGACTGTTATTTGGAGCTCACTGGTGAGACATGGAACAGTGCAGCTGAGGTCTGGGGCTCCCTCAGTGCTGACAATTTAAGGAGCCTGCTGGAGGTTTGGCATTCTGCACAGGTGTATTTAACAGAGAACTAGCTCTGATTTTTTCTCTTTTTTTAGAGATCAAACTGAAACTCCCAGGAAGCAGCACAAAGATAACAAATGAAAACTAAGCCAAAAGATATTCACTCTAATGATAATGACTACTAAAAAGACATGGTTAAGAGAGAAGTTGCAGCAGCATTGAAGCCAGCTGTCAAGATCCAGCGCATCTGATTGAAAACTGACAAGCAAGTCAGCTGAGAGTGTACTGCCATGTTATAGAACAGGAGAGGAGCAGCTTGGAGGCTTGAGGGTGGGGTTTGGGGTTGTTTGTGGGTGGTTTTATTGTGTGCTAAAAAACTTGCGACAGAAAATGGATGAAGTGAGAAGAAAACTCATTCTCACCTGGATTATAAGGTACTCTAATGCAGGATTGACTAGAAAAAGAAATGGTGAATTAAGAAAACTTATGTTACTGACATTTGCTAAAATCTTATTTTCTACCTTTAAGCCAAGTGGTTATGTTAAAAGGTTTCTCAGATGACTTGTGAGGCCTTAAAAGCTGTGAATGAAGTAGGATCTTTGCATTCCCAGTGATTTCTCTTTGAGAATTTAAGTTGTGATGGTGCTGTTAGCCAGCTTACCCAGGCTGCACAGCTCGTGCTTGGTGGTGTATGCATACATACTTATATATATCTATTCTTTTTAATATGTTACTTGTTAATATGCTTCATTGTTCTAATTCAGCAGCTAAAGCAATCAATTTAAAAGTAGGTAGAGCTATCAGTTAAAATGCAAGGAAAACTGGAAGAATAACAAGGAGAAAATCAGAAGATGATAGAAGAGAATTGCTTTTACTTGAGGCTGCAGGCTGGAGCTCTGCATGGAGCCACTCTCAGGAGGTTGCAGTAGGAAATGCTGACATCTGTGGGTGAGATGGAGAGCTGAGCTTGTGACCCAAGTTGTTCATGCTGTCCTGACTAGAGCTTAGAAAGGCAAGTTACTTAGTGTGTGATCCAGATTTCATCTGCTGCTGAGTACATGCACAGGGCTGCTGAAGGGAAGGAGAGAAGAATTAGGGCAATTTTCTCATCGCTTGGTTATGGTGGGAGAACCAGGGAAAGTCCCTCTCTTGTCTTTTCCCTACCCCAGCCTCAGGCTAGGCTGCTTATGGCTGCTGCTCTTGCTATCCTGGGAAAATGCTGTCCCTGTTTGTGTGGGAAAGTTTTCCATTGTGTCAGGAGAGCAGGGCCCTGCTGGGAGTGCCTCCTTGGCTACCCAATACTGCATTTCTGAGGCAATGTTCAGGCAGATCTAAACCAAACTTTCACAGTGGGAAGTAAAATTCAAATGTATCTATTAAAATGTGCTGTTCTCCTCTGGAAGAACTAGCAGTCATCGAGGTGTTTGGGGATTGGGTGCAAAGCTCTTAGCAAGCCCAAAAAGAAAATCAATTTCTCTAAAGTGCAAATGTTGTGCCTGAGCCAGCTCTGCTGCAGCCTCGTGGCCGTGGGTGACACTTCTGTCATCCTGTGCTCGATTTTTGAATGCTCCCATGAATTCCTCCCTGAGGAGTCCCCAGCTCTGGGGTCGCATCTCTTGCAGGTGCAGCACGGAACTCGTGGACAGGTTTGCAGTAGGCTGATGCCCTCTGCTGGGTGTGAGAGATTAGAAACATGGAAATTCCACTACTTTTCCCCCCACTATTTCAGAGTGGGATAGTGGCACAAACTCCTTCCAGCTGCCAACTGGACAGTTTAATGCCAAGGGTTCACACCTTCCTACAATATTTTTTTCATACATGTTGGAGGGCAGCTGATGATTTGAGATCTAATTGCTGTCTATTTGATTGGAAATATAATAACAGTAGTTCTGGTTATGGCTTCCACACTGGTGAATATTAGATGCAACTTGTAATTAATGATCTTTGAATAGATTAATTTCAATGAACTGCCCCTCTGCCATCAGCTGGATTTAAAAGAATGTATAATTAGAGAGAAATGTCTGAAGGGGCCTTTAAATAAAGTTGCATTAGTGTGGTATTGGTTAGAAGCCAGTATAAAGACGAACAAAACTTTCAGAATGTTTGCTGAGGAGTTATTGGGGAAAAAGACCTGGATCATGAGGGACAAGCTACCATATGTCAGCACACCCTGTATTCCACTGAGATCAGCTGAGAAATGCTGGAACTGCCTTTCTTGAGACACAAACATGACAAAAGAAAATTGGGAATTTTAGGGGAAAACAAAGCTGGAAACGGTGTGTTTGTGTTTTACCATGAGACTGAGGACCCTTAAGGCCTTGATGCTGACTGCTGTGGGTGTTTCTGCCACACACCAAGGGACAGATGTCCACTTAACCTCTCTGGAGCTCTGTTACCATGGGATTTCAGTGAGAGTTTGTGCAGTTGTCCACTCTGGCATGAGGAATGCCTACGAGAAAAGTCTAAAAGGAACATTAAAACAGATCTAAAATAGGTATAAATCTGTCACCTTAACTTTCTTCTTTTCCTTTAGAAGCTTCAATTCTGACTTCTGGATTTATAAAATTACAATTTTTGTGTAGGTCTGTCGCTTCCAGATCTTTCTCAGGTATTGAATGGTAAGAAATTCAAAAGTTAGAAGTTGTCTAATGTTAGTTACTGAAGTAATGAATTTAACTGATTAAAAAAAATACAAACAGATTTATGCTGTGTCTAAGGATAAGGCTATAACATCCTCCCAAAGATAAATGTCTTTTTGTATCATAATAGCTGAAAGTTAGTGTAGAGCTTCTCTGAGTTAATTAGCTGACTGCTCTACACTGTTGAGTATTTAACACAAAAAATCCCAAGGCATACTTAATTGGTTTTAAATGTTCAGCTTCACAAAGGGGCACGTCCTGCCTCTGGTCTGACCACAGGTTTGTGCAGCAATTCTCACAGGGTCAGCAGAAGAACCCTCACTGACTTTTGAAGATGTTAAACTTGACCATTTTCTAAACATGAAGTTTGCTCTGTGTGAGAAAGCAGAATGTTAAGGACTGGCTTGGTTTCTCACACAATTCTGGAGCTTCTGCTCAATAAACCCAAACTGATTAATGGGATATTCATTCTTCATAAACCAGTCTTTTATTGTCATTGATTTTTGTCCCTTGAATATATAAATTTTGCCAAGACATAAATTTTTGCAATTAATAGCGAAAGGAAAGTTTTAATACAGCCACCGAGGTAGACCTGAATTTTGGATTTTATGGAAAGCAGTTGTTTCTTCTGGCTCTATTAAAACGCTGTCCTGTTTAACAGGTTTAGTTGTGAGTAATTCTGGCAGATGGGGAAGTACATGTGCTGCTGGGAGTCACATGCACTCACTTTAAATGATGACAAAATAGTTTGTGTGGTGTTTATAAAAACAGCAAAAAGAGAAATTCATGCTGTAAGCAGGTTAAATCTAGCAAAGTTTGACTTGTAACAATGTCTTTTAAGAGAAAAATGGTTGTGAGGCACATGGAACTGTATAAAAACATGCTACTGAACTTAGTGACACACTACAGCCTAGGCATGTTAGGAAATGCAGCTAAATGGAAATGTCATAAATATGTTAGGAGGACATGTGAACAGCCAACACCAAAATGTCAATTTTTTTTACCAGAAAAAAACCTAAACCCTAAGTGTCCTTAGGGACAGCACTCACTATTTGAATTGTTAGGAAACAAGTGTTTTATTTGGGAAAGTAATCACCTGCTAGTGCAGCTGTAAAATGAGAGGCTGAATGTACAAACTTTGCACAACTTAATGGAGGTGCAGAAATATAGTTTTAATAATGAGATGCTCTAGGCACCTTAAGTTACTGATTATTTAGTGAATCCAAACTCTGGCTGTGGACCTGAAGGGGCTGCACTCAGCACATGCATGGAAGCCTGTTAAGTTTATTAACAGTGGGTAGTGCCAACTCTGGTCTAATTAAAAAAAATAATAAACACATGGAAATGACACAACTCAACCAGCTTTTCCCCTCTCACTCTCCTGGAAGTTACCTGTTTATATTTTCACCTGGTTCAAAAGATTGCTCAAGAGATGAAACAGTGAGAGACATCCACTGCAACAGCTGCCAATGCTCTGACCAAAAAAAGTCTGGCTATTTTTAGAAGATTTAATAAAAATGTAGCATCTCAGTGCTTATACTCCAGCAGGACCAGCAGATGTCAGCATAACTCAAAGCATAACTTTGGATTTTGGCAAGGCAACATTCATGACACTTACCAGAACAGAAAAAGATCTGCTGAGCACATTGCAAGGTTATACAACTTTACCAAGTAAGTCTGCAAGAACTTAACAGTATTATTGAAAAAATGTGACCCAGCAAACCAAATCACCAAAGGATAGGAAATTTATACAAAACACAACAAAAATACAAAGAATAAAAATGTCACTAAGACTTAATTTACAAAATCTTTTCAATAAGCTTTCTTATAGTGTAAAAGTTTAATATTATGAGGACAGATAAGGTATCAATCAAAGATACTTTCCATTCATCTGGGTTTTTTGGTTACAGTCTAGATAATCTTGGTTTGGAAACAGACACTCAAATTCATTTCAACTGCATATAAACCTTAAAAATCAGTAAAAAGACAAAAAACAGGGAGAGGGCTGTTGAAGTACTGGCTCAGTCCAATTACAGACTGATAACAGAGCAAAATTGTTTTAATTTTGTTCTACAGAAACCAACAAAGTAGTAAGTAATACTTTAACACAGTGCCTTGACAGGTTAATTTCAATATTTTAATATAAATTCATATCCTTATGAATTCATAAGGATAACTTGACCTCAAATCCCAGTAACTGGGATGAGACCTGAACACCTAAATGCTTTTGACACCTTTTTAAGTGAACAGGATTGGATTTACCAGATGTAGCTTCAATACTCTACAGAAAATACAGAATTCACTATTAATACTAGAAAGAGAACTCTATTAATTCTGCATGTAAATTCATTGAGAACTTTCACCTAAAACAGATTAAAACCCAGGAGATCCTGAATTTGAGAGGGTGACATCAGGGATGCACAGAGATGGTACATTCTACAAAGCAATGTATGAAAGAATAGCGAGTGGCTCAGGATAGATCACATTAGAATTCAGCACCTTGTAGTTGAATACAGCTGTTCAGTGAGATCCTACCTGCATGAGTAAGAAGCCTGATTACAGTGCAAAGACAGCAGCATGGTTATGTCCGTGACCACACTGAAAACAACTGTGAAAGTGAGCGCATTCCTCCCATGGGTCCTGACAAGTCCCAATAGCTCACAGTAAACGAAACCCCACATGTGCTGTGTTTACCCAAAGCATGGCCCATCCACTCAGGATGGAACAATGGCCACCATGGCCCCTAGCCCACGTGCTTGTTCCTGATGATCTCCCCGCCCTCGATCTCGATCTGCTCGTAGAGCCACTTGCGGTCGCAGCGGCACTCGGTGCCGCACTTGTTGGAGCCGCACTTGGGGCAGGCGTAGAAGCAGCCCAGGCAATCCTCGTCCAGGCAGTCACACAGGTCCATCCCGCTGTACAGCAGCAGCCCCTGGCTGTCATACACCTTGCTCTTGGCTGGAATTACTTGCCTGTGCAATGAAAAACAAACAGATATTTTTTCCATGTTAAAATCCCCTTACTGTTTTGATGCCAAGTTGCTGAGATTTTTTTTAGGCTGGAAGGAAAAAGGGAACTTCTCAGAAAGGAAGATTTTCTTTTGTCTTTTACATGTGTTTTTTCACAGAGCTGTGTACAGCCTTGTAGTGGCTAAAAGCTTTGCATCACTTCTGTGAATGCTTCCCATGCCAAACCAGGACAGGAGGGAAGTTTGCTTTCTTCAGGTGCTCACTTTAACACTGTCAATTTCAAAGATACCTTACTGTGTTTGGTAACATCTGTCAGTCCTAATTGTATCTCCAAAAATATTGTATCCCCACTCTGTGCCCAAACTAAGCAGGAGAAACAGAGGGAGATGTGTAGTTGGTGTAGTTGGTGAGCAACACATTTAGTGTCTGCTTCTGTCTGGTACAGTTCACTTAATGGGATACAACACACTAATGTGATTATTTCTTGCTTATTTTGACAAATAGAAATTTTTTTTCTATTTTTCTATTTTTTTTTTTGTAATCAGTCACATTAGAAGATTGTAACTTGTTATCCAGTATTATCCAAACTGGATGTTAACTTTGTTTTTCAAAAGGAAGGTAAGGTCCTAACTTGCACACTTTTGTTTACCAAGTGTAACTACTGAGTTTACAGAAAGATGATGACCAATATTTAAAGTGTAGCCTAGTTGATCTTACTGTATTCAAATTTATCTTATTACCAGAATTTTAGTTTATGCATGTATTAATAGCTACATCTATGGTCTATGTGGTATTGTGCCTCACAAGCACCTTTTTGTGTTTGCCTGAAATATGAACTGTAAGCTAACGTTTTATCTTCTCTTTTATTTATCTCAGGAATGAGAGGGATCTTCAACATCCCTAAAACCAAGAACCCAATCCATACACACATAAACATCCACACAGCTAATGTTACAGCCTGACCATCAAGGCCACCTTATTTTCAAATGAAAGTTAATGTAAATAGAGCTAACAAATTACCTGTCTGAATTAAACACTGAGATTTTGGTTTGCCTTCTTTTTTCCCTTTTACTGGTCTCTGGAGTGAACTCAGTCTGTCGTCCTGGGTTAGCAAACTGGAGAGACTTTAAAGCCTTAGCTGTACGCCCCTAAAGGAAGAGAAAATGTCACTTCATCAGAAATACAAATCTTGAGAAAAAGCTAGTCAAGGATATTGTAATAAACTAGATGAATTCTTGACCTATGATTCTATGATTTCCCAGGAGGAACAAGTTAAAATCTTTATGCTGGAGAACTATACCTGTCTCTGACCCCAGCAACACAAGCTTTGTAGTGGCAGTTTTGATCAATGCTATCAAATCATCCTCCAAATCACACTGACACAGAATTGAAAAATATAGCAGGGGAGCAGCTTCTAGGATGCAACTCCTCTTTGCTCAGGGTGCAGATTCCCTGTGCCAGCCACATGCCAAGCTCAGCACCTGGAGAAGTGTCCTCCCACACCCGTTCATCAGTGTCCCTGACCAAATGCCACGGCCTTCACAGCCCAGACACCACAACAGGAGTACACTTAATGCACCTCACTGCAGGCTCATTTCATAATGAGCTGCAACAGAAAATGCCTTCTTTTCTTTCTTAACTGAAGAGACATCTTTAAAAGCAACTTTTGCAGTGCTCAGTTTCAAGCACAGGAGTTTGTTGTTTGCAAGGCTTGAATAACAGCTTAAAATACCAGCAGCAGTCTGGTATTCACATGAATTTGTAAGTAGACACAAATTTTCAAAGCTTAGAGGGTATATTATTTAATTAGAGAAGATTTTAAGGTTCTCCAAACAAAAGTTTAAATACAGTAAACCCCTGTACATCTAAAAGACTACATCTTTTCTTATTTCTAGGTGAGAAAAATTTATGTGGTAGTTATACGAAGTGTAATAGCTTGCAGAGTTCAGAGGGGATGGGAAACTGATCCATATACATACATCTGGATCCAGCCTTCTCCTCTGTCGCTCTTCAGGTTCCACATCCACACTTCCATTGATGATCTGCATACACTTGGGACAAAGCTTCCAACCAGGAACAAACTGCCTTCCAAACTTGGCACTCAGAAAAGCCGCATCGTCCAAGTCAATGGCTCGCAAGTTTTTCTTTGACAGTTTTCTGTGGATGTTAAAGGGATCACAACAGGATTTTTGTAAGTCTTCAAACCTCTCAATGTAAATTTTGGCATGGTGGAAGCAGATTGTGTTGTTCTCTGACAGGGTTATCCCAGTCCTCAGCTGAAGCAGCAGGAGGTCAGATGAAGAGATGTCTTGCTTGGTCTTGAGGCCAGTGTGACGGGTGTAATAGATCTTGTGGCACTCGTTGGTAGCCTGGAGCTGAACTCCAACTGAACAAGGATCCATCCTGCTGTATCAACAACTCAGCTCATTTATTTTGCCCAAAATAAATCTTTGAAGCCTTCAGGAGTTTCTGTGAAGATCACCCTAGAGAAAGCATTAAAATCAATCAGATTTGCAGTGCAAACTTTTCTCCATAAGCCTGACATACTGGATTTAAGTAATTTAAAAAACATGTAAAGAAATTATAGCCTTCTAGTCCAGATAAAACTAAAATTTATTTTGGAACTAAACCATGCATTTTCTATTCCTTTCAGAGGCTTTTTTTTTTTGGCTAAAGTAAGTATCTATTCAAAATGTTCAGTGGCATGACTGTCTCAAAAGCAATCTGGGAGCAAACTGGATGAAGTGCTCACAGAGATCTGGTCGTTGGTTTTCCTGGGGACCCCCACTCTTGGGGCAATCCCTGCTAGCCAAGACCCAGCTGCCCACAGAGAGGGACTGCTGATGGCTACACAATTCACCTAAGGAGTTTCTAAGGAGGAAAACAGCTGCAGAAGGTGGGCTGGCTGGTGTCAGTCAGCAATTCCCATCCAGCAGCACTTTCCTGTATGTTCTTCCCACAATTATCAGGGCAGGTAAACACCCTGGATCAAACTGAGCCTCTCCAAGAGCCAGGCTGGGCTATGCACCAAGATTGGCAGTTCCAGATGTGTGCATTTTTGGGGTCATGTGGCTTTTGTGTGCAGCCCTCTGCTGGGCAGTTATGTCATAGCTATACACTAATACCAAATTAAATTACCAAATGCCAAGTGAGCCACTGCAGACTGATGTTGGAACCCTGGTTACTGAGAATTTCAGACTTTCTGAGCTGACAGACACTGACCCCCAAGAGAACACTGCATTTGACCTGAGGCTGTGGAGAAGCTTCCGAAATGGAATGACAGAACTGGGATTGTGTGTGTGGAGTTTGAATAGAAGTGTGTAATATCACATGGTGGAAAATGTAGAGTTTAAGGTTTCAGAACATAGTAATATATATAAAGCAAGATGGAGGTTTTAGGGTGGAGGCTGGTCCTTGTCCTTCACCTTCTTCTCCATGGGTTTGGCTGGTTTTGTGTAATTGGATAAAAAAGTCCACATTGTGGGCACGGGTGGTTGGTTATTGGGTTAAAAGTAAAAATAATTTAGGTCTCACACCCTGCTTGTTGCTAGCCCAGTGCTGGCCCTAACACACCAGAGCCTGAGCCCATCTTGCACTATTTTCCCCCACAACGTAAAAACCAAACTTTTACCAAAAGAAAGGAATCACTTGCTTCCAAATCCTCCAAGAACCTTAACTGCAACGAGTGCAGTTTAATTGGGATGTCAATGTTCACCTAGACCCTGTTCTGCAAAGGCAAACCCCAGAAAAATGGAAAAGCAGTCTACTGCTTGTGTCTGGGAGAGAATCAAATTCTTCACAGTAGCTGTGTGTGAATGATTCTTAAATCAAACTTCACCATCTTAGTGAACCAGCTCTAATAACAATCTTTTATTATTAGCTGCACTAAGTTTGTGTTTCAAGCCAAGGTAAGTGGAGCTGGTATTGACCAAAGTTCACTGCAGCCGAGTTAACATTTGAACAGCAGTTCAGGCAATACCAAATAACTTCACTCAAAGAAGTTTGTTGCATCCAGCCTGCTTCAAGTGCTAACGTGCATTTCAGACTGATTCCTGCTGTGGAAGGTGGGGTTCGTGTGTGTGGCTGAAACACACCACGTCAATATACAAGTGATACTCTGAATTTTCAACATTTCTAAGTCAGGACTCTTGGAAGATGTTCTTTCTGAGAAACCCAATTTGTCCTCTAAGGAAAAAAAATAAACCCAAACCAAATAACTATTACAATGTCTGGTATCTATACTATGCATTGTGATATTCCCTCTGTGACATTAAACTGCACAAAAGCACAACAAGTCTGTCACCTCGCTTTGTTCAAACGACACTACTGCTGAGGGAACACGGGGATCTCATCCATTAATCCACAGCAATTCCTGGTGCGAGCTGCAGCGCGTTTTTCCTCCGCGTGGGAGGAGCACACGGCTGCTTCTGCTGTGAGTTCTCCTTGGCGGAAAGAGGAAAGCGCTGGAAACCCCAACCCCCGAGGTCTGCGTGTGCGATGTGACCCAGCGCTCCCCGCACAGCCGAGCTCCCTGAGGGGCAGCACGGCGAACGAGGAGCCCGCCCCACGCCGGCCTGGCAATGTCCCGGGAGAGGAAGGCCCGGCCCTTCCGCTGCCTCCGGGCCGCCCCGCTCCCTCCCCGCCGTGCCGCTACCTGCCCGCGGTGTGCGTCCCGCCGTGTGGGCCGTGTCCCGCTCCGGCCGTAGGCTCGGTCCCTGCGCGCTGCCCGGCGGGCGGCGGCCATCAAGGGCGCCCCGCCCACAGCGCCGGGGCGGCCGGAGCGGCGCTTCCGCCCGGCGGGCGGCCACAGCGACACCTGGCGGCGCGGAGGGGCGGCCCCGGCCTGAGGGCCCGGCGCTTCCCGGTGATCCCCGGCGTTCCCCGGTGATTCCCGGCGCTTCCCGGTGTTTCCCGGCGATTCCCGGGGCCGGTGCTGAGCTAACGCCCCCGGCGCAGCCGGTGAGCGGAGGGCCGCGGCCCGGTGCAGGCTCCGCCGGGCTGCAGAGCGGCGGCGGCGGGGCTGAGGGGGACCGGCACTGACCCGGGCCGGGGCCGGGGCCAGGGCCGCGCCGGGGCTCGGGAGTTGCCTCTGCTGTCCCGGGAGTGCCCCGTGCTGTCCCCGGGAGTGCCCTGTGATATCCCGGCAGTGCCCTCTGCTGTCCCGGGATATCCTGTGCTATCCCGGGAGTTGCCTGTGCTGTCCCGGGAGTGCCCCGTGCTATCCTGGGAGTGCCCCGTGCTGTCCCGGGAGTGCCCTGTGCTGTCCCGGGAGTGCCCTGTGCTGTCCCGGGATTTGCCTGTGCTATCCCGGGAGTGCCCTGTGATATCCCAGGAGTGCCCTGTGCTATCCCGGGAGTGCCCTGTGCTGTCCCGGGAGTGCCCTGTGCTATCCCGGGAGTGCCCTGTGATATCCCAGGAGTGCCCTGTGCTGTCCCGGGAGTGCCCCGTGCTATCCCGGGATACCCTGTGCTATCCCGGGAGTGCCCTGTGCTGTCCCGGGAGTGCCCTGTGCTATCCCGGGAGTGCCCTGTGCTGTCCCGGGAATGCCCTGTGCTGTCCCGGATCTCACCTGTGCTATCCCGGGAGTGCCCTGTGCTGTCCCGGGAATGCCCTGTGATATCCCGGGATACCATGTGCTATCCCGGGAGTGCCCCGTGCTGTCCCGGCAGTGCCCTGTGCTGTCCCGGGAATGCCCTGTGCTATCCCGGGAGTGCCCTGTGCTGTCCCGGGAGTGCCCCGTGCTGTCCCGGCAGTGCCCTGTGCTGTCCCGGGATATCCTGTGCTATCCCGGGATACCCTGTACTGTCCCGGGAGTGCCCTGTGCTGTCCCGGCAGTGCCCTGTGCTGTCCCGGATCTCACCTGTGCTATCCCGGGATACCATGTGCTTCCCCCAGGTCCCTCAGCGTCTATTTCTCATCTCACCCCAACCCCAAAATCAGTTCTTACCAAAGCTGTTTTTTGTTTAAAAAAAAAATAAATAAAATAAAACCAAACCCCCTCAAATCTGTCTCTTCGTTTAGGGGAAAAGCCCAATAAGGCCTTTCAGTCACTAGAACTGAACATCCCTCAAAAGTCTGTCACTCTTTTTTTGGTCACCAGAACATCCCTCAAAAGTCTGTCACTTTTTTTGGTCACCAGAACATCCCTCAAAAGTCTGTCACTTTCTTTGGTCACCAGAACATCCCTCAAAAGTCTGTCACTCTTTTTTTGGTCACCAGAACGTCCTGCAAAAGTCTGTCACTCTTTTTTGCTCACCAGAACGTCTCTCAAAATTCTGTCACTCATTTTTGGTCACCAGAGCATTTCTCAAAAGTCCGTCACTCTTTTTTGCTCACCAGAATGTCTCTCAAAATTCTGTCACTCTTTTTTGGTCACCAAGACGTCCCTCAAAAGTTACTTTTTTTGGTTGGTTGGCTTTTTAAAATAAATTCTGCGTGTGTTCAAGGGGTGTCTCGGTGGTGTGGTGGTTGTGCTGGGATGATCCTGAAGGTCTCCTCCATCCTTCAGGACAATAATGGATTTATCAGGGAGGAGATATGAAATTTTGACCTGCCTTCATTTGGTCCACGTCTAAATAGTGACAGCACACCCTGATTATTCTTGGAATTTTAGTTTTTAGAACAAAGTTAGCTCTAGAGTTCAAAGAACGAACAGAACACAGTTGCCCTGATAAGTGGCTTAAATTTATAATGTTTCAAATTATGATGGCACTAGTGATATCTAAAATAAAGCCTCATATTACCTCTTAATGCCCATACAAAAGTTAACTGAATAATTGCTCTCCAACAGATCTCCAGTGGGTGTTAATAGTGAGGAAGCTGATTCTTAGGGCAAATACAGAAAGGCATGGCAAGAACCCAAAATAAAGAATTGTAGTGAGCCATAGGAACTGGTGTAAGCACCAGAACAGTGAATTCCATGGGGTTTCACAGCTGTGCTGACACTTGGTGCTAAAGAAATCATTTGGGACTGAGATGAGGCAGCAGTTTGGGTAATAGAAGCGCAGCTTTATTTACCCCTAAATATTTGGGTATAGAGCTGGGTGCTCTCTTGAGACCTAGCAGTAGGTTTTTATCACTTTGGTATATTTTTGCTATGTTTTCATATATTAGAAAATGGAGTACTGAAGCCAGCTGGGCACGTGGAGTAGAAACATCACAAAAGACCCGAAGCAGCAAAGTGGTTTTTGTTTGGTTTTTTAAAGTCTGTTATTTACAGTAGCCTTTGTCAGTACTAGGAAAGAGATTAGGGAGAGGGTATTTTCATATTGAAATATGACACTGAAATTCCCTTTAGAATGCAAGACTCTAAATCAGGATACCTTTTTACCTAACCTTTTGAACAGTGTTGAAGAATTGGTGGGGTTGTGGTCTGAAAATAATTAAAAGCCTGTGAAGAAATTATTTTATCCCTGCTTCAGGAGATACCCAGGGTTCTAAAGCATGGGAATGTGAAGCTTTAATATGTGGGAGTAGCATCATGTAGGTTGTGCCATTTGCTGTTTCTCTATCTGACCACTAAAGAAAACCATTGTAAATTCCAGATATTAAATCACGCAGTGGGTCAGCGGTGACAGAGAGACTGTGAAGTGCTATCATTCAAGAAAGCCTCAGTGAGGCTGCTTCTGCTGACTTGTGTGGCTTAGGATGAAATATGCAGAGTTAATGGAGGGGAATAATTCATGAGAGGAGATATTTGAGCTACAGGTTGTGACATCAATTTGTATTACATAAATATAGGAAGGGCAGTGAGGTGTGTTCACTTTTTCACTGTTAGTGCCAATATGTGAGGCTGACTGGATGGGGCTGCTCCCAGGTTATTTGGGAGTTAACAAATCTGCCAGCCATGGATTTAGACTGGTGTTGGTTGATCACGTTAGCTGTCCTGTGTGTCAATGGGATGGTGCTTTAATGAGGGAGAGCTTGGGGATTTAAGGGATTCTCAGTAAGGATGAAGGGGAACTGGAACTGGGTGTGGTAGAAATATTCTCATATTCTGGTGATAGTGGGTGGGTGTAGGCACACAGTTTGTGGTGATTGGGAGTGGGGCTGCAGCTGAGCCTGATCCTAGCTGGCTCCAGCTGTGAAAAGCAGGTGACTAATATTAGAGATAACAAGCCATGGGGTGCCCAGGGTGCTGAGCAATCACACAGGGAGCAGAGGGCACAGGGGCAGTGCAGGAGGGGTATAAAGGCTGAAGGACAAAAAAGAGGAGGCATTTACAGCCTTCTGAAGTGGTGTGGTGCTGTTCTCTATGGGCTGAAGCTCTCTGCAGTTGGATGGTGGCGCTCTGTGAGTCGTGGCTGTCTCAGCTGTGGCTGGGGGAATTTAAATTTGTTTCTCTGCCAGTGTAGGTTGGCTCCATTTGCCATTTTCACTCAGAAGGGTATCTGAAGTGTCAAAGCTCATGCTGCAAAGAAATATGTCTGTCAAGGTGTTTTTTAATGGATTTTTGGTTGAGCAGTAGCAGAACTCCTACTCTCTCCAGCTTGTGTCTGCTCACTAAGTCAGTGATTTGTGTGTCCCTCAGTTCCCTCATGTGTAAAAACTGCATAAAGCAGTATTGACATACATCATCACTTAAAAATTGCTGGTTTTCTATTGCCTTGATTTCCAGAGCTTAAGGCAGTGACAGATTTGTTGCTGACCTGCAAAAACCTTTGTGATTGACTGAGAAGAAAGCCATGTGTAACTGTATTCAATGTAGTATAAACTCCAGGTAGCTCACTTCAAATTTCAAAGGTAATCAAGCAAAAATTTTTCATATCTGTCTGTCATTTGACTATTGTTCAGCATTATTTTAAGATCTTACACCTTATTTAAAAAACTTCCCAGAGATTCTGTTCAAATATATGATATCCAGTTAATCTGGTCTAGAAATCAGCAGAATAGTGGAAAGTGTCAGATTTAATTTCTCTTTCAGTCTAAGCAAGTTTGAGGATGCTGTTAAATTGGTTTTTTATTAAAATGAAACAGGCTAAGATATTCCACTAGTACAGCATCACTATCGCATTGAGTGGATTTTTAAAATTCTTAGTGTCAAATAGAAGTAAAATGTCCATTTTATTATATTTGGCATATTTGAAAAAAAAAACCAAAAACAGAATCTAATTGTGGTTATATATTTTTGCTACCACCAGGGATACAATTACTTTTCTTCAAGGCAAATATCTCTGTCTAGCTCCTACAAAATGTGCTGGAACACCAAGTAGGCATAGATATTGTTTGCTTTGAGTTTCTCTATGATTTTTTTATAAAATATTGTTATCTACTCTTTCAGAAACATGAAGTCAGATATAGAGAGCAATTGTTGCAGGGAAAAAGGCAGGAAAAAGCTGATAGTTTTGGTAGGGAGCATTTAGACACAAATGGAAAAAGGGAAATAAATAGCCTACTTGAGTTTTCCTTGTAGATAACGTGGATGCCAAGTGCTGTATTTTATCTAAAAGTCATCAAGTAATGTCACAATCAGAACTGTTTATTTCACACCACATCTTTAAGTCATGGAAAATCTAGGTAACACCATAAAACTTAAAAATTACCTTGGCATATTTTGTAGCATGCTAATAAGTTTTATTTTCTTAGCTATGGATATAATAGCATGCATGTAGTGTCTCAAATTGCTCTCTGGCCTAGTTGTTCTGTTGGTTTTTTTTTTATTTTCATTTGGCAATGTTATAAAGACTTCTGATTATTTAAATTCACATTTACATTTTGGCACACAGCTGTTGAATATGTGGTTTCATATTATGTGGAGTTTTGGGGTATCTAGAAATAACAGAAATTCTGTCAAGATGAAAAAAAAAAACCTAAAATCCCCCCCAACACTTTGAGTGTTGCTGTCTCATGAAGAGAATCCTCTGCTTTACTGGCATTGACCTTGGGATGCCTCTTTGGGAATCTTCTGCCCTTTCCAGGCTGATTTCGTGACAGTCCTTATAAATTTATAGCCTGGAACATTCCCTGCTCGGTGAGATCTTTGTGCTGAGGAGGATTTTGGCTGCTGCTTCCAGCCTGCTCCTCTTGTCTGAGCAGCTTCACAGATGATGCAGCATCACCCTGCTGCTGTTCTGTGCTCCCTGCTTTGGGGCTGGAGGGAATGTGCTCAGAAATTGGATTTGGTGCAGCCACTCTGTGCCAGTTTGGGACACAAACCCAATGTTTGGGAGTTTCTTTTACCCATCTCCAAAGGTATTGAATTTATTTTGGATTCAAAAAGCAGGGACATTGCTAAAAGCAATCTCATTCAGCCTCTTTCTAGTCACTTCCAGAGCATCCAATCCTTGCACAGCCCTAAGGCAGTCAATGGTTACTCACTGGTAACAGGTTAGGGTGCTCAAGGAATTTAGGGTTTGTCCTTTCCTAAGAAAAATGTCCTCTCCATGCTTGGCTTGATGGCAAATGAAGGTTGTTAATCTGACAGCTGGTGAAGAATCAAATAGGGAAAACTGCTTTTTTTTTTTTTGACTTGATGCATGCTGAATCATTTGTCTGGGTGTTACTTCTCCCCAGTGCACCCTGATGTCCCAGGGAGCAAAGAGGTCATGAATAAATGATCTGTGAGTGGGCTTTATGTCAGTGTGAGTGTGGGTTTATGGATCACACAGCACTCCAGGAAGCCTTCCACAGCTTTTTCCTGTTAAATAGTAGGGCTTGATTCATGGTTAGTCAGCATTTCTTTGATGCTGTTTGCCTTCAATTAAGGCTGCCTTGACAGAGCACCAAAGCTGTGGAGAAGAAAGGAACAGATCAGCATTTAGGTCAAGAATTGTCAGTTCTGTGGCTGCCAGCAGCCAGTGCAAAGCACTCTAGTTAAGCCCTAGTTTTGGGAAACACATCCAGCAAAATAACTATTTAATCATAATAATAATAACAGTGGGAAAATAAATAAATATATAACTAGCTGTGATTGATTATGAGCCATTTTTTGGAAACTCTTGTGTGTGATGTTGTCTGTAGAGGGAGAAATTTTCCTGTGATATTTTTATTCAAGGCAAATGTTTACTCTGTGACACGGCTATACTGGCATAGCACTGCTACTATGGGTAGCTGATGCACTCTGTATTAATAAAAGGATATTTTCCAGGGCAAATCACATCTATCTTAACAATCACCAGTCGGTTATCTCATTGAGAAGGTCCCCAGCAATATCAGAGAAGTTGAATGGCTTGCTGAAATCCTGGAGCAGAGCAGTAGCAAAGTAACAGCACCTCACAAGCCTCAGCGTGGACTTGAGGTCTCCTGTGCAATGTTTTGTTGCTGCAAAATTCACATGTGTTGCATGTTTTAGAGTGTTTTACTGCAAGAGGATGTTTGCTTGCTAAGTTTTCTGTTCCTGACTCATGGGTTCTGCCACGCTTCCCCAGTTCCACTCATGGAGCAGCAAGTCCTGAAATGTTTGTGGCAGGGAACGTCAGAAACTGACTCTGACGTTTGACTATGAAATGAGTTGCACATATTCTTGTCTTGATATTAAAATGGTCACTGCAGCTGGGTGTATGCACAAACCAAACAAGAAATGTTTGAGAGCTTAGCTTCTTTTATTTCAGTCCTCTTCTGCTGCAAGGATTGGGCTCTGCAAGAAATTCTGCGACTGTTCTTCAGTTCTGCAGTGCTCTGCTCCGTGACTCACTGTACATCAAAATTTTCTGTCAGCTGTAGCTATGGGAATTACCATGGTTCCTTGAAATCCTTTTAGAAATAAGACAGTTATCCTGCGAAACCTTTACTGAAATAAAGTTTATTTATATCTTTTCTGGTTTTACTTTTGAGAGTGATTTTTTTTTTCTCAAGGCATGGGAGGCAGTTACATTGTCCATCAGTTTTATGGCCTTCTGACAATCACTGACCTAAAACCACACTGTTTGCCCCCTGATTTCATGGCTCATTAGGTATTTGGAGTGAAAATGCTCCATTTCTCTGCCATTGATAGGCCTGTTAGCAGCTTCCAGCAGCTACTGTAAATAGTTCCAGTCTAATCCTAGCAGTTTTTGACTTGCAGAAATGAATGTAAAGCCATTACATATTGCATTAGGCTGTGCTTTTAAAAAGTGTTCAAACAATGAGATTTTGGATGCTTTATCCTCTGTCATTGTTTTGAAAGAGAAACAGGGCAAGACTGACAAATGAGAGAAGGAAAGTCAAGTGTTTCCCACCCCCATAAAAAGCACAGTAAAACCTGTTTAGCCTGACCCACTTTGTGGGTGTACTTTGGATATCAAAGCCAAACCAAGGCTAGTGCTAATCATGCATGAACTAAGCAATGGATGAGTCAGGCTACAAATTATCTAGTGTTGTTGAGTATATTAGGAGTTACAGCAACAGTTTTCTTTATAGATTTTATTGAATCCAAGAAACATAAGAGGACCCCTCAGCTTGCAGAGGAAATGAATGTAAGTTAGTATCAGCAGGTGTGCAGACGAAAGAAAGTGTAATTAATCCTAAAGGCCACCTAGAAAAAGTTTTAGTTTTGACAGTAATTATAAGCTTTGGTTTTTCAAATTAAGAGTTTTCATCTTATGCCTTTATTGAAAGCTGAGATACAGGAAAGGTGATACCGTGCAACACACAATGAAAATGTCTTTGTGGAGGCAGTGACATTAAGATTTGCTGTTTCTCTGGATTTTAGTGCCATTCCAGTGCCAGCATGGTGGCTGAGGGCAAGGGGGATGTCCTGTGTGCCCCCAAAGTGTTGAGGGGAGGCTCCACGTGTGTGTCCAGTGCAGCTGGAGCCTGCTCCAGGCTCAGCAGTGAGCTGCTTTGAGAGCCCAGGATGCTTTTTATTCTATAGCTGAACACCCTCCAGAATTTCTTCAAACAGTTTCTTGAGGCAGCTCATTCTATCAGCTGGCTTTACTCCTTCATGGCATAACATTCTTCTCTTTCCAGCCAGCCTCAAATGTTCTTTTTAAGTTTTTCCCTGGCTAAGTTGGGTACCAGCTTCACCATAATGACATGCTCTCATTTTATCTGTAATGGTTTTCCCATGTCTGTCTCTGAGGCAGTCACAGCATGTTAGTCTGCTGGTTTGGTTCAGACATAATTCCACATTTCCCCAGTAATATTTCTGATAAAAGTCCTCTAAGAAGTCTTTGTTGAATGATATGTCAAAGGTATTGTTCCTTGTGTCCGTAATGTGAATTTGCTATGATCTAGAACCGCTCTTACAGTGGAAAAATAAATTATTCATTGTTTAAATAATTTTTTGTTTGGAAAGCCGATGGTTTTCCTGAGCTTTATAGTTAGCAAATTGTTGGGAGTTTTTGCTTCTCTTTCTTGCTTTGGATCAGCTCAGTGTAATTCTCAGATAATTAAATTGCTTTGTCAGTATCAATTTTTCATTGTCAGGGCACTGTGTTGATTCTCTGTTCATGTAGGACAATCAGTGTTGCTGTGTGACTGAGAATAGAATATACTTTTATTTCTTTTAGTCAGTAGCAAGATATTTGACTTCTTTTTTTTTTTCTTGTGGTTGAGACTTTTAAAGAATTCCTTGAGATGTTTTTGTAGTTGCTGAGCCATCCAGGAGGCATCACAGGCTTTTGCACAGCTGATAAAACGTGCTCAGTGGTGACTGAAATGCCAGAGAAATCATTGTTTCCCCATGTGGGATTAATTTTGGTTCTGAGATTTTCTTCAAGCAATTCTCAAGTGCCAAGAACAGTTCTGTCATTGGGGGTGATACCATTTTATCCAGATGCTCATTCCTTAGCAGGAATAAAAAGATTCCCATTATCTGCTTGTCCAGCTGGTGTCTAGACATGTGGACATGATTTCAGGTTTCCAGTTGTAAGACAATTGCTAACTGCTTTGAACACATCTCCTTGTACTTTTTCAGTTTTTATTTTCAAAGGAGATACTGCCATTTTTTCTTACATTTTTAGTATTATAATTTTAGCTTTAAAGTATTCATAACTGTGTTGTGACACTTATCTTTCAGATATTTGAAATTCAGAAAATCCTTTCAGAACATGTTTTGTTTTTATGGTTTTATGTTTTGTTTTGTTTTTATGGTTTTATTGCCCTTCAGCTGTAGGAGACAAACATTTGGACCATCTTTTTATGTTGAATTCATGTTATTTTAAAAACATAAACATACCACTGCAACAAGTTTGTTAATGATTCACTTTAATAGACTGTGACCAAAGTGCTGTTTTTCTTTTGTGTAATTTCCTTTTCTTTTATGTAATCTCAGTGTTTATGGTGGTTTTTATTGCTCTTTCCCCCTTTTTTTTTGGTGGGTTTTATTGCTTTTTCCCCTTTATTTTCAAGCCTATGCATATTGCTTTCACCCAGCCCCTTTGCAGTATGATACTATAATGAATGGAAGAATTCTAAAATTTTAGAGTCTCCATGACTCTTATTGTTGATGAGAAACATTCATTCACTAACTGTCCATGGATTTTGGAATACTAGGAAGTCCTTGGAGAAGTTCTTAGTGTCTAGAAATTCATTAGCTTTGTGTAATGTCTGATTGTCCTGTTTTGACAGCCATTTTTGTGGTCAAAAATGTGTTTTGACCACATTTATGGTCTGCAAATTGCATGGGTCAAGTGTTGCATATAAATATTACAGCAAACCAAAGAATTGAATTCTTCTGTTGTTGGATTCTTCTATTAAGAAACCTGTCAGCAAAACAATTCAGCGAATTAATTCTGAGGATGTAGGCTGAGAAAATTTCTCCCCCAAAGGGCTGCTTCCTATTGTTAATATTTTATAGCCTCTTAGAAATTCTCAGCTGGAATCGTTACAGTTTTGTTATGTATTGATCTGGCTGGAGAGAGGTATTAAATCTGGACTTTTACCTGGATCTTCTCACAATACAGAGACACCTGAAAGGTCCTGCTGTGCAGGCTCATCCTAAGATCAGTGGCTTTTCAAGCGAGGGACACACCAGAGAACTTTCAGTCTCAGGAGAAATGCCCTCATAAATGGATGTTTTGTGTATCTATCAGGTTGCTCAGATTGTAAGTGCTTTTTCTTTCACTCTCTGGAGTGGCACGGCACAGTGAAGTGCACAGAAGCATCTGCTTTGTTCTGGGCTCGTTCCCATGAGCTAACTTGTACTCTGCACAGTGGAACATTCTTCTGCTGAAGGAGGGCAGAGCTCCTTCTGTGCAGTGAAATATGGTCCCTGTGTGCTGTGCTTGGATCAGGGGGAGTGCTCTGGAGTCAGGTCACTCTTGCATTCAATGGTTGTGCACTGGTCGGTTTTTATTTGTTCGTCTGCTTGCTTTCTAATGGTGGAGAGCATCAGAAAATAATGGCCAACATATAAAAAAGCAGAATAAAGATTTTGTGTTGGGGAATGGATAATTTCTGGCACCAAGCAGGATGGGTATGAATTGTTTTGACTTGTCTTTACTCTCCAGATAGCACCATGACTAACAGAAAAGAGGCAATGTGCTCTGTTACAGTCATTTGCATGGAAAAACTGTACAACCATCCAATCCTTTTCAGACTCTTGTCTCCCCAAGCACCAAGTGATGTCTGAATTATCATTTTTCAAGCAGTAGCACAAGCAGGCTGATGCCTGTACAGTGCAACCCTGTGGGACAAGTTCTCGAGCTTTGCAAAATGTTTAGCTCTGAGAAGCCAAAGCAGATGTTAGTGCAGAAAGAATTTGTGCCAGAACTTAGTAGGATGAACAGAAGGGGAAAAGGTACCAGAGGAAAACAAAATGAGAGACTAGGGGACTGGGAATAGAAGAAATGGAGGACCATTGAGGACTGACTGAGAACCTAACTTAGAGATGAACTGGGAATGCAAGTTAGCAAGAATCAAGGACTGGGAAAGGAAGGATTGAAGGAGAAAGATTAAAAGAAGCAAAATAAATGGGAGTAATGGAGGAGTCCAAAGCTCTGAAGTTACTGCAATTTTCCCCCCTCCAGTTAATTTCACTTGATAAAATTGTAATGTATGAGAAATCTGACTTTGATCCTTCTGGCAGTCTAGGTACACTTGTTTCTCAAAATAAGAAAAATAGCTAGCCAGATAAGTTGTTTAATTGCACAGAGAGGCTGAGTCTCCCTTTTGGTCCCATGCTAATTTTCACTGTATTTAAATGATACCCTTTTTGGGCCAGTCAGCTTGATTGGAAAACATTTCTTCAGCTAGAGAATTGTATTTGGTAGGAATTGAATAAGCAGCAGTGGTCAGGATGTAATTGAATTAATTCTGCAGTGACAGTGAGCCTAGAGCTTGGAGTATCCTGTACATTCTCACCTGAAGTTTGTTTCTCTGTAAAATATCACCTGTGAAGTGAGAACTGTGGGGGTGTTCACAGGGGTCCCGGGATGAGGGAAGAGATGAGAATCTCGACTCCATGTTCCAGAAGGCTGATTTTTTTATTATTTTATGATATATATTATATTAAAAGAAAATGATATATTAGAACTATACTAAAAGAATAGAGAAAGGATTCATCAGAAGGCTTGAAAGGAATAGAAAGGAATGGAATGATAATGAAATCTTGTGACTGACCAGAGAGTCTGAGACAGCTGGACTGTGATTGGCCATTAATTAAAAACAACCAGTTAAAACCATCAAAGATGCACCTCAGCAGCAGATAATTATTGTTTACATTTCATTTCTGAGGCCTCTCAGCTTCTCAGGACAAAATATCTTAGCAAAAAGATTTTTCATAAAATATATCTGTGAGAGAGTACCTTGTATTTTCCAAAAAGAAAATTTGTAGTTTTTAATGTATTTTTATTTCCTGTGTATGTTTTCTCATGTTGCTTCCAAGAACAGCAATAAGGATGCCAGTGTTCTGGATAAGGATAAGTTTTCTGAGGGCTGCACCCTCCCAGACCAAAGCAGGCAGGACAGGGAGCGTGCCAGTGTCTGTGTTCCTCACCTGGGAATGCCATGTGCAATGCCATCTTGTGGAGCTGTGCTACACTCACCCAGAGGAAAATGAGTAACAAGTTCTGTGGGTTTGCTGAGTGCTTTTCTTTTACCTCAGAGGGAGACCTGAACACTTATCTTTAATAAACCACAGAGCTCTAGGGCCTTATCAAGAAGAGTAAATAATTCATGGCTTCGGAATAACACAAAGGTACTTACAGGTAGGTTGTGAGGGAGACAATTTCATATTCTTGATCAACGTGTTATCTCTTTTCATACAGCACAATATTCTTCTTATCGACATCATAGGAAAGGAGAATTTTAAGCAAGATATGAAAGAGAACTAGAAATTGCTTTTCTGGATGTGTCAGCTCTTGACTTGACAGAAAGTCTAGAGGTGCCTGTCTAAAAGATGAACACAAAGATGATGGGAGCTGTCACTACAGCTTGATTGGAGGCCTCTGAATACTTGATGAGAGGTGATGGCTGGGAAGGATCAGTCATAATGAGCTTGAAATACGATGGCAAATACCTTATGGTAATGCCATGGAGAAGGGCTGGTCAGCAGGAGGTGGCAAAGATATATTTGGATGGGCAAGCAAGGCTGATGGTTTGTGCAGCAGCATTCTAAACCTATCATCTATAAAAAGTGCAAAAGATTTTTACTTTTCTATGGTTTTTACTATTTGATGTTAACATAATCTCTGACAAAGTGTTCTTTATCCTCAGTTTTTCCTTCTGTCAAATGTGTCACTGGAGCACAGCATCACGTGGGGCATGGCATGTTCTTCATTTTGCAGCTAAATTAGTGAGACACTCGTAAGACACAGAGGCTTGAAGTGCTGTCAGCTGTAGCATATCTGAAACAGCAATGCTTAATTCTTCATTGGCTTTCTGCTGCTTTCCTGGCAAGCCACAACTGCATCACTCACTTGAGTGAAAGCTGGTGAGCCCACATTGTTTCTGTGGGTCTGAAATGCCCTCTTAGCAGAGCTAGTGTGGGTGCTGTGGTATTTGTGAGGTCCCCAGGATGAAGGAGGAATTGAGAATCAGACTCCAAGTTCTCAGAAGGCTGATTTATTATTTTATGATATTTTATTATATTAAATAACGCTATACTAAAACTACACTAAAAAATAGAGAAAGGATACAGACAGAAGGCTTAACAAGAATACTAATTAAAAACTCATGACTGACTCCTCAGAGCCCCGACAGAGCTGCTGTGATTGGTCATTAATTAAAAACAATTCACATGGAACCAATCAAGGAATGACCAGTTGGGTAAGCAATGTCCAACCCACATTCCAAAGCAGCAAAACACAGGAGAAGAGAATCAGATAATTATTATTTACATTTTTCTCTGAGGCTTCTCAGCTTCCCAGGAGAAGAAATCCTGGTGAAGGGATTTTTCAGAAAATATGACAGTGACAGGTGCCTGGCATGTGTTTGTCAGTGCATGCTATTTGGCCATTATTTGATGCTTACAAACTAGGAGAATCAACTTCTCTGTGTATATTTGATTGGGTTTTTTGAGCTGGTTTTTTGGGTTTTCCCCCCACACACACTTCATGTGCTTCAGCTATGCTCTGCTGGTTTTAGCATCTTTTTAAAATAGCTTTGAGGAGTTGTTACTGCCAATTGTTGAAGGAGACTGACTTTCAGGTTTACATGTGGTGATTATCATACATGGGAAACTTCATACCTATACCCGTGCTTGGTGGTATGCCAAGGATTCTTTGTAGGGGTTGACATTCTTCAGCTGAAAAAGGATGATGCTGCTTGGTTTGTGTGACTCACCATGACTGCTAAGACTGATAGGATTTCAAATATTGAGTTTTTACCACTTCTTTTGGAAATATTCTGAAGCAGTCCGGGGGTAAAATCACCAGATAAATAAGTTTCAAGAATTCTGTTAGCTGAGAAAGAAGTTAGATTAATTTATTAATATCCTAGGTTTTATGTGCTGTTTCAAACACTAAGATTATTTTCTGAATGCTGTATCTGTAAGTATTGATCCAGAGAGTAATAATGCTTCTGGATAAGGTCTATGGGAATTAAAAGGAAAACTCCTTCCACTCCAAAATCAGATGACATTTCAGTCTTTCTGTGTCTTTGACAGGGTAAAAAAGATTGGTGGTAGATTGCTAAGGTAAGATTCCTATCTACTGAAATAAAAGGAAATGAACTCCTTACTGCCAGGGTACATTTTACAGTCAAAGAGAACATCTGTACCATATGAAAGAGACTCTTGCCATCCCAGATTAAAGAGTAGCTGTCTCCATTTCATCTCTTCTCAGTTTCCTGGAAGGGACATTGCCCAGAGGTGCTCTTAAATTACACTGGAGTTGAATTAATATTTAAAAAGATGATGCAAAGCCACCCACAAATGAGTTTTGAAATTTGGTGCAAATAAGTGGTGTAGGTCGCTTGAAAGAATCCCTCTCAAAGATGTTAGCAAAACCAGATTTAATATAAATGTGCAGAAGCAGCACTGTTAACAAAGTTCTGTGCAAGGCTCACTCTATTACATACTAGAGAGGCGAGGCTCACAAAGGGAAATCTGCGTGGAATCAGTTTAGAATAATTTATTTCTAAAGGATTTAGCAGCACTTAATCATTCACTAATATAATATTTGCAAAACAATCCAGTAGGATTTATATGAGCTCAGGATGTGGAGCTGGCAACATTTACTCTACACTTATGTACACACAGATGCAAAGGACTGTGCAATGGTGTTAAATTCCCCAGTGAAGTATGTTGGTTGGTTGCTTTTGCCTCACAGGGCAAAGGGTTCAGCTTCCAGGAGGTGATGTCTTAACTTTTAGCTTTTCTATTTTTCACATTCTGTGCTGCTTTAGTGTGTGGGTCTGAGCTTCATATTCAGGGATGGTGAGCTCTGTGCACAGAGCAGGGAGACAAAACAATTCCTGCTCCAGCTGGGCACCAAGGACAAATGATCCAAATCTCAGCCCAGGAGCACAAACCCCGTGGGCTGCAGAGAGAAAAACAAGCAGGGTGGGACTGCAGGGGCTAAAGCTGGAATGGGACAATGAAGTGCAAGATGCAAATGGAGCAGAACTGATCCCAGGGAGAGACCCCGGGAGCGCTCGTGCATTTTGGGGCCATTTTGGTTCATCTTGGGTGCAGCCCTGGCTGGGCTCTGGTGCTGCCCAAGGTGGATCCATGGAGGAGATGCTTGGAATCAATCCCTGCTTTATTCTTTAGCTCTGTCCAGCCCCTGCTCCAGGGCAGCCTGCACAAGGTGTCAGAGGGGGGTGTCAGCCCTGTTGTCTCCTGGTGTTGATGGTCCTCTGAGCATCCCAAATTTGAGGGCTGGCAAATTCTGGACACTTCCCCTTCAGAGGGAGTTGCTGGCACAGCCCCCAGGAAAGCTCAGAGGGTGTCACAGGGCTGCTGCTCATGGTTTGCCACTCCTTTGGCTTCAGTCCCCTGCCAGTCCCTGTCCTGGCCATAATCTGAGGTGGCCATTACTGGGATTTTCCTCAGAAGTCCTGTTCCATTATTATTGATTCACTGTGGCTGTGACTCTGGCAAATAACGTTTCAAGGCCTTGTTCTGTTAGACAACAGAAGTTCCTTGGGCAATAGAACTTTCTGGGAACAGACTGATGAGCTCAAGGGAGATTAATTGCCCAGAAACCATTAATCAAAGCTGAGGCCTAACAAGGATTCCTGAGAGTGTTGAGCAGCCTGAAGAAAGGGGAAGGAGAGGGGATGCACCACTAAAAACCTAAATATAAAACCTTTGGTTCGCATTAATTCCTTGCCACTCTTAATGCTCCATAGGCAAATGACAATGAGTTCTTATGCTGAAAAGCCTGTTTGTGATTTAGAGTTTGTTTTATAAAAGAATTCTGCATTTAGGAAGTCTTACAAGTTAGATGGAATTTCAGAGCTGAATTCAGGCAACTCTTATTTGGACTGTGGCTTATTCTGCTGCTGGGGACACATTTGTGTACTAAAGGCTAAATGAGGTTTAGGAAACCTGACTTGTGGAGATTTTAATTTAGATAACTAAAGCTGAGTTCCTGAAAGTACTGCTCACAATGAATTACATGTAATTTGTTTTGGAAACTCAAGTGTTCACCGGGAAAATCTGTCTGGCCTTGGTTTCCCAATGAATTTTACCTAAGTGCAGGTACCACATAGAGGACATTCTCATTCGGGGAAAAAAAACATTATTGGAAATCAAAACATTGAGCTCAATAAACACTTAAAGCTGGCTGAGTTGAAGAGGTGAAAGGGGAAATAGTCTTTTGTTCTACATTGAAAGCAACCTTTGTGAGTGCGTTACTCACATGTTCAATTATGAGTTCACAATATCAATTTAATTCTATTTATGATTTTTGATCAAACAATAGTAAAATAGACTCAGTTTTGTGCTCAGCTAAAGCAACACTCAAAAATACCAGTGACAGCATTTTACAGACTTGACTGTACCTTTTTCTGAGTGGGAGGGACTTACTCCTATAACAGAGATTTTTCCAAAGAAAACCAGAGGTGTGGGTGGTTCAGAAGGTATTTCTGCCACCTTCTTCACTGCAGAATGTGAGCGTTTCATAATTATGTGGTTTCTGAAAAGGACACGTGCTGTTGTGCAATTAGGTGCAAGGTATTTTCAAAAACATCCACTCACCATCTTAAGCAGAAGATGACTGATGATTGTTCCTGGTACTGAATGCCACTGCCGTTTATCAATTGCTGACAACTTGAATTTCCAGCTTATATGTGGCATTATGAGCTCCTAAAAGTGAGAATGTGTCCCATTAATATTAGTGCAAAACTACTGGATAGATGCACACAGATAGATTTCACCTGCAGACATGAGAAATGCCATGCATGCAGTTGGGAAAAGCAGGCAGGATTTCGGTGCTTGCAGTGTGAAAAGAATGAGAAGAGAATTCAAAACTGACCAGAACTGATCTTCAGAGGACTTCATGTGAAGCAGATGGGAGTTGTTAGCAATGCCATGGTCAAAACGTGCAAGAATGCCTCTCTTTCTGCTGGTCAGTAGCCAGAAAATGTGATAAGGAAAAGGAAAGCAGGTGGTTTATTAAAACTTAGAAATAGAAATTTAAAATCCCCAGTAAATTGTTTGGTTTGGGGGGTTTGTTGGTTTTTGTTTGGGGGGGTTGTTGTTTTTGTTTTGGGGGTTGTTTGGTTGTTGTTTGGGGCTTGTTTGTTTTTGGTTTTTGAGTTTGTTTTGTTTTGTTTTCTTGGGGTTTTTGTTGTTTTTTGGGGGGGGATTTGTTGTTTTTGGGTTTTTTTTTATTTGGGGGTTTGGGTGGTTTTTGGGGTGGGTTTTTAGTTATGGTTTTTTAGTTGTGGTTTTTGGTGTGGTTTTTGGGGTTGTGTTTTGGGGTGGTTTTTTAGTTGTTGTTTTCGCGGTGGTTTTTAGTTGTGGTTTTGGGGGGTTTTTTTGTTTGTTTTTGGGCATTTTTTTGGTTTTTTTTTTTTTAGTTGTTGTTTTTGGGTTTTTTGTTTTGGGGGTTTTTTTTTTTTTTTTTTGGCTTTTTTTGTTGTCATTGATCAGAAGTCTTAAAGAGAGTTACACAGCCTGAAATCCTGAGCATGAGTTAAGGCAGTGAAAGGGCAGTGAGATTTGCCTGACTGGTGTAGTGCAGTAATATTACTAATTTAAAATTGTCTTTTCACATTGTTTTGCTAGAGTGAGAAGCTGGGAGGTCCTGAAATCTGTTACCCATGCCATGCCCTTGGGCAGGCCACTTTTCCTGTTTGGAAGGCAATGGGTTGTAAGTCAAAAGCAAAGTTGCTTGTTTCTTTCATATGACATACTGAGTTCTAAAGAGGAGATCCTTTTTTTGTGCTATCAGTGTTACCTAGTTAGAGATGGGGGAAATAACCTGAAATAGGATGGCAGAAATTAAGGTAAGGGTGACATTAAAGGGAAATTTTCTAATTTGAGCTCTGACACTATTCCAGTCTTCAAAGTGTTTGTGAATATTTAATGGCTCAGATATCTACTGGAAGGATGCAGACTGAATTATTTAAGGACATCACAAGCTCTTGAATATTTAGCCCCTGAAGCACTGAAATTCATATTTAGGGGTTACTCATTATGATATAATGTTCATTTCCAGAATTCTTCTTGTTCTATTTTTTAAATTAATTTTATTATTAAAGCAACACAGTGCAAGCAGAATTAAATGGCTATCCTAATCTTAAAATAAAACCATGTTAAATAGATGAAAAGAAATATTCTTTGAGTTCTTCTCGTGAGTCTATAATACCACAACAGACAAACCCTCTTTGCATTAATTACAGTGCTTGTTTTTAGGGGTGGTGTCTGGGGCTTGTGTGGGGCTGCACTGAATATTTGTCAAAGTACCACAGCTTCATTATCTCTATGAATTTATTAGCTGGATATTGGAATTTGACAAGGGGATTTCCACACTCTGCTTAGAGAAATGCTCAATAAAATGGCAGCCCACGTGCTGTACTTGCTGAATAACAAATAGTGACTAACCAGACAGTAATTTGGTTAAGCTTTTACGTTGTCCCTGAACTAAGCATCACAGTGTAAAGGGGTTTTGAGTTCCAGACATAATAATCCAAATATATGATACATCTAGGTACTTGTGGATCAGGATCTGCTTGTCTTAAGGCTAGATTGTGTAAACAAAGCCAGGGAGGTGAAGTTTGTGTCTGTTCACACCCACGGTGCAGATCGGTTTCCTGTCAAAAGCATTAGCTCGCTTTAGAATTCTCATCAAGATCAAGGTATTTCTCCAAAAGGAGAAATCATTTAGGAAAGAAATTTAATTTATTAGCCCAAAGCTATGCTGGGCAGGGCTGTCTTGGCTGCTTTTTGGAGCTGGGAGGAGGGCTCGTTTCAAGCTGGCTGTGTTACTTCTAGATGGCTGGGCTGGATGAGGTGCATACCCCAGTTTGTGTTACCTAGCTATTGGTTTTTCCAAATTCCTGGTTGGGGCATAGACCTTATCCATAACCCATTGCCTCACTGTGACATACATTTTGAGAGTGTCTGATCCAAAAATCTTCTTTCTACGTCCTGAAGATTTTTCTTCGTGATCATGTTATTTTGACTGGGATTTTCCACAGCATTCACAAAAGCATCAAGTCTTGCCAATATCGTGGAATGAAAGAAGGAGGTCATGACAGAGAGAATAATTTTTGAATGAAAATTTAAATGTAAACACATGAAGGAAAAGTGGATTGGTTAAGTTGTTCAAGGGTTTGTATACAAGCCATTGGCTAATGCTAGATTAAGTTATATGTCTTGAATATTTTAAGAAGGACATAGTTTAGGGCTTGGGCTGAACAGTACATCTGTCTCTAGCATTATTTAATGAATGCATCTGCAGCTGAATGCAATCCAAACAGATTAGCTCCATAATTAGGTTTACTTTTTCACGCAGAACAATGTTTACATACAATGTCTGTTCCACACAGAATAACACAGTGCAAGAAGTACATCTGACCCACCTGCCACGTTTTCTCAGTGAACTCAGAGGTCTGATGGTTAGTGGCTGTGAAGCACAGGGCGTTAATTCTTTGCCTTCCCCACCTACACAGAATGCAGCACTGACATTTGGTTTCCTGGGAGGGTGTCCTTTCTCCAGCCCTGCTGCAGTCTGGTCTGCTCTATTTCCCAGACTGTAGCCTTGTGAGCTGCTGTAATGTCTATCAGCATAAGTCATGCTGACAGACCAAGGCTCTGAGAGCCTGTGGTAATAACAGAAATTGAAGAGAAACATGAGAAACCCAGAAAAATTTCATAGATCCCACTGCCTGAGTGGCGGGGAGCCACTCATCTCAAGGCTGCCCTCTCCAAATGAATTTTTCAGATTAGCTGTTTAGCTGGTTTTTTCAGGATTTTTTTTTTTTTTTTGTAGTTTTAACTAAGATTCCACTTGTAATTTTTAAATGAAAATAAATTATGTGGCTAAATATTGCACGCTGGCAAAACGGAATGGCCTTGCTGAGCTGGGAGGGTGGAAGAGGAGCATGGCACGTGAACAGCAGGCTGCAGTGCCTTTCCCCTGGCCATTTAAATAGTCCCAGTTAAGTGCAGCCCCATGCCAAGAGTGCTGCTGATTCTCCTTTTGACCAGACTTCTGGTCAAAAACATTCCTGTTTTCCTCCATTTGTGATTACCTCTGCTTCAGGCTGGATTTGTCTGAGGATTTGTGAGTGGCTGGTGAGTTCCCATTCATCAGCTGGGTTTATACAGGGGGAAGACATTTATGTTTCTTGCTTCTGGTAAAAAATGCAGTCTGATGAATTAAGCAAAAAAAAAAAAAAGAGCAGAAATAAGGAAAAAAATAGAGCCCAGTTATATGGGCTGTATTTATATATATATCGTATAAATTAATATGCGTGTTTCACATTGTATTTCACATTGTATTTCACATTGTATTTCACATTGTAGAAAATATCTATAATATAACAAATATATAATATATATTTAATATGTATATTATATATAATACAAATTAAAAAGGCAAGTGCAAGCCTGTTTTAAGCTAGGAGGAATTATTTATTTAGGCTGGGAATAGCAGCTGAGCGCTGACAAGAGCGTGGCGATGCTAATTCCATCGATGCTTTATTAATGCCCTCAAGGTGAGGAGTGTGTGTTTCCTTGCCTGCCTGTAAAACCAGGCTGTGCTTTGCACACCAAAAGGCACTGGGATTAACTGGTCATTTCCTTGGGAGGGCTCTGAATGCTGCTGCACTCTGTGTTCCCACCCTGACATCTGGAGGGCTCCAGTACAGCTGGCACAGCCCCCTACGATCAAGGTCAGGCTGTGTGCATAAGGAATGACAGAGAACATTAATTTGCCCCCAGATGAACCCTCTGCCTGCCCTCTAACCACACATCTGGGCATTCATTCACTGCAGCACAGAGAATCCTGCACCAAGTGGCCCTCAGTCCAGCACTGTGCATTGCCTCTGTGCTCTTTGCCTTCACCAGGGGGTAGAGATTCAGTTTTCCAGGTTTGCTTCTTCCAGGCTCATGCAAGAAAAGAGATAGTTTTGCTTGAATACAAGTAAATCAGCCCATTTTAATTTTTACTGCTTCTAACATTAGATTTTGCAGGCTGGAGGCTGAAGTCTGGCATATTTCAAGGTCTTTTTGCAGAGCCTGACATTAGAAATGGAATTAATATGCAGTTGTGGAAAAGTTTACTGTTGGCAGAGTGGCTCTGTTCATGTTGGAAAATATTTTGCCTATTGATTTCAATGAAAAGTGTTAGGCCCATGGTAGGAGCTCTTCAAATTCTACTTCTAACTGTATTAGAAACATTTCTAAAAGCTTATCCACCAGTTGGCTTTTTTGAGTAGCATGCTGAGGCTTTCACCTTTTGACAGAATTCCCTTTTATTTATCTTGACAGACCTATACAACAAGCACAAAATGACCTCCTAAATGTTTTTCTTAAGTAATAAAAAGCAGATTTGGATGTCATACTGTACTGATATTCATGGCTCGCGTGTGCCTTCACTAAAGCTTTGCAGAAACACTGATGTAAAAGCAAGTTTAATGAAATTATTGGGCATTCAATGGAAATTGAACTTTTAGAAAGGTAAAGTCTGTCTTACAAAGTATCAAATGTAGACTAGAAGATACCTTCAAGTCTGACCAGCCTTCTTTAAGGGGTTCTGAATAGTTTAGTTTTGTTTGCAAAAGGAAAATGTGTGGTGCGTTTGTGTGATGGATCAATTGAGACCTGTAGGATTTTTGGTTTTGCATGCAATCTAATTTGTGACAGCTGTGGACACAGCTCTGGACAGGTTCTAATGTCTACAATCTAAATAAAATATTAATGTTTATCATTATTGGCATCCACACTACTCTTATATTGCGACTATGTCATATTTCATGATCATATTACTGCAGCAGCTAAATTTTTGATGTGTCTTATTCGATGTGATTTGGCCATATAGTGCAGATATGGCTCTGGTGGCTGTGCTGGTTACGTGGGGAAAAATTATGAGAGGAAGAAAAAAAACATGCAATTTAAAGCACAACAAGGTTGGCAGGTGGACTCTTAAGTTTTAAAATTGGCTTATTAAGACTCAAAACAGAAGTGGAATGAAATTATTTTTATTATTTGAAAATACACAAGAGACAATACAGATCTATTTTGAAAACATACTTTTTTACATAATTTTTTAACATACTTTTTTACTACAAGCTACTTTGTTTTGCAATTGTAATTCAAAATTCTCTCACTTAGAATGGAATAATTGCTGATATTTAATAATATCCTTAGTTTTAACTGAAATTGACTCATGTTTAAAACTGAAACGAGTGAGACCCAATGTGATTTATCCAGTACTTTGCCACTTCTAAAACTTCACTAGACCAAAGAAAATTTCCGTGTACATAAATCTTAGAAATAAAATCAAGAGAACGAATACATTTTAGTAAAAAAGCTAAGTTAAAATACCTTTTATCTATTACAAGACAGATTCAGAGTGACAGGCAAATCCTCCTTGACTAAACCTATCTGTTGTGGTCTCCAGAGCAGACCTGCCAGGTAACTCCTCCTGCCTTGCCTTGCCCTGCCTGGTGCTGAGTGAGCTTTGCCTGGCATTCCCAACAGGTTCCAGGTGCTCTGGGAGCCCTGTGGTGCTCACCCCACACCCTTCCTTGCCCAGCTTATTGCCCCTGGCTGGCTGTAGCTTTCAGGAGATTTGCTGGTGCCTGCTCTGAATCTTTCATCACTTGTTCTGCTCTCTTTGGACACAGAGAGCTGACTGCTCCTCTCTGTCTGACAGTCCTCAAGCATGTGAAATGTTCTGCTGATGTTCCCCCTAAGGGTTCCCTCCCCTAAGCAAAACAACCACATTTATTTAAATAATCATTTTCTCCTAAGATTTTTTTTTTTTTTTAGGCCTGTCTCCATTCTTATTCTCCTTGTGTGAGCTTTCTCTGTTTTTCCAGAGCTCTGAAGTTCTGTCAGAAACGAGCGCTCAGCCGCGCCGCGCAGAGCTGAGTGCTGGAGGTAGCTTGTGTCTTGTAGGCTCTGCTCCTTGCACCCCCCCTTTCCTGCAGCTCTGGGGTGCTGCTGGGTGCTGCTGACACCACCAAGCCTGCAGTGCCAGGCTGCTGCAGAATGCACTGTTCCCATCCTGTGCCTGTGCAGGGGATGTTCCTGGTGAAGAATTCTTGTTTTCCCCCTAGGATCTCATTCTGCAGGCTTCATAGAATTTTCTTAATAACGTGAGGTAATTTCCCATGCTGGTTCAGTCAGTCCTCCAGCTCACTTCCAGACCCAGCTTCATCCTGATATTTGCAGGGCTCTGTGAGTTTCCATTCTCTGAAGGAACTCCTGTGAACGGCTCACAAGGCACATGAGCACACCATGTTTGCACTGCTGGGGTCGGGTGCCTCTGGATCCATCCCTAAACAATTTTAGAGACTCCTGTGTGAAATGATGCTAAACATTTCTCTTTGTTGCATCCTGCACTCAGGTGAGAACAGGGAGCTGATGGTTTCTTCAAGTTAGCCAGGTACGAAGCAGAGTTCATGTTACTTGTGTTGCAGCCAGGCTGAGTTAACAAGCCTTACTGAGAAAGTACAAGAATTCAGGTGGCATTCAACATTTGAACATAGATTTTTGGCTCTTAAATATGCATGCTGTTATTATTGGCAGAGCATGATGACTATATGGAACACAATGCAAAGAAAAATCAATCAGGATCTCAGCTGAGGGAGGTTTACAGTCCAGCTAACAGAAGCACAACCAGCAGCAAGGCTTTGAAAAATAAGTGTGCTCTTAGGAGAAACGAAAAGCAGGAGATTCCAAAGACCTGAAACCTGGGAAGTTTTTGAAAGCACAGAATAGCATAGAGTAATCTCTGTGAACCAGGCAGTGGAAATACAGCAATATAAATAGCAAAGTTGTGATAGAGAGGGGAGGGAAAGGCAGAAGAGATTGGAAGCAGCATTTTTTATAGACCTATGGAAATGATTTTAAGGCAAATGATAGGTTAAGTAAGGAAGGTATGAAGAGGAGTTTAGTCAGTAGCTCTTCTTTTTGGCCTTAAAAATCTTTGTTTCAGTCTTGGCAGTTTCTAAATACACCTAGCCTGTTGCCTTCCATTGAAACCTGAACAGGACCTTCAGCTAGCAGGGAGCACTCAAAGCCAAAGTGCTGTCCCCAGTGCCCCTCACTGGTTACTCCCATTGTGGCTGAAGGAGCAGTAGGAGGGCCCCAGTCCCCTGACGGTGCAGTCAGTGCTGTCAGTGTCACAGCTGTCACAGTGGCATTCCGTAGCCACTGGGTAGGAGTAAAACGCTTCAGGGTGCTCACCACAGCCAGGGATCTTCACTGTTTCATACACAACCTCCTTGAAGGTGCAGGTCTGCTGAGCCATTGATACTGGAGGATATTTATATACTGGATCCTGAAATTGGAAGGAAATAACAGTTTTAAAATTTGTCGTGGGCTAGGTTTCAGAGTTTTTATAAAATGGAAAAATCCTGCTGAGATCAAAAGCATTTGGGTCTGCCTCATCTAATTTCATTTATATCTTTAAATTTCCCCTTTCAGGAGGACTGAAACAGCAAATTTGTGTCAGCCCATCACCAGACAATCTTTCAGGTCAATTGCTTAAGTCTTTAAATTATTTGAAAGAGAGAGGAATCTACATAGGAATGGCTGCTTTACTGTATCTGCTTGCAAGCACAAATTGATCACAAAGCAGAGATCCAGACTGTAATTCTTCTAACTGTGGTCATACACTATGAACATAATATATACAGCCAGTTAATTAACTGCATTTTGTGATGGTATTTCACCCTTCTGTCTGTGCTTCAGATTGCCTGTGCATCTACTCTTGTGTTACTCAGTTATTCAGCCTGTTTTTCACAAGGCTCACCCTGTCTGTGTTTGCTATGGACTGCAGGAGTGGGGTATCCATCCATCCATCCATCCATCCATCCATCCATCCATCCATCCATCCATCCATCCATCCATCCATCCATCCATCCATCACTTGAAATATTCAATTCTGGTGCCTGAAATGAAGAGTCTTACCCTGGTGAAGCAGTATCCTGAGCACCACGTGGCATTCACTGTGATACAGAATTCACATTCTTCTCTTTCCACTGCAATGGTGATGTTGGTGAGCTGGCAGCTGTTGCAGCAAATTGCTTTCCAGCAAAGGAGCAGCACGTAGCAATTAAGTGTCTTCATCCTGTCTGTAAAGCAAAAAGTAGAGCTCAGCTGGAGCAACATGTAGAGTTCTTTTGAGTAGTTAGAGAAGCAGGGAGAAATTGAGTCCCTGCTTTATCCCCAAGTGGCTCCATAGCAGCAAGAGTTCAGAATCATCAGTGAGAACAGAGACATGAGATAGATCTTCCTTATATTTACTGCTCAAGGAGTTTGGTTTTCCTGAGCAATGCAAATGGCATGGCAGCAATCTCTGCAGAATGGTAATAAGAACAGAATACCATGCCACTTCCAATGAAATATTTCATCTAAGTTTCTGGAGAGAGAATGTGTCCTGTCTGTAAGAACAAAGAAGAAGAAGCAAGAGAGAGAAAGAGCCAAGTATAATGTATTTTTCAGAAGCAATTAGTTACTTTAAGAGTTTGCAATATGAAAAAAAAAAAAAAAAAGATTTCTCCATCAGGATCTGCTGAAAACTTACCTGTATTCTACTTGCCTTCCTAGAAGCACCAGCTGTAGTGAGAAGAAAGCCCTGTGCTTTCCTTTTATACTGAACTGGGTGTAATTTATACCTTGAGGATTTGCAGTGTCTTAATGCAGCAAGCATTAGTTTGGGACTTGGTGAAAGAGGATTAATGTTCAGCCAGACAGAGAGATTAAGCCTTGTTGAGAGGAAAAAAGAAAAGCCAAACACACTCAGGAAGGGATGGTGAAGGTTACTGTCACAGTGCCTCTCCCCACATGTCACTGGGTTTGATTCAGTGGCATTTAGAAATAGCTGAGCCATTTCACAGTCTGAAAAAAGGCTGAGAAGCCTATTTTTGGAAATGAAATGCTCAGTCAGGTGTTTAAACTGCTCCGTCAGCCCCCAGAGTGATGGCTTGGGGTGCAAGCTGGTCCTCTGGCAGTGGAGGACCCCTCACAGTGGGGACACTGCCGTAGTGTTTCTTAGCTAATGATTATTTTCTTGGGGTTTTTTCAGGGAAATTTTCAATTTTGATTGGTTTTTACCTGGACTAGGTCTTACCCAGTGAGCTGCATATGTATTTATTCATTGATGCAATAAAGCTAGGAATGTGAATTTTGTCAAACCATTAAGAACTCCTCTTTTCTTTGCCATTCTTTTCTAGCCCAGTATATGCAGTCCTAGTTCCTGTCATGATCACAATTTCAACTTATGTGAGGGATATTTGTGTCGTGGAAAGGAACTGTTAGGATGTCAGAATGAGGCTCCAGATTTGTGGTTTTATGTCTGTGATCTCAGATAAAATATTTTCATGTTCCAGGGAAAATTCTAATATTTGTAGCTGACAACCACGCAAACCCAGCTTGAATGAATTCCTGGTTTTCCATGGGAATAAAAGAGTCTGTGGATAGTGTTTGGGTATCTCCTGCATTCACAAGCTAGGGATGTGTGCCTCTTCACCAGAATAAGGACAGAGAAAGGTCTCTGAGCTTCCCACACCACTTTTGGGCAGGGTGACTCACAGCAGCCCTGTATTTACTATTACCTGCCCAGAGCAGCCAGACTTGCTTTGTTATGACTGTTCTATTATGGTCAGTCTGACTTTTACAGAAATCCATCCCTGAAGGAAAACTAGACAAGGACACAGAGTTTAAAAGCATTTGATCATGCAAATACGTTCTCCCTGGACTATTAGGTTCCTGCAGAATGGGGTATTTTTCCAAGTGGCTTTTACAAATAAGTGTGTCATACCTAGCTGGGGTCCTGCAGACTGCCCATCTGCTCCACTTTCCCTGCAGTACCTGCATTTGGAAATGAATTTTGCATCTCACCAAAGTTAGAAAGCGAGCTGGAAATTTTCCCTGGGCGTCTCCTGTAATAAAAACTTTGTTTGAATGAGAAGACAGTTCACTTAAATCTATAAAAAAGTAAAAAAAGAATTAGACATCTTTCTCTGAATGAACACAAACCCTGTGACTGTTTGATAATGGTCTTTTGTGTCATTTAGTGTCAACACAGTCTGTTTTCTCAGAGGAGGTTCTCAATTGCTGCAAATCTCTAATTCCAGAGAGGTCAGACAAAAGCTGATTACTTTTGTTATATCCCTACTGAGGATCTGATCTTTTCTTAGTACTAATTTATCCAAGTCAAATAAGACAAAATAAGTTTCATTTGCAGAGGGCAGTACAGAAAATATCTGATCTGTTTCATGTTTTGAATAAGTCATACACTTTGACTAAAGCATGGTTTGGCAAGACAGTGCAAGTTTAGCCCCTGCCATGCTGTATCTTCACTGCCCCAGCTCTCAGCCTCCTCACTTGTGGGAGCACAGTTGAGGGAAGTTGTTCTGTTCAAAGGAAAAATGAATTTAGAGCACTGTTGTAAATCCATATTTGTCAGTGAGACCAAGAGGTGTGGCGGTGTAAGTGATGGGATTGGTTGGAGAGTGTGAATGAGGGCTGGGACCAGCAGAAAGTGTTCTCCTGAAGAGTTCATGAAGTTCATAAACACAATACACACACTGAAATGGAAGGTTTGCCCTGACTTCAAGGGCCTAAGGGAGCAGTTGATGGCCAGGAGCTCTGCACTCTGCTGGAGGGAGTGCAGGAATCGGGGAAATGCTGTCAGGGGAGATCCTCAGTGTGAGCAGGGGGCTGGTTCATCAAACTCACGTTCTGCTGGGGCAAAATACAAATACACCAGTGTCACCCTGATTTTTTAAGATTTTCTAGGCCTTCTGATGTTTACATTCCTGTAGCAAACTTTCTCACACACTTTCTGTAAATAATTTATTATTTTGCATTCTTTTATGGAGGAGAAGAAATTTGATGGACTGTTGGTTTGTCCAGTGTCATTGGAGAGGTGGCACTGTCACCCTCCAATCCACTGTCACTTTTGGAAATCTATAAATGTTTGGAATCAGAAAATAAACTTCCCTTTTTCCACCTTGAGAGCAGCTGTGTGTGCTCGTGTTGGTTCATGTCCTACAGTGACATCCCAGCTCCCGTGGCAGTCACAGAGGACAACAGATTCACATGGCTGTGTGAAGCCTTAGTGGCTGTTTGGGGACATAAAAGGCCTCTTGTGTTGCTACTTTTTTAGTGTTTTGTGGCTCCTTCCCTTGGACTGTTTGCTGCTGTAACCTAGCGAGCCATTGTTACCACTGCTGTCACAAGGGAGCTTTTGCTTTCCTTTTTTAAATCACTTCAAACACAAGTGCTGTGACACATTTTGCTCTTCTTTCCCTTCTATCTGCAAATGCTTGTTTTCTTCTGCTTGTGGTTAGTTTATTTCTTTGTTTCGGTTTTTTTTTTTTTGTGTGTGTGTGTGTGTATGTGGGATATTGTTTTTTTGTTTGGTTTGGTTTTTTTTTTCTTGCAAAAGCATCTAATACAGAACTGAAAACTTTTATCTTCTTTATACATCCTAAAAAATGGAATTTCTTTCTTCAAGTGTGGTGGTGCTAAGACTAACGATTCTGTTGCTACAGGTTTTAAGTCTGTCTTGCTTAAAGAAGGTAGTTTAGATATTTAAGAGAACTTCAGCATCTGTCCAAGTGCTATTGGAAGACTTGGTTATATGTGTGCAACACATCCACCACGAGTAATAAATCTGACTCTGTCCTGACAGAAGATGTATTCAACCTTCTAGTGGGGAAAAAACATTTGGTATAAAATACCTGTGACTATTCCTGCTGCAGCCTAGCTTTAGCTTCTAATGTAACCTTAAATACTTACACGTTTTTAAACTTAAAGGTGTCAGGGGCCGTGCTTTGAAGTTTCTGATGTTCACAGTTGTGATTACATGTTTTAGCTCTTGGTAAGTAGATATGTTACAGGGGATAACAGCTTCTGCGTGTGAAAGCTGGTTTGCATTGGAAGTATTTCTGATGTTCACAGTTGTGATTACATGTTTTATGTTACAGAGGATAACAGCTTCTGTGTGTGAAAGCTGAATGCACTGGAAGTGTCTCAAGGCATGTCCAAGGTGCTTAAATCTGTGTCTGAATTCACTTGGTGTGTGGTTGCAGCCCATGCAGATGTGGAGCAGTGCATTCAGTGCCACCCTGCTGGGTGTGTGCCTCTGCCAGGTTTCTTTGGGCACTGCCTGCCTTGACCAAGCACTCTGCCTTTCCCCTCTGTGCTTGTCCAAATGTTTTTCTGCACGGCTCCAGATTTACCCTGAGGTTTGCTGCTGCTCCCCAGTGACTGACTGAATGGATATCCTTGAAGTACCAAGCTTACAAATTGTTCTGTGCTGCATTCTGAGCTCCTTCTGTGCTGTTGGAATTTCAGAGCACAGCAGCACAGTGCTGAATAAATGAACTGGAGTTTGGTTTTCCTTTTTGTTGCTTGCTGCTGGTGGGAGATGACTTTTGCCACTACTTTACCTCTCCCTGTGCCTTTGGGGTTTACTGTGACCCTTATTAAATTCACTCTGCCCTCAGTGGTGCCTGCATTGAGGGGCTGGGCATTGTTGGTCGATATAATTTTTACTGATGCTTTAAGTTGCCAGCACTAATGAAGCAGACCTGTGAAGTAGGTCGGGCCTGCTGAGCACACAGATAGTTGAAACTAATTAGTGTCAGCTAAAGACTTAATCATTAATGGTGAATTTGTATATGCATTCATATGAAAGCAGAATATTTGATCCTCAGGAGACCACAGAAAATGCCAGAATGGATTGACTGTGCTTTTAGTAGCACAGGGTTTTAGAAATCTCTGGAGATACAAGTTCCCATTCCTTGGAGCTGAGGTTATATATCCCATATTTTCAAATACCTACACAAGCTGTTAGTCTTTCTAAGCCTTGTGGAAATCCTGCTTGCAGCCAAGAGCAGCAGAAATGAAAGATTCTGAGAAGTGTTTAATAAACACAGCAATCCAGATGTGTTGAATTTTCAGGCATCCCCAACGTGGGAAGAGATGAGAATCTTGACTCCATGTTTCAGAAGGCTGATTTATTATTTTATGATATATATTATATTAGAAGGAAATGATATATTAAAACTATACCAAAAGAATAGAAGAAAGGATTTCATCAGAGGGCTAGCAAGGAAGGAATGGAATGATAATAAAATCTTGTGACTGCTCACAGCCTCGACACAGCTGGCTGTCATTGGTCATCAAGTAAAAACAATTCACATGCTGGGGAAACAATTCTCCAAATCACATTCCAAAGCAACAAAACATGGAGAAGCTGAAGCTTCCCAGCTTCTCAGGAGAAAAGATCCTAATGAAAGGATTTTTCATAAAATATTGTGGTGACACAGAGGCTTTGCTGTCATTCAGTCATCTCTTGTAGCTCTTGTCTCACGTGACAGAAATTCATTCATGGCTGATTCTTATGCCACTTCTCTAAATATATAAACCAGCTGTATTTCTCATTCTTTTTAGAGATGGCATTCTCATCATCTTGATCTCTTTTCTCTTGCAGAGCCACAGTGTGGCCCTGGCTCCTTATATAAGATCATGTGGTAACTCCAGTGATATCTGTTGGGAAATATCTGTTAAGGTTCTGCTGAAGAGTAAACCAAGGATAAAAATATATGTTTGCTAAAAATGCTCTCTTTTTATTTCTCGGTCCTTCTTTCATTTTTACGTATCAGGTAGTTTCTGAGTATTTTAATTTTCCAATGAAAAGTACTTTTTTTCCTTTTTTGTGTGTAAGTAGAAGTTTTGATTCTGTCATTGCCCTGGAGTACTGTTGTGTTATTTTAAGTTTTTTCTGAGTGTTATAGTGTTTTTCAACTAGAAAGCATTGTCATGGATCAGCCATATTAGAAAAATGACAAAGCAAGGGATGGAAAATATATAGTTATTCAATACGTGATGGAAAATATATAGTTATTCAATACATGATCAGCCAGGGTTTCCTTTTTGTTACCTGAGCAGTTCTTGGGTCTGTATGGAGTTGTCACAATGCTGTTGAGAACAATCAGAAAGATAATCAAAGAGAAAAATAAACAAACATGTCTAAATATTCACTTGAAAAGTCAAAAATTGAGTTTATTTTTTATTATTTATTTTTATTTCATTATTTTGCATTTTAATTATGTTTATTATTTAATCATTATGTTAATAATATTTCAAGGCCCAAATATAATAGAATGACTGGAGTCCAAAGGACAAAAGCTGCCATTAGTTTAAGGAATGCTTGCATTTATTTTCTAGGTAGATTGTTTTACTGACCTGCCATGTTCCTATTTTGTTAAACCTAGAAATACTTAAAAAACCCCAATATTTCAGACACTGGAATATTTCATCGCTATTTCTGTTATGTTAAGGAGCTGGACAAGTTTCTATGATGCATTTTATGATGCCTCCTTCTTCTAAAACAGTAATTTTGGCAGGACTGAACCTTATTCATACACAAAAAACCAGCAGCTGCTGATTGTTTCCAAACTGCAGCTCTGATATGCCACACAAGGCTGGTGTGAGTCACGCTGGCAGTCTGCACTGAGCACACAACAAAGTTGCTGCAGAATGGTTTGGCAGCTTGGAGGAAGGATGAGAAGCCCACCCTGCCTGGCTTGCTGAATAAAGTCCTGGGCTGAAGATGCCTGACCCGTATTTTTTTGCAAGTGCAGTAATTTCAGGTCAAATTGTTTAAAAAAATAGGTTGAGAAGAATGCATACAGCCCTGACCACATTTGGCTGCAATTTTAACATTTTGTCTGACCAACTTTAGCTAAATATTAACTACCTGTAGGGGTTCTGAACAATTTCTTTTAAATTCTTTTTTCCTAAGCAGTCATATGGACATTTTATTCTAGGGCATGGAGCCATTTTGGAGCAGATTATGGGGTGATGGAGTTGCCCTGTGAGCTACAGGAATTGGAGTGTTATCAGATTGCAAATTGGCAAAGAAATGTTATGAAACTGCAGCAGGAATTTAAATGAGGAAACAGATCTGAAACTTAAAAGAAAATACTTTTCAGATATCAGCCCAGCACACAGCTTCATGTGAAAACCAAGTCTAACACGTTAGGTTGTATCAGAGAATGATGACATAAGAGAACAAGTATTGTATTGGCTGAATTCCCAATGAATGTGTATTTTAAAAAATTGCAATAATTAAACCAGACACCTTGTTCTTAAACTAGAATATGATAGAGGTCAGGAGGTCGGTTTCATTTAAATCACAGTATTGAGAGCTTTTTGCTGCCTGGGGCTGAACATATTTTGGAGTGTGGTGCACAGGCACCATATTTATTCAGGCAAATATATGTTCAGAAAGCTCATTTGGAAGTGTGTGTTTTTGGCAGACTCGTTTCTGTGATTTTATTAAAGGGATCTGGATTTGAAGTTTTTTCCTTGGTGATCCTTGAGGGCTGAGGTGAGAAGTCCACCAAGTAGTTTGTGCCCTGCCATGTCATCATTTCATGGCTTTCCAACCCAAACCTGGGAATGTTCTTCCTGACAGGAGGGTGAAACACCTTTATAGTGTAAGGGATGTGAATGATCCCATCCCAAAAATTCCTGGGAGGCTCTGCTGGAATTCCACGCTGTGGGGCTGAGAGCAGGCCCTGCACAGGCTGTGCTGTGCTGGAGCTTTGGGTGCCCAGCCTGCCAGACAGACCCTCCTGTGTCTGCCACGGTGCCAGCAGATGGAAATGCAGAACAGGACAGGGATGTGATGGCTGGAACCCTGAGCCAGAGCCTTGGCCAGCCTGACATCAGAAAATACTGGCCATCACTCTCTTTAGGATGAGCCTTGCCTCTTCTCTTGCCTAGAAATTCATTCTCTGGCCATCACTCTCTTTAGGATAAACCTTGCCTCTTCTCTTGCCTAGAAACTCTTTTTTCCCCCCTCTTTAGGAGCTTGGGACCCCATCATGCCCGGCATGCCTTGGGAGGCAGCTCTGCAAGAGGATGGGGCAGAGGGGTTGAACAGTGAGGAAAAACCAGGCATCACTGCAGGACAAGCTCCATGAGCCAGCCTGCCAAATGTGTGCTCCTAAATGTGATTAAAATTACCTTGAAATGGGATACCTGTGGGCACCGATCACCTTTTAAAATATTGATTTGTGTTGTGTCTGCTTCAGCACAGCTGCTTGAAATGGATCAGCCTAAACACTGTCTGCCCAGCTTAGAGGAATGGAAAAGTCACTTAGCAGAGATCCATTTGTAATCTCTGAAAAAGGAACAGCGCTGCTCAATAGCTTTATTAATTATATAAACAGCAAGATCAGAGCTGCAGATAACAGAGCAGCTTTTCTGGCTTCTTGTGGTGCCATCTCGTGGCTCCTGGGTCAAGTTCCCTGTTGCTGGAAGCTCCTGCCCAGCTGAAGCAGGTTTTACAGCGCTGCAGCAGCAAAGTGAGATTTGGCAATGAAGCTGCACTTCACCCTCCTGGCTATGGGCCAGATCCCTCCCTGCTCACTCCTTCCTCACCCTGGGACAGCCTTTGGGCAAAAAGAGGTGTCAGAGCTCTCCCTGCAAGAGTGGGGCTGATGCAGCACTGCTGAAATGCGATGATAATTAATAACTCCAGGCCTGTCTGTGTATGACAGGCATGCAGAACTGTGCTCAGCAAAACCGACATTGCTTTTTGCTAAGCCCTGGAACATTGGGTATAATTGTTCCTGCTGGTGTCTTAAACACAGAATTGCTCTGGTTGCATGGGGAGAGTGCAGTCCTTTTGCTTCTAAAGGGCCTTGTTGGGAATAAGGAGAGAAAATGTACAGAAAATATCCATAGCAGTCCTCTCCCTCTCATTTCCACATGTTGGTTACAGAGCTTGTACACAGGGGGGCTTTCCTCCTGAATGTGAGCAGCCTTTCTGTGTGCTCCCTCATCTCACTGTGCTCCCAGCCTTGGAAAGGATGTTTGCTCCTACTTGTCCTCCCTATATTCCAATGTAATATTTGCAGCTATATGGTTTTTACAAGAATGCATACATCCCTATCCCACCTTTAGCTGCAATTTTAACATTTTGTCTGACCAACTTTAGCGAAAATATTAACTGCTTGTAGGGGTTCTGAACAATTTCTTTTAATTTTTTTTCCCTAAGCAGTCATATGGACATTTCATTCTGGGGCATGGAGCCATTTTGGAGCAGATTATGGGGTGATAGAATTGCCCTGTGAGCTGCAGGAATTGGAGTGTTATCAGATTGCAAATTGGCAAAGAAATGTTATGAAACTGCAGCAGGAATCAAGATCAGAGAATTTAAATGAGAAAACAGATCTGAAAGTTAAAATATTTTTAAGGTATCAGTACATAGCTTAATATGAAAACTAAGTTTTACAAGTTAGGTTGTATCAGCAGAATGATGACATAAGAAAACAAGTATTGTATTTGGCTGAATTCCCAGTGAATGTGTACTTTGAAAAAAAATTGCAATAATTAAACCAGAGGCCTTGTTTACTTTACTTTTGCCACAAGTCCTCAAAAAGCAGGAAACTTTCAGTGCCATTGGAATGGCTCTCATTTCAATGCTCCTGTTTTAATTTCAATGCCTTCTGTTTTCTTGGTGCTGTCCACTGTTTGCCATTTCCTTCTGCTATGACATATTATCTCTTTTTATTGCCTCCAGCAGATTGGGAAGCACCTCCTGCCAAATGTTTGTCATATTTTCCTCTTCCTGCATTCTGATTTCTGTTTGAATGACTTTTAGGTAATGATACTGCAGAAGGAAACTGTTGATATATCCACGTCTCTGATAAAATTTGTGTGAAATACAGAATACTATGAATCATTGCAGCCCATGGAATCCTGCTAGGTAATTTAATAATTTGGTAGACTTGTAAAAAGCTTAGGGAAGATCTCTCAGTGGCCGTGGGCAACAGGATTTTAATGGAGCACTGAGTACAGGAAAGGTGAAGGAATTCCATCTCAGGCCTTGGTTTTATCATCAACAGGTCTGAAAAACCAGAAGTCACTTTTGGAAAGAGCCGATAAAATTGCTGTTGTTTGTTCACAGCTCTGTAGAAAACCTTTTCCTGCCTCTGGCTGAGGTGCCAGGAGCATGCTGCCATACTCCTGCGGGCACAGCAGAGCTGGGATCAAACCAGCTGCTCTGTTACCTCTGCAGCCTGTAGGGGAAGGAGGTTTTTAATCAATTCCTGGGCTGGCAAGTGCTATTTAAAGGATTCGAAGCAGTATTTAAACCACTGCATTTGAGTGGCTTAAAATGCAGATGTTTTCAGACTCTGGAGCTGTTCTTCACATTCTCACCTGTATTTTTGCCTTCACACAAGTGATAATGCATTGAAGAGTTACCCCATAGAGCATCAGCTGTGCTAGAGACAATCCAGCAAGAAATGCCAGCCTTCTGTATTCTTAATTTCTGTTCCTGACTGCCAATGTCATCACCTGCTCCTGGATACTGGAGATTATTATAAGACTTGAATGACCTATTTAGCTGTTCTGAATTTTGAACGATGATTTTTCCCCCCCCCTCCCTTATCAGCTGAATTTCTTTCCCCTTTTAGCATAAAACAGAAATTGTGCAAGATTACTAGGTAGTTTTAGAAGACAGTCATCCCTACATAATCTGTGAACCCTTTATAAGAAAGCTGAAGTCAAATTTATCATGGCTACTAAAAGACTGGGGAAAGGAGGAGTCCTTGATTTTAATATAATAATATATATTAATATAATAATAATAATATCTACCAGATAGTCTCACATGCCAATCCATGGGGATGGAAACAAGCTTTAGGAAGGAATTGTACATCCCCAGCAAGCAGCAGTTCAGACTCAGAATTTCAAAAGCACACATGAACTCTTATGTGCAAATGACACAAAATACAGGGTTTCCAGTGGGCATGTGCAGGTCAGAATTTTAATATATATATTAAATTGAATATTTAAAATTTCAAATATATTTAAATTTTAAATATTAAATTTAAATAAATTTAAAATATTTTAATGTTTAAGGCATAACTCCTAGCCCACACTAAGATCAGGTTAAATTTCTGCAGACATCTGCAAGCCTGGCCTTTATGGATCTCTCTGCAATGCTTTATTTCAAAAAGTGCAACTCTCAGATATGCAAATTGTAATATTTATGATGTATAGAGACTATAGTCTGAGATGAGTACAAGGTTGTAAAACTGCCCATGATACTCTGTTCACCCAGATCTGTTAAGTCATCTTTTTCCAGGAATTAAATCTAGAAGAACTAATTGATGCTATTTCCTGAAAACATAAAGGACATTTTTGTGTTAATGGTGACAAAAAAAGAACATTCAAGTGTATGAGTCTGGATCCCTTCCAGTTAAACAAAGGACATGAATTTTCTTAATTAGAGAGTAATTGGATTCTCCCTCTCAAGAAAGTTACAGACTTTATATGATAAGGAAATAAATTATGGGAGAAAAAAATTGCTGCAAGCTCTAGGTGAAAACATTTATTATATCCACAGCTCTGCAATTTGCTGTGGTAGACTTCAGCAAAATGGAGTTACTGTCCCTGAATCAAATCTAGGCTTTTTTGCATTTTTCTTTTAGTATTTATGTGTGAGAGAAAATGCAAATCTTTCCTGTGCTTCAGAAACTTCTCCCATAAGCTTGCCGTGTTTCTGTGTGAAATATCATATTTCAGCAAATTTGAAAGAATGATCTCTCAGCTAACAAAGCAATACCTCACCCATTTACTGGAAAGATCTCCCAGTTCTATAAATGAAAACTGCAACATAATCTTGGGGAAAAAAAAAAAAACTTAATGAAAGAACTTTGTAACATAACTTAAAGGTGCTTGTAGTCAACATGCTCATGCTTCACTCTTGAACAGTGGAAAAACCAGCATGTGACTGGAATAACTGGGAAATTACTGCTAGCAAGGATCTTCTTCTACTAAAACTGGAGTCCTGTATTAAAATGGGAGAATACTGTACATAATGCACATATTAAAAAAAAACCCAACAACCCAAAACAAAGTGTAAAAGCACATGGAACAACTGTTCCCATGAGTCTGAATTAATGTGTGTGCAAGGATTGTGAATTTATCACCACAAAGGGCGAGTGAAACCATAAGGAATGTAATACAGGAAAACCAACAACTAATTAAGACGTGTTGTGCTAGATGACCCCAGTAACCTTGTTCATTTTAGCTCTTATCAGCAAGCAATGAGATTGCAGCATATCTGACTCATAAGATCTCCAGGAATGGGTTTGGTATTGTGCCACGTGCAATGTTGTTTAGCTGGAAAAGGTGGCTCACAGCAATACAGCAGATAAATTATGAAGTGATAAAAAAATTTATACAATGACAAAAATTTTAATGAGATAAGAACCTCATGGTCTAGTGTAAGCATCAACCTCATACATCTATTTTCATTTTTACCCTGTTGTAAATAGTAGGTGAATTCATTGATGGCTTAAAGCTGGAAAACAATTTGACTCAAGCATGAGATGAAATCAGCTGAGTGAATTTGAAGTGCAGCAACAGACACAGGATGATATTGCAAGGTCATGTGCTTAGGGAGTAATTGAAAACATTCCTGCTATCAGGGAGTAATAAGCAACACGTGAGAGTCTTAATCAGCTGCAAGATAATTGTGTTTCAGCATTGATAGGGCAGTGAAAATGGTAACTGTGATACTCAGGTAAGGAGGGGCTGCTGCTGTCCAGCCCAGGTCAGCTACAGCAGGTAAGGGGAACTGCAGCAGTGCTCAGGTGAGATGGGGAACTTCACACACTGGCCAAGGAAACTTCTTCCTAGCCAGATGTTAAAAGAGCTTTCTCTGTGTAAATGTGGTAGGAATACCTCAGCGTTCAGCTTTTCTATTTTTCACATTCTGTGCTGCTTTAGTGTGTGGGTCTGAGCTCCATATTCAGGGATGGTGAGCTCTGTGCACAGAGCAGGGAGACAAAACAATTCCTGCTCCAGCTGGGCACCAAGGACAAATGATCCAAATCTCAGCCCAGGAGCACAAACCCCGTGGGCTGCAGAGAGAAAAACAAGCAGGGTGGGACTGCAGGGGCTAAAGCTGGAATGGGACAATGAAGTGCAAGATGCAAATGGAGCAGAACTGATCCCAGGGAGAGACCCTGGGAGCGCTCGTGCATTTTGGGGCCATTTTGGTTCATCTTGGGTGCAGCCCTGGCTGGGCTCTGGTGCTGCCCAAGGTGGATCCATGGAGGAGATGCTTGGAATCAATCCCTGCTTTATTCTGTAGCTCTGTCCAGCCCCTGCTCTAGGGCAGCCTGCACAAGGCACATACCAGGATGGCTAAATGCTTGAATTAAGGTACAGTGTTGGCATGAAAAAACAGCTCTAAACCTGCTAATGAATAAATTTAGCCTGGGAATAATATCATGCCTCAGGAGGCAGCAGGATATGTTTGTTGGCAGGACTGTGTTGTGGCAGTGTCTGCTTGTGTCCAGGCTTTGGGTCCTGCTTGTACAGGTGGCTTTCAGACAGCGAGAGTTGCTGGATTATTCCCAGCTTTTACAGGGAGGGGGTAACTGAGAGGTGTTTTAAAAGATTTTATTCCATTATCAGTCTTGTTGAAGGGTGAGACATAAGAGATGTAAAACTCAACACCATTCCACCAGAAGCCACCCTATCTCCTGGTTACAACACCCTGTAAATGTTTTTCAGCCTATCAGCTTTTGCCACACAGTGCTGCTAATACTCCTAACACCAATCACTACTATTTTTACCCCACCTGGTCCTGTTAAAATGCATCTTTCACAGTTCTAATTCTCTAAAATATCTGTTCTTTTTGCAAGGCCATATTCTGGAACTTGTTGAAGCTTGTTTCAGGTTCAGTCTCTCTCTCAGCAATGTCCTCTCTGCTCCATGGCCTCCCTAGGGCAGCACACCTTATCTCAGAGTTTGCACACAGATGGACAAGGCTGTGTGAGCTTCCTGACAGGTTCTGAGAGTCCTTTACAAACCCTTTTCTCCCAGAGAGGAATAATTGTTGTAGCTGGGATTGTAGAATAATTGTAGCTTTCACAGCAGTGCTCAGGGTCCCTCCAGCTTCCTATCTTTAATTTCAGCTGTGTAGAGGCAGAAGTGACAGTCTCCCAATCATAGTTTTATTATATTTTAATTTGTTTTTACTGTGATTCTGACAAATGAAGTAATTTTCTTTGCCTTAAAACCAAGGGTTTAGTCAGATTTGTTTTTCTGATGGGATATTCACTCTGACTAACAAACAAGTGACTTGCAAACGCCTACCATTTTGCTTTTTCCTGTGGGTAGACCAATATTTAGGGAATGTTTGCAGGAGTTTTATGCACACAGCCTTGGGATCAGAAATGTACCCATTGCTTCAGGAATTCCAGTGAATACACTTCCTTCACTGAGGCTGGGTGCATAAGACTATAAAAGCATGAATCTTTCAGTAGTGTCTGGGATATTATGCTCCTAATGTACTTCTGCTGGCCTCCCTGCATGCATTTATTGCTTCTGATTTCCAACAGTGATATCCTGTGCTGTTCCCTTGAATTCCCCTGCGATAAGCCTGCAGACCTCTTGTCATTTTCTTTTATTTTCCTTTGTCTCCAGCCTCCTCATCTTGTTCTTTCATCAATAATGCCACCTAAACTTAGTTCTATTTTGAGATTTACTTTTTTTCTTTTCCATTTGTGTGGGATCTGTCACAGTTTTCCTCTGAAGAAATTCTGATAAGCTGTTTCTGATAGGAAATTCTGTTAGTTCTGATGGTCATCTTTAGGGATGAACATATCTGGAAATCATGTAATACATAAGTTTTTTTTTTCTTTCCTTCTAAAGCAAACTATTTGGTTCATGTTGCCTCATTTTTATGAGTAAAAAATTGAGACAATGAAAAAGAATCCTTTGATATCACGAAGTCATTTTCCCTGTAGAAGGTGTATTGGATTCTCCTGTTAAAAGTTGTTTTGAGCAAACAGAGGACATGGATTTGAAGTTAGCTCAGACCTGCCTTGGTACCAATGACTTGCTTCTCTTTTAATTTTTAATTACAGAGCTAAAACTGCACTTGCTGCTGTCCTGCTCTGTGTACAATTCTGACCCCATGAAAGCTCCTTTAGCTGGGAGGAAAAATGAGTAACTCGTTTTCCTGAGAAGTTCTTTGTGGTAAATTGAGCAAATGTCAGTTTTACTGCAGCAGTGCTTTTCTGTAGCACCACAGTGTCCTGGCTTTGTGGGCAGTGCACAGCTTGTACTCTCATGATAACTCCCAGTAACCCACTGGAGTTTCTTCTCTACTGAGAATCCAAAGCCCTGCAAGGGCACAAGATAATTTAGCGAGCCTGGAGGCAGCAGTGTTATTTTCTTGGGTTTTTTTTAATGCTTGGGTTGAAGGTTTCTCATCCTGCACATTTCCTAAGCCTCAGAGTGAGATCAGCCATGGTGGGCAGTGTTGAGGTTGGCAGTTTTGGACTTTCAGCAGCAAACACTGAGTCCCAAAAGCTTGACCTTCATTTTTCTGTGCTTGCTCAAGCACAGAAAAAAGAAAGGTAAAAAGAAGAAAGGGCATTTGCTTTGTGCTCATGGTGGTTCTTAGCAAGTATTGTTGAGTTTTCAGCGCTCCACTTGAGTTCTGCCTCAACTGAGGCTTTACTGATATTTGCCAAGGAATCTTTAAGCATCTTCTTAGGGAGGAGCAAACAAATAAAGCCCAAAATGCTTTGCTCTGTTGTGATTCTCCCTTTATGGCATTATTTAGGATTACTACAGAAATGATTTAGGCTTCTTTATCTGAAAAGAGTGAAAAAGCAGTTATTTTGTAGTTATAGCTGGTTTTCATTGCAAAAATGGGCGTTTGTGGTTTTTGGTGGGTGTTTTTTGTGTTTGTTTGTTTGTTGTGGTTTTTGGTGTTTGTGGGTTTTTGGTGTTTGTTTTGTGGGTTTTGGTTGGTGTTGTGTTTGTGTGTTTTTGTGTTTGTTTGTGTGGGTTTTTTTGTGTTTGTTTGTGTGTGGTTTTTTGTGTGTGTTTTTTTGTGTTTGTGGTGGGTTTTGGTGTTTGTGGTTTTGAACTTAGGTGTTGGAAGTGAGAATGTAGATTTATAGCTTAAAGTAGAGACATGTTAACTGAAGGAAAGTTTAGAGTTTAAGATATAGAAAAAATAAAAATAGTTACAAAAGTAAACAAGAAGTTTAGAATGTAACACTGTAAGTTTGTGTCATAACATCATTAACTAAGAACTTATGTTGTAACATGACTCTATTAAATGAAATATTTAAAGATTAAATCAAAACCAGAAATATTTTTGTTAGTAGTATTTTATTAGTCAATAAATCTTTAAAAAATCTTGTAACTAGAAGTCTTGTGACTTTCTAAACTCTGTGGTGAAAATGTGAGCTGAACTCACTTTTCCTACCTATATAAAAAATAATAAAAATAAATTACATCCTTTAAAGCAGCTCAGAAGTCCTCTCTTGAAATCATTCAAAAACTCCTCACAAGAAGCTGTTCTCAGCCAGTGAGCTGAGAAATCACCAGAACACTGGGAATTTTTTTAGAGCCCAGGATTGGGAAGGATTAATTCCCCCAAAGAGCTTTGGAGTCCCCATTATTCTGGGAGAGTCAGGTGCTCTTGTGTTTGTAAATGCTGTGCTCGTTCCCCTGCTCACCTCACTGAGCTGCAGAGATGGATCCAAGGCTTCCATTCTCCAAGGATAAAATTCTCCACCAGTTTCACAGCAGCCAGGCTGCTCTGGGCTGCAGCACCTAAGGAAAAATTTGGACAGATATGTGGTGATAAACCAAGACCTGCTGTCTATTCAGCTTTGATCAAAATAGTTTGATTTTCATTATAGTGGGCAAATGTAAAGGCAGTTGCATGCATTCTAAATCTGTAGAATCTAACCCAAAATGAAATATTTTCCTTTTTCTTCCTTATTAATGCAGTGTGTTTTCTTTCACTTCCTCAAAGTGGCCTTAGAACTTTACAATCTGTCCTAAAATGTCAGCAGAAATGCACATTGCCCATGATTTATAGTTTTGATGTGAAAATAAGTTATGAAGCATTGACAAGGGCCATTTGAAACTTCTGCTGCAGCCCCTAAATTATTTAATGGCTGCTAAAGAGCCACTTCTTTATTGGAGATCTGATATTTGAAAAATTTCATTCAGGTTCACCTGCAGGCTCAAGCAGGCTTTTCTCTCATTAAAAAGAAAAAAAAAAAGCTGGAAATATTAATGGAGAAATAATTAATAAACTCAAAGACGTTTGCCAAGGGAATGTGAGTGCACTGAATTTTGAAGCATGTCAGAAGTACAAGAGCAGCAAAAGCTTGGCAAGGCTTCCATTGGCCTCCAAAGGAGGCTCCAGGAGCAGCAATGCTCCTGAGATGTTCTTCACAATTCCATGGAAAAAGGAAATAATGGATGCTGAGGGATGAACCCTCTCCAATAACTGATTTAAAATGTTTATGAAAGTTCCTTTCAGAAGCCCATCTCCATCCTCTTTGTCATTACAGGGATATTATTTAAGGCAAGGTTCTGCCAGAGTCCTGATTTCTGTCCAGGTTTAAAGATCTATTTTCTTTTTTTTTCCACAGCTGCTGGTGTCACAGTATGAGTGGGAATGCTGACACCAGGTAGGGGAATGTGCAATGGGGAAACTGAAAGTGGTTTAACTCAGTTTTTAGTTGTGGGCTGTCACTCACATGAAATAATATTTTGCTGTCACTCCCCATCCTTGTTAAATTTTATTTGAACCTTGAAGAGTTACTTCTAAAATATAAACATCATTGTACAAAATACTCAGAAATATCACTGTGTAAGAAAGTAAAACGTAATGCAGTGCAATTTCCCCTATTTGTAGTTATTGGCAGTTTTTCTGTTGCAGTCTGAGCAAATGCAAATTTTACATCCATTAGCAGACAAAAAAGAAAGCCAATAGCTAAGAAGGGAGCAGGGAAATGAAGGCAGGATCTTAGCTGAGGTGCAGAGGGAGAAGGAGGGAGAGCTCATGCATGGAAATGGGAGTGGCTTGGATCAGGTGTGCATGAAAAAAACCCAATAATTAATCATTGGAACAGGTTTTCCAGGGAGGCTGTGGAGTTTTGGAGATTTTCAAGCCCTATCTGGAGATTTTCAAGCCCCAGGCTGTCTGGCTTGGTCTCACTTAGCTTGGAGCAGGCAGCTGCATCAACTCCTCAGCTTCCTTCCAGCTATCAGCTATCAGATTCTCTGATGAACAAACCCTCAGTGCTGCCTAACAACTTTCATGTCAGTCTGTTCTGCAAGAACCACCTGAAATAATGAGGAGTCAAAGGGATTGATCAAATGAACTGTGAGGCAGGATTGGAGTTTTCACTGTAATAGCTTAACCTGGTTCTCCTCCAGGTTGCACAATACAAAATCAGACCAAAGATGGCAAGTAAAGAACATGGATCTATATGTGCATAAAATAACTTGGTTTAGAGAAAATCAAATTTTTATTTTTTAGGGTTTTCAGCTTGCCTGTCTGATCTAGTAGTTTTGAAGAATAAAACAAATTTTTTTTCTGTTAGAAATACAAAAATAAAATCAATTATCTTTTTGTGAGTCCACTTTTGCTACTGGAATGTTCCATGGAAAGTGGGGGTGAGTACCTGACTGAATTTCATTGTGGGTAACAAAGCAGTGGAGGTGCAGGAGATTTCTGTCAATTTAGAAATGTGCTTTCTGTAGTTAGAATTCCCAGGATGAGTTTTTTCTTATTGACTTTGAGACAATTAATTCTGGTAAATGGCATCCCCTGTTTCAGTTTGTTGTGTTATGCAGTGAATTAAAGAGGGCCCTTTTCAGACAGCTCAGTGCAAAAATCTGATCTAGAAAAGGCAATCAATGGTTGCCTTTGAGGCTGTTGTGATATTTTCTTCCTAGCAGGGTCATATTTGGCTGCTGCTGTACAGGCATGGGCATCTGTGGGTAATTCTGTGTAATTCACTAGCATGGCTTTTTTTTTTTCTTTTGCTACAAGGTGAAAAACTCTACTTGTTCTTTTAAGTTATTGAGCCAAGAATCACTCCAGCCCTTCAAGGCATAACTTGTCCAACCCAGAGTCTTGGTTAGCTGTTAACGTTTTCCTCAAACAATTCAGTCATAGTTGCCTTTGGGAGCTGCCATTTCCAAATTTTGCCATGGAAAATCAGTTATCTTTACATAATGGAATCATATACATAGAGCATTTTGTGATTCTGATGTGTTAGTTCAGAATTATATAATCCAGAGAACTGTTCATCAGCATCCAAAAGGAGCAATAAATAGCAAGAATGTTAAGATGAGGTAGTTCTCAGTGGTCAGAAAGAGCTGGATTTTTCTAGCTCTGTGAATAAAATGAGAACATTATATCTGAAAAGCAGTTTATTCTCATGGTTCCACAGCCTCCCACAGTTACAGGAATTGTGTCTAATGTGATTGCTGAATCTGGGATCCATTACAGCATAACCTGATTTCTTATTTTGCATTGTTTGACAGTCCCCTGATTGTATATCATCTGTACCACTTGGGAAGCTTCAGACCGGGATTTCCTGCAGTGTCTGACACCTCTTTTTGGGTTTTTTTGGTTGTTTGGTTTTTTTTTTTTTTCCAGTAGTAATAACAAGAAGAAATGATTAGGCATGGCCCATATAACTCTCCAACACTCAGTGCAGATTATTTCTGGGGAGCTCTCAGCATCAAAGGCTATTTTTTTTTTCTGGCACTTATTCTCTAGAAGAAAAGATTAAATGTGTTCTATTTGCTATTGCTTTCTGCACTGCATTCTCTTGCTCCAGGTTTTTAAGGCCATGACTTCTAATGTTGCCAGGCATTGGGAATTTTATGGGAGCAGCTGCTGCCAGCAGATTGAGAATTTGGCTCCACGGTCACTCAGTTCTAGAGCACTCTTGTGGTGGTGTTCACAGGGGTCTCGGGGTGAGGGAAGAGATGAGAATTTTGACTTTATGTTTCAGAAGGCTGATTTATTATTTTATGATACATATTATATTAAAATAAAATGATGTTATTAGAACTACACTAAAAGAATAGAAGAAAGGATTTCATCAGAAGGCTTGAAAGGAACAGAAAGGAATGAATAACAAAAGCTCGTGACTCTCAGAGAGTCTGAGCCAGCTGGACTGTGATTGGCCATTAATTAGAAATAACTAACATGGACCAATCAAAGATGCCCCTGTTGCATTCCACAGCAGAAGATAATTATTGTTTTTCTTTTCCTCTGAGGCTTCTCAGCTTCTCAAGAGAAAAAATCCTGGTAAAGAGATTTTTCAGAAAATATCATAACGACACCCTCTGCCTCCATGTCAGCTAAAATCTGTGGTTAAAACAGCTCCATCAATTTGGGCAGAGTCAGAAAGAGCTGGGATGGGGTCTGCTGGGACACCAAGGAACAGGTTCACTTTCCATCAGTTCCACAGGCAACATGCTGCACTCTAAGGGGGAATTACAGCTAGAAAACTAACATTTTTTCACATTATTTTCCAAGATTGCCAAGGATTTCTTGCTTTAAAAAATGCGGCAATAATAAAAGAATGGGATAAAATAGTCCCTTCTAACAGGTTTTCCAATTAATCAGTATAAACAAGCCTGGCTTGTATGCAAATATTGAAGACTGGTTTGTGCCTTTATTCAGATCAGGAGTGTGAAATACAAGCTTTACTCTGTTCAAGTAAACATTTCATTCAGTGTTTAAAAGAGCTAAAACTTAGATAGTAAAATGTGAATGTAAAAATATATTTGAGGTCAGGCTATATGTGCAGGATTCTAGATTCTAATCTGACCCACACCCTTTCATGATTAATGTTCATTTAAACCCAAAAATTCTATCAAAAGAGGTGTGAGGTCTTGAAAGATAGCACAGAGTAATTAAAAATACTTTATCATAAACTTTTCCACTATTTCCATCAAATTCTCCCACATTTAGTCCAGGGATCTAGAAAAGAAAATGTTATAAGAAACAAAAGAATAGAAATGAATAGAAAAAATTTTAGAAAAACAGAAAGTAGAAATTTATAAAGAAAATAACTGCAGGGACATGAGCAAACATAAAAATGCCAGTGGTCTGTGCAACTTCCATTCACTCCAAGCTGTGGGTCAGGCCATCATCCTGGAAGAGTTTTGGTTGGAGTACTTGCTTTTAGCATAATTATAATAATTATTAGGAATTATGCAATTCCTGATCTGTTCTCAAAATACACTGAATTTTCAGGTTGTGTATGGAGTGATGAGTTTTCAAGCTGTGTTATGTCAGTCGAGTCTTTTTCCACTTCACTGGTGAAACCTCCCTAGATTTCAGTGATAATACCTTTAAATGAGAAATCCTGTAATAAAAATAAGTATTTCACATAGGTTTTGAGGTGTCTGTTTATATTTAATTCGATCATTTATAACCAGGCTTCTTCCTTTTGAGCTCAAACCACATAACAAAACATTCTATATTCATCTGATTTATTCTCATTTATCATTCCTGGATGGTTTCCTTTCAATGGATATACTATTAATCCTTATAAATTACTATAACCTCTGTTAGATGTGGGATTCTAAACAGACAAGAATTCCGAAGAAGAAACCTAATTACTTGAACATACAGGATTGAATTATTTACTTCAAAAGTGATTCCTCTGAAGGAAACCTTTCCATTACTTCTGATTGTCATTTTTTATTGATAAATCAATACTTGATGTTAGAAGATTTATAACCAAGCCTTATTCTTCAGAGGCACGTGCCCAATGCCAAAATGGAAACATCAGACATATTTACTACCATCTTTTGGTTCACCACAAAAATTACAAGATGGGGAGGGCAGAGGAACTTTCTTTAATAGTATGAACCCACGAGCTGAATTTTTGCTGCTGCTACTGAGCATTGATTTTTAAATTGCTCCGTGTTCCACACAGTGCTGAATAATCTGGGTATAAGAAAAGAGAACTGCAAAATTTAACTGGGAAAAGAGGCATATGTAAAAAAAAAAAAAAATCACGAAAAAAATCTACTGTGTTATGGAACTGCAAAGGTTCCAGTGAGTAAGAAGGAGAGTAAATGACAAATTTTGCCAATTCAGTAGCTGCTGAGCCAAATTGTAGTAGGAATTTCCTTTCCAAGAGCTACAAGATTTCCTAGTTTTGTAAATTTAATTTTTTTTGTCTGTCACTGCATATATATCAGTGGAAAGGAATTGTAAATCAAGTGAATAATTGAAGTTGTAAGTACTTGGGAGTTGGGAATCCACATCATCTCTATCCAGCAAAATTGGAATTTGGAAATGCTTGGAGGCCAGAATTTACAATGTCTGCTTTAGAGTCCATGAAATAAATAATCAGGATTAAAATCAGGTGTGAGTTCAGCACTTGTTACTTCTTTCTTAGTTTTAGTAAAGCAATAATCTGAGAATAAATCAGATGTATACAGAATGTTTTGTTATGTGAGCTCAAAACGAGGAAACCTGATTATAAATGATCAAATTAAATATAAACAGACCCCTCAAAACCTATGTGAAATATTTATTTTTATTACAGGATTTCTCATTTAAAGGTATTATCACTGAAATCCAGGGAGGTTTTACCAGTGAAGTGGAAAAAGGCTTGTCTGACATAACATAGCTTGAAAATCCATCACTCCACACACAACCTGAAAATTCAGTGTATTTTGAGGACAGATTAGGAATGGTATAATTTTTTATTTTATTTTTGATTTTACCAGTTGTTTATAGATCATATATATCCAAACTATGGAACCCTTTATCTTTAAAATTACATGATTTCTTCTTTTCCACTTTCAGCATTAGTCATCTCTTAGGTTGTCTTTCATGTAAAATGAAAATATAGGACAAAAATAGTATTATCTTACATAAGAAATTGTCCTTTTATAGACAGTAGTGGAGTTTAAGAGCTATGTAGACTTTGTGCTGACATTTATTCTTGGGGTAAATTTCATAATACACAAGTCATCCTTTAACTCTGATTAGTTCACAGGTACCTAAGTATGGCAGAAATCACTTCTCTTGTAACTTAGTTGTGTGAATAAATGCAAATACCTGCAATTACCACCCCCCACGGTTTTGAATTTCAATCATCTCAGAGATTCATGTCAGTAAAACTGAAACGCCTGACTCTTTGTAGAGAGAAAAGCCAAAAAGAATTGTGTATCCCCAGAAAACTCCAGTGGATATCAGAGTGAATATACTTGATTCTTTCTTAGCAGCATTTTCTTATAACCTCGTTGTTTTTTGGGGTTTTTTAAACACTGAGCCACTGCGATGGGAAAAAAAAAAAGTACTGTGGCTCTAAAATAATATGAAATATTATATATATATATATAAACATTCTGAGCATCCATCAAAACACTATAAACCAGTTTTTTGAGCTTAAAGAATTTGTGACATTGACAGGCTCAACTGAAAGGATTAAGGTGTAGAGGAACATAGGCAGCATGACAGAGACAACTTTGATTTATTCATTACTTGGTAATGCCGCAGCGTAAGTGAAGTAAGCAAGCAAGTTGTAAGTAATAAATAAACAATTTCTATTTTAAAAAGAAGATTACATGCTGGGTTTTATGGAGGATTTGTCCCTGCTACCTACCTCTGCAGTGAAATTGTTAATCTGTTCTCCATTGGCTTTGCTGTGGAAAGCCATGAGTGCTCAGTTCATCTCAGGGGACAGAGATGCCAGAGCTGGGGTCCAGGTTTGGCTGTGCCCATTTTTGATGTGTTGTGTGCTGATCCAATGAGATTCCTGCTTCTGCTGACTGAATTCAGGCCTTAGCAGTGTTGTGGCTGCTGGGAAGAAATCTGGAGTTATTTACCAATCTGTGTGTCCATTTTTACTGGTTACTTCTCAAACAGTTGTGTCTTCATGTGAGAGTTCACCTGGAATTTAATCCTTTGGAAACAGTCTGCAACTCACTTTGTTATTGGTTTTTCGGTTGATTGAATGATCACAGATTTTCCTGAGTGCTCTGTGCTGCTGTCTTTGCCTTCACAGGGTCATTTCTTCATTTATTGGCAATCATTACTTTCCTTTTTTTCAAAGATCATGGAGTATTTTATAAAAACTCCTCAAGTTTGTGTTGCAAAGCTTCTGAAGAAAGGCTGTACTGTCTCTGTGGTATTTTCTAAAAAATCCCTTCACCAGGATTCCTTCTCCTGGGAAGCTGAGAAGTCTCAGAGAAAAATGTAAATAATAATTATCTGATTGCTTCTCCTTGTGTTTTTCTGCTTTGGAATGTGGTAGGTGATTCTTTCATTGGTTCCATGTGAATTGTTTTAACTTAATGACCAATCCCAGTCCAGCTGTGTAGGGACTCTGGTCAGTCAGGAGTTTTTATTATCATTCTTTACTAGACTTCTGTCTGTATCCTTGCTTCTATTCTTTAGTATAGTTTTAGTATATAATTTCTTATAATAGTAATTCTTATAATATAATTAAGATATATTGTATTGCATTGTATATTATATATAAAATATAATATAAAATATAGAATAATATTATATATAATATATAATATAATAAATAAATCAGCCTTCTGAGAACTTGGAGTCAAATTCTCATCTCTCTCCTCATCCTGGGGAGCCTCACAACAACCCAGCAGTGTACAGTAAGGTGTGGTTGTAAACAGAAATAAGTGGTTTCTGCAGTGCTGGACTTTGGGTTAGCCCAGGTGATGTATCAATCAGATTTTATCTTTATTGAATTGCTGGAGGTACACAATGATCTCACATTGAAAATAACCTAAACTGGCATTCCACTCACAGACAAACAAAACAATGAGTGTACTTTGAATTATAATCTCTAGCTGAACACTTAATTCCTTTTGTATCTTGTGATGATGTGTAGTCTATTACCAGAACATATTGTCTAACATTGATGGAGTAATTAATCTATAGATAGAAAACACACTATATTCAACTTGTGAATAGCATGTAATTGCATTTTTTTGCATGATACATTTCTGAGAGTGGATTCAGCATCACTGTAATAATGGTATAACATATAATATATATTATATATTATAATATAATATATAATTTTTATACATATAGCCATTCTATAATATATAATTATGATATATAATATATAAAATAATATAATTATATGTTATATATAATATAATCATGTATTATATTATTATAATTATAACATACATTATTATAGTTATATTATAATTATATTATATATAATATATATCATGATATATTCATCACTGTAGTAATGAATTAAACACCTTAACAGAATAACTTAGCTTAGAATTTACTGTTAGAAATACAGATTTGTAGAACCCTGTTCAATAAGTCAGCTTTAGCACATCTGCAGCCACTATACATTTTCCCAAATTAATTTGTAATATGTCGATTTTCTGTAACTACAAACAAAGCGCTTTTGTCAAAAAAAGGACCTATTGTTGCCTTTTTTAACATCCTGGAAGGGTGTTACATAATTTCACACAGATTAAAGGAAATAACATTTAATACGCTTTATTAAAATTTAGAATGCTCATGTTAACAGGAAAAATCTGCTAATGACTGGACAGCTTGTGTACTTTAATGTTTCCTAATTAATTGTTTCCTTATTGTTGTTTGGTATGTCCCTTTTCTCTTCCAGCTCTGTTGCATCCACCTGGAATTGTTTTTGTATAACATTGCCCTTGTGAGCCCTTTTGGGTGTGATCCATCATTTTTCATTGCCCTTCCAGTGCCTGATGGTCAAAGCAGGTTGTGAGATGGTTGTGTAGTAGGAAATTTTTTATTTAGCTATTGGGCAAAAAATTCTGCAATCTCCTCCCTTGTTTAAAGCTTGCATGTGTTCTGTCATCTCAATTCACACAAATGGCAGTGGGCCTGGAGGGGGATCCACTCAGACACTGGTATTAGTCTAGAAACAAATATATCCTAAAAAAAACCATTCCTACATGAGACTTCTAGTGTCTAGTGGGCTCCACGAGAGCTGTCTGCACTACCACAGGATGACAGGAAAAAAAAACACTTATGTATGGGACAAAAGAGAGAGAAAATGTTATTGGAGAAGGGAGCATTTTCCCATAGCAGGAAGACATTGATGTGGAAATGGAAATATTTCTTTCTCAAAGAACAATTTGGCATATTTTTTGCTCTCTTAGGACATATCTCTTGAGTGCTTTGGAATATTCTGGACGTGGTTTCCCCTTTCATACGAGGAGAAAGCTCCCCTTGAACCCAAAGGTTTCTCTTCTTCTCTTAATCTGAATGCAGTGAAGATTTTGCTGCTAAGGCAGCATGTGAATTTTGGTTGGTTTTACCGCTATTCCTGGAAAAAAATTCAATTACAAACAGGAATAACAGGTGTCTTGTTAGCACATTCAAGGTGTGATTCTGTGCTGCCATGGCAGGAATTGGGACTGATGGTGCATTGTTGGTGCATGCATGATTTCCTCCATGACACACACATTTGTACACTCATTTTTTTCCTCTGGGCTTCTGCTTCTGAACAAGAATGCAAACCTTTCTTTTATTTTATCCCAGTCCACACGTTCTGAATTCTCCCTGCTTGTCCCTCCTGTTTGTGGGAGACAAAAATTTGAATAAGAAGCATTAAGACAGTTCTGTATTCAGTAGACAGGGTGGAGGTTTGCCCTTATATTCTTTTAGCACTTTAAAATTTTCTCTGGTGAATTAGAAAGACTAATTCCTGGAACGTCCTGGTACTAGGGATAAATATCATTATTTATGATATTTAAATATCATAAATATGATATTTAAATTAATAATTAGGAAGTAAATTCTCCAGAATTTACTGGAGAAAATCCAGAAAGTCTTCAGAAACCTGCAAGCTTGAACTGCTTCTCCACGAATGATACATAAATAAGAGGAATTTCCTAGGAGCAAACACATAAATGTATATGTCTTGTGTTACACACGACATGGAATGGTTCACTGTGATGAACTCATGTCACCAAAATCCTGGATAGAATAGATTAAAAATCATCTTGCTCTTGGATTGTGCAGTGTTAGTCACTGATGGTAAGCACAGGGATAACTTTGGGACTGATTAAGATCAAGACACAATCAAATGAATATTAAAAAAATAGTGAATAGACTATAAAAGCAAAATTAAAAAAAAATATTAAAAAACTGACTTAGCCACTCATCAGTAGCAACACATCCACATCATGATAAGCTACTTCTGTTCTGTGTGCTTTGCTTGGACTGCCACATGAGCCTGTGATTTCACAGTGCAGATTCAGAAAGAACAGGAGGTGAAGCTCATGCCCAGCCTATTGCAGACTTCCAGAAAACCCTGCCCTGTACTGCATCAAATGCAGCTGCTAGGGAGCTGAAATTGCACGTGGCACTGTGGGCTTCTTGCCCTGTGCTGAAAGAGCTGGTAGTGTTTCTGCACAAAAATACATGGATAGTAAGCACTTTATTTTTCCAATGAAGTTTTTGTATCCTGAAACAAAAGTAAGAGTTTCTTACATGTTCTAAAAATAAAAATACACACCAATAGACAACTTGGTTGACAGGCAGGGTGTTCTGGAAACTCAGGAAACTTGTTCTCCACAGGAATGCTGTCTGTTGGTTTTGGGTTTTGAATAAAAAGTTTTATAACGCTGAATACAATGCAAAGAAGAAGGTACAATTTGGCTAAACTCAGGTTTCAACCTGACAAACTGTTTGCTACTTGAATCATAAATGATGTTATTCTTGCAATCTGCAATTAGTGCCAAATTAATTACTGAACAAGGCTAGGGGATTATTGAAGTGGTTAATTACACACCCTCTGCTTCCTGCCATATCTAATTCCTGACATGGAGGGATGGGAAAAAGACCAGCAGCCTTCAGGTCTCCCTGCTCACAAGGAGACAGAAGGTGTGGCTCTTTGCAGGTTTTTAATTCAGATCCTCTTCACTGACTGATTACAAGATCAGAGAAAGTAATTGTGGAAGTCAGACAGCTTTTCTTCAGGGTGGAATAAATGTTTGAGTTGTGGAATGGTCTGAAGAAATGACTGCAGTGTCACTGTCATATTTTCTGGAAAAATCCCTTCACCAGGATTTCCTCTCCTGGGAAGCTGAGAGGCCTCAGAGAAAAAGGAAAACAGTATTATCTCATTTACTTCTCCCTGTTTTGCTGCTTTGGAATGTGGTTTGGAGATTTTTTTTTTTATCCAGCATGTGAATTGTTTTTACTTAATGACCAATAATGGTCAGGCTGTGTCAGGACTCTGGAGAGAGTCACGAGTTTTTCATTATTATCTTGTTAATCCTTCTGTCTGTATCCTTTCTCTATTTTTAGTATAGTTTCAATATAGCATTCTTTAATATAGTACCATAAAATAATAAATTAGCCTTCTAAGAACATGGAGTCAGATTCATCATTTCCTTCCTACCATGGGGGACCCCCAGAAAATACCACACTGCAGTGAGCGTGTTCTACCCCAGGTGGTTTCTTCATGTTTTCTGATTTGAAGGGGAAAAAAAAATCTATTGTCCATTAAATAGTTTGTAGCACATTGCATTTTCCCATATGGGGCACATACACGAAAATGGCTTGATCTACAGCTTTGAAAGCCAGCACCAGAGGCTGAGTTTATAATTTTAATGAAGCTGGAAACGCCCTCATAGCTCATTCTGGTCATTATTTCACAGAAACATTTCAGTGCATTCAGACTTCAGCAGCTTGCTTTTGTGAGATTAGAAGCTGAGGAGAGATGCTAATCCTGTTTTTCCCCTCACAGTCATAAATCATGACTGGGTAAAGTCCAAACCTGTTCATATTCCTGTTGTAGTTCACATTTTGGGCTCCCCCCATGAGGAGCTGAAGCAGGTGAATGGCTCATGGCTGGGGCAGTGCCAGAGATGAGAGATGAGAGTTCTCACTGAGGTCTGTGTGGTCACCACTCCCTTTAGGACTGCAGAAATCCACTTGGCTCCTCTCTGAGGCAATTTCCTCACAACGAGGTGAGGTCTGACAGGATGCTCTTACCTCAGAGCAATGTTGTAAAGACAAGGATTTGCAGGTTTTTGGGGCTACAATGGGGCTTTCTTCAAGGCCTTTTGGTGCCAGCAGTTCTTGTGTAAAAGGTAATAATCTCTCCATTCTCAGTGGAAAACCATTACACTTGATTATCTCCAGTCTCCTGTTGTAGGTGCTTGCCTTGTGAGTGTGGTGTTGTGGGGTCCCCAGGATGAGGTGAGAGATGAGAATTTGACTCCATGTTCTCAGAAGGCTCATTTATTATTTTATCATATTTTATATGACATTAAAAGAAATGCTATACTAAAACTTCACTAAAGAAGGAGATAGGATACATCAGAAGACCTAATAAGAATGAATAATAAAAACTTGTGACTGACTCCTCAGAGTCCAACACAGCTGATGGTGACTGGTCATTAATTAAAAACAATTCACATGGAGCCAATCAAACATTCACCTGTTGGTAAATGATCTCTAGACCACATTCCCAAGCAATCAGATAATCATTGTTTTCATTCCTCTCTGAGGCTTCTCAGGTTCCCAGGAGAAAATCCTGGGCAAAGAGGATTTTTCAGAGAATATCATGGTGACATTGTGAGCATCCTGTGAGGGGCAAGGAATAGATTTGTACTTTGTGAGCAAAATACACACCCACCCATACACAGAGTTTTCATGTGTGCCCCAACTTCTGCTCCACTGCAAGGAGCGTCTTGTATTTCTTAAGAAATATTGGTAAGAAGTCTTTACTGGGAAAAGCTAATTTGATCATAAAAAATAGCTTTAGGAAAGTGCATTTCATTTTTAGAAATTATGTTCTTCTAAATTTTGTGGGTTTATGGTTTTTTTTTTCATTATAGCACCATATTCTAGGTAATCAGAAAAATAGCGAAGGAGGATGTCTGTAATAATCATTTTACAAAATACATCTCTTTCTGAAACTGCTCTGAGTTTTGCATTTGTGACTCACTAAAAGTCCTTCAAACAACAGTGGGAGTTACAGTGATGCAGAGACTTCAGAACTGGAATTTGATTCTTTCCCAGTCTTTGTAAAATCAGAATGAGAGTCTGGATAGGAATAATATCCCTGATCCTTATGCCACTACGTAAGGAAGTTACAATCTGTATTCTGAACCCATTTTTATCTATAGGATGCTTCCTTGGTTCTTATCTTTCAAAGACTTAAACAAACAAGAATTCTGGAGATTCCACTATTAATATTGTAAAAATTAATCTTGAACAGTATGTTCATTTGAACTAAGATGTGCTTCTTGTGGCCCCAGCTAAGTCCTAATGGTGCCTGATGATTGTGCTTGTGTTGATTATAATTGTATTGCCAATTGCTGCCAGGTTGCACAAAGTGCATCACTAAAAACCAGATTTCTGTTCAATTACTGTTGCACTTGGCTCAGACTCAAAATTTCTGCTGATTTCATTTTTTTCTCCAGTCATACTTGGCCCAGACATTTCTCATTTAATGCATGCACAGTTATCCATAGCGAATTCCCTTCTCCCCGTTGAATTTCTCAACACTTCATCTTTGGAATCATTGCTCTCTCTCCCTTTTGCACTGGTTCATTCTCAGCAGCCAATCTGTATTTTCATTCTTGGTGTTCATGACCACAGTCAGAATTCATTTCTGTGACATCTTGATCAATGTTTTTTAAAGAAAAGATTCACCATGTTGTATTTTCACTGTGGCACTTCAGTCTTTTTGGTTTAGTCTGTACAGCTGTATTTTACTTCCTGATTTTACTTCCTAATTATTTGCTGTTTTTTGCAATAAGTTTATTTTGCAGATATAAGAGATCTCAAGAGTATCCTTAGGGTGAGTATGAGCTTCATCAGACAAAGGTTTCCTCTGTGTTCATCGGCTTTGTTCATATGGAATTATTTATAGCTACTCCTCATTGAGGGCCACTGGAATGTCCAAGATAACTGAAACAGCTCCTTATCCCAGATAAGTTAACCATAAGGAGTTTATAAAAAAAAGAAAATTAATTTGGTGTTACTCTTTGCTTGAGTGTCATACATGGCTGTTGTACTGCTAATAGGATTTTTGGTTTTAATGAAAAAGTTATGTGTTACCTGTGCTTGTCATGAATTGTCAGGTCCAAAGAGAGCAATCAAAGAGGTCACGGGAGTCAAGCTTGAGATTTCCAGTGTTCCCCACATATCAAACACAGCATCTGTAGAACCCTAGTTATGGGAGATATGGAATGAACATTTATCACTAAAAACAGATTTACTGGAAGGCTGACCTCAGGGGAGGAAAAATTTCTTGTAGCTGAGGAAGAATTTGAGGATGACAGGTAAGAGTGGAAAGAGTCCAACCCCTACACGACTCATATCCCTGGGGAATTACATTTTCCCAGAGATGAAAAGAGAGTTCAATTATGAAAATCAGGCAGTGGGCAGAATAGTTAAGTGCTGGTCATTTTAGAAAAGAAAAAAAAAGTTCTTACTAAAATAACTGTATAATTAGGCAGTACAGCAGCTTCTTTCCCTACTTGCAAGGTGAAAATCTCAACACATGTATTAATGAAGAATTTCTTGCCAGGACTTTCTGATTCATGTCATTAGAAAAACAGGGCACTTGTGTTTGCATTCAGTGCCTCATTTGGAAGAGGTTGTTTCTAAGTCCTGCCCTTTGGGCTGTGTTTGGCATTGCTTTACCATAAAAGTCACAGAACTTTTTTCTACAGACTCTTTAATGAGTGGACTCCAGCCTGGGAAACAATTCTCCCTTATGCCAGAATAGTCAGGTACAGAGAATTACACCTGAGAGCCCTTCAGAGCCCCTGGTACTGATTCTAATTCTCAGTAAATAGTGAGAATTATTCTGTGTCTTTTACTGATTTTTTTTTTTTTTGGTGTGATATATTTGGAATGATATACTACATTTTTCATAGTTTTGTTCCTTTATGCTGTCCCAGAAAAGCATAGGAAGGAAGGTACTAAAGGTCCAAAGAGAAATTCCTTGAAAATGAGGGAAACTGCTGAAAATGAGATAATGTCCCTTTCAAAAGAAATGACAAAGTTCATCTCTTAATTACAGTGGCAAGGTCTAATAAATGTTAGTTTCTTAACAGAAGCTGCAGAAGACAGAAGATTGCAGCTGACTGATGACATATTTTGATGCTAAATATAAAATAGAAAGTAGGTATCATTGCTGTGTCACCTTCACGAATTTTCAAAACAATGATTTTTTTTTAAAAAGATCACCTTTTTTCTCATCAACATCAAAAACCAGCAAGGTGAAACCAGGGGCAGAACTCTGGGTTGAATGCAAGACTGGAAGGAAGAATCCTACTGGAAGAAAACCTCACCAAATGCCATTTTGGGTCTCGTGGCCCAGGGGAATTTGCTTTTTGGGCTAGGCTTGTGCAAAGAACACAACTGTGGGAAAGCATGGTAGGAATGATGTCTGTTACATCAAATTCCATAGGAGCAGTTGCTGGTTTTTGGCTTCTTTTCTCCTCCATCAAGGTCGGGATTGAAGCGCTCGAGACGGTATTTCATGTTTGGGCTAAAATGTTTGTAATTTCTTATCTATATCACAGTCTTCCAAGCTCTGCAGCATTCTACCAACAAGATACAAAAATGGCTAACTATCTCTGCAAGGCCTTTTAAGGCTAAACTGTCCAATTAAGAAATGACACCTAAATTATTTTTACTTTTAACCCAATAACCAACAACCACCATGCCCGCAATGTGGACCTTTTTATCCAGTTACAGAAAACCACTCAAACCCATGGAGAAGGAGGAGGAGGAGGAGAAGAAGAAGGTGGAGAAGGAGAAGATGGAGGAGAAGGTGGAGAAGAAGAAGGAGAAGGTGGAGAAGAAGGTGAAGAAGAAGGAGCAGCCTCCACCCTAAAACCTCCATCTTGCTTTATATACATTGCTATATTCTAAACTCTTAAACTCTAAGTTTTCCCCCCTGTGATATCACACACTTCTATTCAAACTCCACACCCACAATCCCAGTTCTGTCATTCCATTTTGGAAGCTTCTCCACAGCCTCAGGTCAATGCAGTGTTCTCCTGGGGGTCAGTGCCTGCCAGCACAGAAATCTGAAATTCTCAGAAGCCAGAGCTCCAACAAACCATTCCAGACAACTTCCCATTGTGTGAGACAGAACAGAAGGACACTTTAATTAAGATACATTAAGAGCTAATTACAGCACAGCTCAGCAAGGAGCATCAGGATATGTTGGGGTACAAAAAAGTGATCCAAAAAAGGCAATGTAACTTGTGATCATTTAGTTGTGGGGAGTTCTGAATGAGTTACAGATGGGGCTTTTGAGTGGTTTTTGATGATGGGGTTTATTTATTTTTTTTTTTTTTGCATAGGTAGGAAGGGTGAGTTGAGCTCGCATTGTCATAGAATGGTTTAGAAGGTCTTAAGATTGTTAGTAATAAGACTTTTAAAGGAGTTATTGATTAATAAAACACTGTTTCTATGGATATTTATGGTTTTGACTTGATTTTGAAATATTTTGTTTTATGGACTTACGTTACAGCGTAAGTTTTCTTAGTTAATTATTTTATGACACAAACCTACAGTACTGTATTTTAATATTTTTGCTTATTTCTGCAAGTAATTTTATTTTCTTTGTATTTTAAACTCTAAAATTCTGAACTTTCTTTGGTTTAGCTTAGCATGTTCCTGCTTTAAACTATAAATTTACATTTTTGTTTCTAGTACTTAATTTTGGAAGCATTTTCTAAGGTTTCAGATCAAATCTTGTGTTTAATTTTAATTTCTGGCTTAAAGGCTTCTGAGAATTCTTTTTATTTTGGATTTTAACAGTAACTTATCACTTCCTTTCAGCAAGATACATTTTGTTTACCTTGTTGAAGCAGGGCGTAGAAAGTGCTGAAATGCCACAAACAAAATGTGTAAATCTCAGTAGAATGCATTAAGGGGTGGCCTAAATATATTTATTTATTTTTATTCAATTCTATTTCTTTATTATTAATATTTATATTTTGACATTTTCATTAATATAATTTATTATTTATTTTTATTTTATTATTTAATATTTTATTTCTTTTTAAGGCTGGCTTTTTTGTCACCTGTAAACAAAAATTCAGCCTGTCATGTGTGTAATAAATCTTTAGTCTGTTGGCATTTTGATTGTTATAGTCAGAGTATAATCACTTCCCTGTGAACTTTGCAATTATCTGCCTTGTTGGTTTGGCTATTTTAAGAAGGAAAGCTGATATGAAAGCCAATTATGAGTTCCCTTGATAATGGACATTGTTATGCCACATTTTTTACACTACTTTGACAGGGTGCATTGTTAACATAAAGGAACTTCTAGAACTGCCTGAAACCCTCTGATCTGTCAGACATTTTCTCAAATGTAAAATAACATATGTTTGGAGCTCCTACTCTGCAGAACCAAGACTTTATAAATAACCCCATAAAGCTGTACTTGCTCATTTATTTCTCTTCCTAAAGAAGGTCCTACAGATGGGTAATGGACTCTGACATAAGTGAGCAATGCAAAAAGCCCTTTGCTTTATTTGTGGATTAAACAGGAAATTTGTTTTGACTGTATTCAGAGAAAGCTTTTGTCAGGATTCATTCACCTTCCCATCATTAAATTGCTAATTTCTACCTTTATTATTCTACGTGTATTCTGGGTTGCTTTAGCCACCTTTAGATTGATATTTTGGTTAAATCTTATCTTTCACTTTGCCAACAAAGGAAAGAGCAAATTAGGAATTTGTGTTCCCAGAAAGAATTTGTATTTTTTTGATTTTAAATCACAGTTGGAACCCTTTCCCACTTCTTTACACATGTGTGAAAGAAAGTAAGGATTATTGAAGGATGGATTTTTTTCCTGACTTAGGTTTTTTCTTCCATAGATGATTGAGGTCCCATTTTCTGTCATTTAATAACCTTGAGGATGCACAAAGAAAACCCTCAGATAGCTGAGAACTGTGTGGATATGCCCCTGCAGATGTGTGCAGATGTGTTCTGCACATGCATGGGTAGCAGAAATGTACCTATTCCACTTTGCAGAAAGGATATTGGTGGACATTTCTTGAAACAGTTAAAGTTTTCTTTATGTAAATCACTTTGCACCAGCAAGGTGTGACTCTAGAATTCAGCTCCAGGTGTAATGCACACATATCTACATTTTTCAGATGAGCCAGCTGCGCCAGCGTTGTTTATTATACAATATTATTATTAGACAATTATATAGTGTATTCAGAATAGATATAGTATAATAATATTATCTTGTATATAATATTATACATGTATATAGTATATATTATTATACAATAGTATTATATTTATTAACCATCCATTTTTTCAGAACAAATATTGTAGGCCACCCACAACACCTTCCACTGGAAGAATCTTGGTGGTGCTGAATTCGTAAACCTTGTGGTTTTGATAATTCTTTGCCTTGATAAATAATAATATCAGTATGTTCAAATTGTAATTATGAAAAGATCCTGAAGACTGAGCTCAGCTTTGTGTTAGAGAGATTCACTTGGGTCCCTCTTCACTTGGTAAAGAAATTTTGCTTGAAATGGAGCTTGAGCTTATTGAAGTGGATGGATCTGGGCAGATTTTGAGCTCCTGATGTTAATGACTCACAAGAAAATCAGCTTGTAAATAAAGTAGCTTCATTTTCTTTGCTTAGTTTCAGTGCTGTCAGCAGCAGCAGCATTGGTGAATGCAGCTCTCTTACTGAGAGCTAAGGGAGTTGTACAAGTTCACCCCAGGATAGAGGAAATAACTGCAGAGCCTTCTCACCTGACAGGGGGCTACAGAGACACAGAAGTGCCCAGAAATATAAATGAATGCTTTTTCCATTGTTTGACTATGGCTGAAGAGAGAACCTTGGTCTCTAGAGCACTCTCATCAGCACTACACTCTCAAATTTTCCTTCTCTGGGTCAGGGGAAGTATCTGGAAAAACCTAGCATTCCTCATTTTTCTTCAGGAAGAGAAAAAATAAGAGATATTACATTATAAAATTTCCTCAAGAGTATCTGAAGCTGACTTCCGGAAGTGAGCCTGGCAGAAAGGATGAAAATCCTGTCCAGGTGAGAAGATGTACTGGATTTTTATACACCAGCTCTCTTGGCTTTTGCCTTATTGAAGCTTCCAATGAACATCCCTGAACAGGAGCTTGCCTTGTGAAGGTCATTTTAACCAGAAGGGGGTCTAGTCCTGTTGCTAGCATTTATTTATTTATTTTATATCTACAATTAACTACATTAATATATTACTAATTTATTCATTAATTTACTACTATTTACTGTAGTATTATGACAGTATTACTAATATTTGCTACTAATTAATTAATTAATACTATTAATTTATAATGAAAATTACTTTACCTGAAAGTGGCTGTTCAACAGATTAGAAGGACCATGATAGAGCAGCCTGTGAGTGTGGTGGGGTTTTGTTGTTGTTGGTGTTTAGGGAATAGTTTCACTCCCAAGTTATTATTTCTGCTTGTGGCTAGGAAGTGTTGTGCTGTCAGTGTGGGCAATATTCAGTGATTATTCCATTTCAGGGTGTGCTGGGATGGTGGGGAGTGAAGTGGGGTGAATGTTGAGCTCACAGCCCCTGCAGAGGAGGTTTTCACTGCTGACACACCAACAATCCCCTGTGAGAGGCTCTGTGCTCATAAGGAGAGCATTGTTTAGTGATGTTTTATTTATTTATTTATTGTTTACTGTTTAGAGAGGGGATCTATGAGCCCAGCACAGAGGGATTTAGTCTTCTTCTTGAGCTCCCCAGAAACATCACCAAATTCTTTGGCATTAGGCCCTGTTAGGTAATGGGTATAGAGAAATACACTGACAAAAATGAAAGTTCAACTCTATTCCTGTTGCATTTAGGGGAGAGGTAGGTGGCTCATTGTTTTATGTGCCTTTTCTAGAGAGCCACATGGGGAATGTGGTGAGCCATTCCTAAACACAGAGCAGGCTACTGAAGGCTCATTTCCAACTAATTAGCTACACAGGCCTAGTCTTGAACAATTCACTGAAGCTTTTGACTTCAACAGAGGAAAGGAATTAATCCATGTTAGCCTGAGAGATCTGAAGCACCCGGACCATTAGGTCCACTTAAAACTCTGAGTTTAACAACACACCTCAGTAACACTTTCAACCTTGGGCTTACATGTCAAGATTAACTCTTGGGCTGTAATTTCCACCCTCTGATTTCTGACACATGCTTTTGACACAGGTATGATGCCAAATTTTTCAAGTAGCTAAGTTTAATGCAGCTCTCAGGATCTCATAAAAATGATAATTGTATTCATAAACTACAAATGGTTTGGCTTTTGATCTCTCTTTGAAAACTCCTGTCCCTGCTCGTGTTCAACAATAGTTAAGCAATGCCCAGGGGCACATAACAACACAGTGAGAGTGCCCACACTGACAGATGGGAGGAAATTTGCTGGAGTACTCTGCAGCTGAGAACCACAAGAGTTCTCTAAATTTAGAGGTTGATAAGGAGGCTTTACTGACCTGGGACAGGAATAGGATAGAACTGAGCTAATATTAACTAGGGGTTTTCCAGGAGGTCCTCTGCTGTGGTATTTTCTGGGTCCCCCTGGCAGGAAGGAAGTGATGAATCTGACTCTATATTCTTAGAAGGCTAAATTATTATGATATGATATGATATGATATGATATGATATGATATGATATGATATGATATGATGTGATATATTATGCTATACTAAACTATACTAAAGAATAGAGAAAGGATGCAGACAGAAGATAATAATGAGAAACAAAAGATAATAATGAAAAACTTGTGACTCTTTCCAGAGTCCTGACACAGTTGGACCATGATTGGTCATTAAGTCAAAACAATTCACATGGAACCAATCAAACACTGGCCAGTTGGTAAACAGTGTTCAAACCACATTCCAAAGCAGCAAACACAGGAGAAGCAAATCAGATAATTATTGTTTTCATTTTTCTCTGAGGCTTCTCAGCTTCCCAGGAGAAGAAATCCTGGCGAAGGGATTTTTCAGAAAGTATCACAGTGACACTTCTGCCACCAGGGTACAAAAGAACATCAGCTCTCTATGGGTTATTTCTGATCTGCATATGCAAATTATTTATTGGGATGACTTCTTAGCCTAATGAGGCTATGACAGCAAATATCTCCCAGCTTTTCCTGCCTTGTGCACAGCCAAAGGGTGCAATCCTCCCTCCCCTGCCTGTGGCAGCTCTGTGTGAACGTGAGGGAAGGCAGCCTGTGATTTCCAGAACACCATTTCCTCTTCCCTCTGGAGAAAGGGCTGGATGCTTCATCCAATATACAGAATTTAATATTTCCTTGCATTAACTGCACCTCAGCCCTCCCAAGCATTACTGTAAATGGTCCTCAATGTTCTGAAGTGCAGATCTTCTTCAAAAGGGTAATTTTAAAAGTATTTTTAGTAACTCAATTTCTGCATCAGTGTTAAAGCAATTTTTATATTGCCTTTGTGCTACCTATTCTAACTTCTTGTTTCCCAGCTAGTCCCTGGAGCCCAGACCGATGACAATACTCCAGAAAGGGCACTTCCATTCTGGAAAGGTTTTCCTCAGTAAATGTCACACTGAAAAGCACCATAACTATATGTTTACCTTGTAGCATACCAAAATAAATGCTATTATAGGATTTTTTTCTACACTGTTTGCTAGTTCAAAATTGGCCACAAGAACATTAATTTCATTTAATAATCTTAATAATTCATTTTTTCTCCCACTTTGTAGAGTAGTTGAGTATTGCACTCTGCTAAAGTTGGTTAATTCTGTGTGTTTATTCAAGCTGGGAACATCTTTTTCTCTGTTACCTCTGTGCTTAATACACCCCTGAGATCATACAAGAATATCTCAAAAATAGAGAGGTTTAATAAACTAGAGAAAAGTATAATTTACTGGAGAACAGTTCATTTGGATCAATACACATGGCACTTAAAACTTCCAGACATCCATCTCCCATGTGAGTCTCTTTTTGAAGCTGAAGCCATTAGGAATAGGATTGAATATATTCTCATTTTTGTCAACATAGTCCTCCTTATTAAAAGTTTCTTATATTTTCTCAGATATGCAAGGCTGGTTAAAAATGCACACACATTCCTCCAGAGTTTGTGATTGTATATTTTGGAAAAAAAGTGGAATCAGATTTTTGCCTGGTTATCTGAATACTCTGACACAGTTCTGCTACATGTCACCAACTCAGACCCAGCAGAACGAGTTTCTTCTTAAAACATGGAGCAATTTTCTACATCCTTATTACATCAGGAGAAGAATGATCCTTCAGAGCAAGGGTGGCATAAAAGCATCACCTCTCACACACCTTTAAACATCAAAGGGAAAGGCCTGTGGTCCTTCCTCTGTTGATCTGCTAAATGTTATGGGGTCTGGTGGCTGCCTCTCTCCTCCCCACTCCCATCTGGAGTCTCCCCTGGCTGTTCTGTGTTTGTCAGCAGGGTGACAAAATGATGCCAGAGCAGATTAAGCTGGTTCTAACCCAGAGATTCATCTGGAAGCTCCATCTGACTACCATCAACTTGTGAACCAAGACATCTGTGTACCTACTGCAGTCACAGCCCCGAATCTTTAGCAGGAAATGTCCTAGTGCAGTGAATTTATGTTTATCATCTAACTTATGTGTAACAATCAGTGTAAGTAGAGCCTTCTAGTATGGTTTGGAGTGCTATGACTACAATGGTGCATCCCTACTTTTAGTCTGATCCTACAGTTCCCTGGTCCATGTCTTCCATTCATACCCATTTCTTAAACAGGAATCTTAAAAACATATTTACTAGAAATTTACCATCATCTATCTCCTAGAACTTCATAGAAATATCCTTTTTTACCTACAAATATGTATGTAAGCTATGTTTGATGCCATACTTAACATCTAAATTTCCTTTCTTTACAGGCTTCTTCACATAACATCTTGCTACTGCACATTCCTGGAGCATGAGATGCCTGAACTTCCAGCTGACAATTATTGTATATTTTATTAGGAATAGTTTTGAGATATTTCAACAATATCTTATCACACAGATGTTTCTTTACAGTTGTTCCTCAAGTCATGGTTAACTTCATAATGCAAATTTACATTAAGTACTGTCCTACTGTCTGATTTTTCTCCAGAATATTCCTTATAAAATCCCAGGGAGAAATAAATCTACTATGCTCTCATAATGTTTTCTGATCTGGACAAAAATATATGCAAACAGGGATTTTTAACAGCATCTGATATTTTCAAGTTTTGTAATCATTGCACTTTCTGTCAGCATAGTTGGAAAATTGGGTATTCAGAATAATACATTTATTGTTAAATGCAGAAATAGAGCAAATCCAATGACATGGTAATTTAAGTAATTCTGTGAAACTAATTCATCTCCTTCATGATTTAATTAAAGTAACAGTTTCCAGACTGCAGATCCACCCTTCTTACTACTCCTTGGCATATCTGTAACAAGGCACAGTGTGTGATCCAGGCTCTTCCATTTCAGCTAAAACCAAATCATTAGGGAAAAAAAAAAAAGAAAGGTGATAAATAACCCCTGTTATACTGGATAGAAAAAGGATGTCAGCATTATGATTGATGTGCCTGTGGGTATCTTGGAAATCTGGTTCCTCATTTAGAAGCTTTCTCTCCAGACTATCCTTATTTTTTTTTTCTGCTATTGTCGTTTTTCAGAATAGACTTGAGATGAGTCCCTGTCTGCTCAGAATGAATGGAGAAATATTCAGGTCCAAAAATAGAACATATGTGGTATTTTTATCCTGTTTTCTAAGTAAATCCATACTCTGGTACGAGAAATCATTCTCCAAGTAAAAATACCATCAGTTTTTACTGCTGTTCATCCTAAACTCAGTGGTGAATGGCCATGGTTTTGCAAACTTTCCCGAGAAAATATGAAAGGGCTGCTGTTCTCTGGAGCATCAGCTTCCTTGGGTTAGCCTGCTGAAGCACAAGGAATGAACAGATGTGCTTTTCATACAGGTTGTGTGGAAGAACTGACTGAGGATAAGGCTGTATTTTAGTCTGCCAAGCGTCTCATTAAACACTGCCAGTCATATTCAAAAGAAGAGTACTTGAGCCAGATTCTTTGACAGGGGAGTCTTACAGAGCCTAGTTAGTAAAATATGAATAAAATATGAACTTCCTGAAGTGATACAACCGCTGGGAGACAAAACTTATTTGTGGAGGCAAGAATTCATTGCTACTTTGGTACCTCAGGGTCTCTAGCACTGCAAACAGCTGAGAGGAGGTGGGAATGCAAGTTCTGAATCATGTTTCTCAATGCTGTAGTGACCACAGCCTGGTTATCCTCAGTTCCCATTGCTACAACATTTTGCTTGTTTAGAAAGGAGCCCCTGATCTCACAGGGATGATCTTAGAGATGGATGTGTTGCCTTGAGAGGTGAATAGAAATAACAGTGAAGCAAGCATAGGAAAGAGCAGAAGGGCAAAAAGAGAGGGTTGAAAGGGAAGTAGAATAATTCATGGTCTGGAAGTGCAGTCAGTACTGAGCTGTAGCTCAGTTTTATTCACTGCAGAGATTACAGCAGGGAGGTGAGGGTTGGACTGAGGCCAGACCCTGCCAGTGTGAATTGCAGCATAAATTAATACTGGGCACAGAAACATAAATGAAGCTTTGTAAACCTCATGTTCCCTTTGCATGGAAATGTATTAAATGGTTGTGCATTTTTTCATAGCTAAGCAGTGATGCATATTTCTCACCTACATCACTGTAAAACAGGACAAATCTGTGTGGCAGCATACCTTAGAGATCCTTTACTACAACATTTCTATCAAAGATAGCGATGTGTGGGTATTCTCTCTTTGTTCTACCAATAATATTATCCCTTATCAATGTGAAGGAGCAGAGGAAATGTAATGGCTCTTAAATAAATATTGCTCTTTGTACAATGTGAAAATACAAAGCTGAATGAAATGAGTCACAGTATTCATCTGCAAATACTTAAAGCTTGTTTTTTGCTTTTAAATCAGCTAAAAATTGGATCGAGTACAATCTCTGAGCTAGATTGAATTGCATGTGTTACGTGATCCCTATTACATTAGAATGGATTTAAAAAGGCACAAAAAAGCTATTCTGCTTCTCCCATTGTCAGTTAGGTGTGTATAGAATCATACACCACAGTTTATTTACCTTTAGGTAAATAAAGGCTTTAGCTATTAGAACCAGAAAGAATAACAGTGCTCAAAAAGGAATATCAGAGTGATTGGTCTGATTCTACTTCTCTTTTTCACTCAGATGTCCACTGAATTTTTCATTTTAACAGTCACGAGATAATGACAAAATGCACCTGAGATTTTGAAAGAGAAGTAAAAGCTAAATTAGCCATTATATTTTGTCCCAAGTCTTTGAAACATCTCAAAAAAGAAATAAAAGGGTGTTCAAATCCTACTGATGAAAAGCAACAAAAGACTTGTTAGAGAATGAAGGGACTGAACTCTGAAAATGCCCCTAGAATTCAACTTTACTGATGAAGGAGTGAGTCTAGGTGCTCCTAATGATCCAATAAGTTTACCTATGATAACTCTGGTATTTTTATGGCTTCATACATGTCCTTGTGCTGAAGTGATGGCAGTGGTTTGATCCATGACTTTGGTAGGCTCCTGTGCCAGGTTACAGAAGAATCTGGGTTTTGGTATTGGAAATGAATTTATAGATGTTTAACTGCACCCAAAAGCACCCAAATTTTGAACTGCTTTTGTGCTGAACAGAAGACATCATATTTTAATGGCATTTGGGATGACATTAGTGATTTATCTATGTTTTTCTCTTTATATTGACTATGGAACCTGAAGTATTGTGATGGTTGAAAAAACCAGTCAGCTCTAGGTGCTATTTATATGTTTCACTGTTGGCAAGACTTGGTGCCTGGCATCCAGCATGTTTATCTGGCTGATCCCCCGAGATCCCCGACATTGTCATAGGTCATCCACTGACCTGAGTGGGATGAAGGGAATGGGCAGTAACCACTGCAGACAGCAGAGACACAGATGGATCATGACCCACATGGATAATGTGGGTTGTGCTGCTGGGGATCTAAAGGCAAATAGTCACCAGGCTCTCTTGGTTTCTCTGTGGAGGAGGACCTCGGCAATGAAAGAAATGCCCAACCCACTTGCTGCGCCTGTTGGATTTGCCTCCAGCTGCAAACACCTTGAGGCAAAGTGTCTGGTGTGAGCGCTGCCTTTGATTTTTCTCGATTCAGTCTTTTTTTTTTCCTTGAGAGGAAGCAGGAGTCTCCACAGTAGAGTTAGAGGTGCAGTGTCAAATATGGCCAAGCTGCATTTTCACAGCCATCTCTTGCAGAGAGTGGAATGTGCCACAGCTGCAATTCTCTAGGTGCAAAAGGAGCAGGCAGCCTATGCCCTGCTCGCGCTGCAGCTGGGAGAGGCAATTCGTTGCAGCCATTTGAGGTGTTAACTCTGCCAAACACATCCTCTAGCTGTGAACTAGGACCGGCTTTCTGTTCAGGTGCAGAATCAGGGCTGAAAGTTGATTTGGCTTCATCTGCGAGATGGCTGCAGGAGCAGAGGCAATGTTGGCTCGTCCTGCCGGGGGGCTCGGGGCCGGGCGAGGCAGCGGCGCGCAGCTGCGGCCACCCCTTCTCTCCTTCTGGGAAATCTGATCCGGGCTTGGCTTTGCAATCTGTTGGAGTTTATTGGAACCCGCACCAGAGCGACCCTCAACCGAGCGTTTCGCTTCATTCGGGGCACGCCCAGGGGAGCAGAGGCTGGACTTGGCAGCATCGCTCCGGGCGGACAGCTTCGCCCGCCAGCCCGATATCGCCTCCGATAACTGCGGCGTTCGCAGGGCGCGGGGGGCGAGGCGGGGCAGCAGCAGCCGTGCCGAGCCGAGCCGTGCCGATCCGAGCCCAGCCGCGCTGAGCCGAGCCGTGCCGATCCGAGCCCAGCCGCGCTGAGCCGAGCCGTGCGCGGCGCAGTGCGGGCGGCGGCCGCCAGGGGCCGGCGGCGGGCCGGGAGCGGCGGCGGGCGGCGGCTCCGGAGCAACAGGGCCGGCTCGGAGCGCCGGGGGCGCGGTGCCGCGGGCTGGCCCCGCTCCCACCTCCCATCTCCCCGCTCCCATCTCCCACCTCCCGGCACCCTCGGCCGCCAGCAGAGCCCGCCCGCGCTCCGCTCTCCGCGCTCCGGCCGGCGGCTCCTCGGCCGCGTCCCCCCGGGCTGGGACCACCCAACAAGTGGATGGAGCGGGCGGCAGCCGGCTGAGCCCCGGACGTGGCGGGGGCAGGCGCCGCTCGCAGCCAGCCCCGCCGGAGCCCGGCTCCGCGCACGGATTAGCCAGCGCTGATTTACTGACAGACCTGCCGCCAGAGCCGGGCTTGCGGAGAGCGGCGATCGCGCCTGCCCCTGCACACGACAAGCACACACGACAAGCACACACGACCAGCACACGCACAGCGCCTTCGTTTTCCCCGTGGGGACGAGAGCCTCGCTCGTTGCTGCCTTGTGGCCAATGCCGAGGCGAGCGGGAGCGGCTGCGGCGGTGCCCGGTGCGCCCAGCCCCGGCCGCCTCCCCGGCTCGCTGCCCCGGCACCCGGCTGGAAGGGACAGAAAGAAGCGGCCAACCTGTGGTGCGCACTGACCGCAGGCACCTGCGAGTGTGGATCAGCCGGCACAGCCCCTCGGCACCGCTGTCACCCGGTCCTTGCGCCAGCGGGAACAGCGCTGCTATTTCTCTGCCTAGGATCAGTAAGTATAGCGGCGTTTTTAGGGTTTTCTTCTGCATGGCACGTAGGTACGGTTTCAAAAATAGCGTCATTTAATAGTTCGTGTTCACCTTCTCTCGTGTATTTAATAGATGTGGCTATAGATGAGGCTTCTGTTTCAAAGGGGGGTGTGAGGGGCTGTGTATTTTTTGTGTGTGTGCTTGCATGTAGATGTTGCTCCAGTGCACCTGCAGTTGTTTTCTTGACATATCACGGTATTTTCACTTGGCTGAGCATTGTACGTGCCCGTTACCAAATTAAATCCAGCGAGATGTTCATTGTGATTGAAACACGATTCTGCTGTAGATTAAAATGTAACATGCCAGCATCTGATGTGTTTCTGCAAATACAACAGAATATCTTTGTCTAGATTCATTTATTCTTTAATGTTTTGTGTGGATATATGTAAGTGTATCTCTTACGTATGTGCTCAAAGACCTGAATTCATTGCGTGTTGCAGTATTTTTATTAGTGTTTATGTGTGTTGGTGTTTCAGGAGCATGCATATGTTTGTGTATGGATGCAAGTGCTTATATGGGTGGGGATTTTGTATCTGTCTCTATATATATGTGACATACCCACCCACATCCTTACCCACGGAGTCGTTCAAAATCTCTGTGCATGTGATGTGGGTGTGTGTGTAATGTAGAAGTGTGAATAGTGTGGGCAGGAGAAGATTTGAATGCCATGGTAATAGATGACACAGTTTCATTTGATCAGTGTGACCTTTTAGGAAAACAATCCAATCTTTTCCCTTTTTGTTTTGTTTATTTTTGTGTGTTTGTGCATGTGCCTCAGGTTAAGTGCTTCTTCTGCATGACCATAACCAAAGGGTGACCCTTCCACTCCCTTGTGTCCTATGGGGACCTCAGAGCCAGTGTCTCAGTCTTCATCTCCTCCTCCTCCTGCTCCACCGCCTCCTCCTCCTCTTACCGCTGCTGCTGATGCCCTGGGTGCTGCTCCCAGGTTTGAGACATTGTTAACAGGCTGAAGAAAGGATTTGCAAAGACCTCCTCACTGTGTAAATGAAGTGATGGCTGGAATTAACTTCAGCTCTCCAAGAAATGACATTAAACAGAAAGTGTGCTAGGCCAAAGCATTACCAGGAACAAATAATGAGGAAAGAGACTATTTGCATTTGGTTTCAATGATGAGCTAAAACCATCTGCGGAGAACAGGTACCCTTTGGTTTGCGTTTTTTTTTTTTTTTTTTCCTGAGGAATGCAGCCTTTATAGCCTGCGAGGCAGTCATGATTCTGCTCAGGTACAGCTGTGATGGCTACAGGAGATAAATGAAAATAAAGGGGCTTGGTGGATGGAAGAACAAGGTCTCAGCTGTTCTCTGGCCCAATCTGAGAATTTCATCTTTTCTCATTAGCAGAGCAGTAGTTTGTGTCAAACCTTCCGGAGAACAGGAAGATGTGGCTCTGTGGTTTTCCAAAGTTCAGATTCAGCGCTACAACCACGTTGCCCCGCTCGACGCGCAGGTGACCGCCCTCCGAACGCAGATGGCTTTGAACTTCCCAGCTTGGAAAGTCACACTGTAAATAGCGCGAAACCTCGTCAGGGCAAGCGCCCACAAACCAAAACAAGACTTGCAGGATGGAGGTCGCCATGGTGAGCGCCGACAGCTCCGGCTGCAACACCCACATGCCCTACGGGTACGCGGCCCAGGCGCGGGCCCGCGAGCGGGAGCGCCTGGCCCAGTCCCGGGCGGCGGCGGCGGCGGCTGTGGCGGCGGCCACGGCGGCGGTGGAAGGTGGGGCGGCGGGCGGAGGGGGGCCCTACCACCACTACCACCAGGAGCAGGCCCGCGGGGCCTCCTCCTCACGCTCGGGCAGCCTGCCCCGCCGGCAGAGCGGCAAGAGGAGGAAGAAGGGCAAGAAGAGGAGCCACCACCTGGGCAGCAGGGAGTGTGGGGCCTCCTTCCCCTGCTCCGAGCTGCTGCCGCTCAGTGGTTCTGAGGAGAGAATACTGAAGGACTTGAGTGAGGAGGAGGAGGAGGATGAAGATGAGGATGAAGATGACGAGGAGGAAGGGAAGCTCTACTACAGCGATGAATATGGGGAGGATGAGTTTTCCTACTCGGACCAGCCGCCCGATGACGGGGGAGGCCCCGGGGGTTACAGCTCCGTCCGCTACAGCGAGTACGAGTGCTGCGAGCGTGTGGTGATCAACGTGTCGGGGCTGCGCTTTGAGACCCAGCTGAAGACCTTGGCTCAGTTCCCGGAGACGCTGCTGGGGGACCCAGCCAAGCGGGGCAGGTACTTTGATCCTCTCAGGAACGAGTACTTCTTCGACAGGAACCGGCCCAGCTTTGACGCCATCCTGTACTACTACCAGAGCGGTGGCCGGCTGAAGAGGCCGGTCAATGTGCCCTTTGACATCTTCTCTGAGGAGGTGAAGTTCTACCAGCTTGGAGAGGAGGCCATGCTCAAGTTCAGGGAGGATGAAGGTTTTGTCAAAGAGGAAGAGGAAAAGGTTTTGCCAGAGAATGAGTTTAAGAGGCAGGTTTGGCTGCTGTTTGAGTACCCAGAAAGCTCCAGTCCAGCCAGAGGCATCGCCATTGTCTCTGTCTTGGTCATCTTGATCTCCATCGTCATCTTTTGTCTGGAGACTTTACCAGAGTTCAGAGATGACAAGGAATTCGTCATGTCCCTGAGCTTAGGGAAGGGGCTTTCCAACGAGTCTCTCCGCCTGGACGCCGGCGAGCACACCATCTTCAATGACCCTTTTTTCATTGTAGAGACCGTGTGCATCATCTGGTTCTCCTTTGAGTTTACAGTGCGCTGCTTTGCGTGTCCCAGCAAAGCACACTTCTTCAAGAACGTCATGAACATCATAGACATTGTGTCCATCTTGCCTTACTTCATCACCCTGGGCACGGACCTGGCGCAGGAGCAGGGCAGCCAGCAGGCCATGTCCTTTGCCATCCTGAGGATCATCCGTCTGGTCAGGGTGTTTCGCATCTTCAAGCTCTCCAGACACTCCAAGGGTTTGCAGATCCTGGGCCACACGCTCAGGGCCAGCATGAGGGAACTTGGCCTCCTCATCTTCTTCCTTTTTATCGGAGTAATTTTGTTTTCCAGTGCTGTTTACTTTGCAGAAGCTGACGAGCCTGCCACCCATTTTCAAAGCATCCCAGATGCCTTTTGGTGGGCCGTAGTGACCATGACTACGGTCGGTTATGGGGACATGAAACCCATAACCGTGGGTGGGAAGATAGTCGGGTCCCTGTGTGCCATTGCAGGAGTGTTAACCATTGCTTTACCAGTGCCAGTGATTGTCTCCAACTTTAACTATTTCTACCACAGAGAAACTGAAAATGAAGAGCACACGCAGATGATGCAAAATGCTGTCAGTTGCCCTTACCTCCCTACAAATTTACTGAAGAAATTTAGGAGCGCATCATCTTCGTCCACAGAGGATAAATCAGAGTATTTGGAGATGGAAGAAGGAGTTAAAGAATCTCTTTGTGTAAAGGAGACTAAAAGTCAGGACACGGGGAATAGCAGTGAGTCAGAGAAGAAAAACTGTGTAAATTCAAATTCTGTGGAAACTGATGTGTAGTTTTGAGCGTTTCCAAATATATTTATGCATTAAAGAGTGCAGTGAAAATAACGAAATATGCAAACAAGAGTCTGCAGCATACAGTAGTATGCCATTTAATGGTTAAATACAAATAAAAAGCATTGCTCAACATGTATTACATATCAAATAAGTGGTACAACTTGAGGAAAGGATTGCTAGATCTGATAAATTTTCAGACTTTATATTTTTATTAGAATGCAAGTGTTTTGCACATGAGGCTGAAAAATTTATTAAAACCAAGTCAGTTTTAAAGTGGGTGCATGAACTGTCGACATCACTAATAACAGCTCTGTGGTAAAAGTTGGCATTCAGAGGTATTTACTATGTAAGAAACAATGAAGTTTGGTAGTCATTTATCTATTTATCAGTGCTTTAATAGCAGCTACCATAAATCATTGGATACCATAGTCATTGTTTTTCAAATGGTAAATTTATTGTAAAAAGATATTCTACAGAAGATAGATCTAAATTTTTTTTTCTTGAAATCTATAATGCTTGTTTTTAACTGGAAATTTACTTTGGAAAGGCTGTTGACCCTCCAGAAATTGTTTATTTTTATAACTCTCTTTGGAGGCATTGCAGCATTTGTTGTCTAATAACGAAAGAAATGAAGTAAGAGAATTGTTAAACCTGGTCTGACTGCAAAGGCAAAATGACTGGAATGCTTTTTTGCACTACTTTATATGCTGGAGATATATTGAAAGAGACTTCATACTGTGAATGTTTACTAATGTAATAGTTCAATGACAATCATTGGGAGAGTGAATTCTGCATCATATTTTATTGTTTCTTCTTTCTCTGTGATGCTGATGGCAAAACAGCTGACATGACATCAATTCCATACACTTTTTAATTATGAATATCTGTGATCTGGAAAAGGATTGTGAAGTAAAATTTTCTAATCAAAATTATTTGAAATCGGTGTTTTCTACTGATGCCCTCAAGAAATACCAACCTAATTTCTATCTTTCTTTTCTTTTTCTGCTTAATTTAGCATTCAGAGTCTATGATTAGTACATGCACTTTGTCAGTATTGAGGAAATTTGGTGTATGGGAGGAGCAAGTAGAAATAATAAGATACTCAGTTGTTACAGAGCTGACAATTGAGGATTGCTGACTTTTAATAATGTGCTATTATTGGTGCTGCATTCCCCCTTGATTACAGCTTTCACCCATGTATATTTGAAGCAACATTTAAGATCTAAACCAGGCATTTTGGGTTTCAAAAGGAACATATTGGGTGCCATGGAGTCCTTGTGAAAGCATTCCATGGTTTCTCTTCACTGATTTTCAGGCCAGCTATGTTTTGCTATGTGTCAAAACCTCCCACTGCCCTTCCTAAGAGGTTCAGGTAGGTAAAGATCAGCTGGCCTGCAGTATATTCCAGAGTCCAGAATGAGATAGGTAAGATATTGCTGCATACAACATAAGTAATAGATTTAGAACAAGGTTTTTTCAGACTTGCCATTACCGAGGGAAGGCACAATTAATCCGTCACTGTTTTTGAAGAGGCACTGTGGAACATTCCAGATTATAAAACTTGAACCAAATTGGCATATGCACTTTAAGGTCTGGGACAGGCTGTTATGGAAGGAAAAAGGACTTACCAACACCACAGAATTACAGTAGTTTGCAATGTTCATTTAAAGCTGAGTGGAGATGGAGGGTTTTTTGCAGGGAGAGCTTGTTGGTGACTGACTTACAGCAACAACAGATGCACTCTCAATTGGGCATCCATGATATTACACATGATGAGCCTTGTTTGCTGAATCCAGTGGCACCAAACAGAGCTGCAGACACAGGCTTCTCTTTAATGGTTGGGTTTTGCCTTCATAGTTTTTCTGTGAATCTCTTCGAAAAGTTTCTCTGCTTGTCTTCTTTTGCATTGCAGAAAAATAAAAAAAAAGACAACACACAAAAGACTGCGTTGTGCTGAGCCCTGCTTCAAAATGTGTGTTTAAGTGTCTGATTCCTGATTTAAAAACACTGAGCAGGCTTCACTATATTTTTGATGTGAAGCATTAAAAAGAGCTCCTTTTTATTGTGGTGGTGTCAATTCCAGCTGCGCTTTGAATGAAGTGACTCAGTGATTTTATACATAGGCATTTGCCAAAATTTAATGTTACATTTCACTCCAGCTGACCTGAGTTCAATGTGCTAAATACTCTTTTCTACGGGGGCAATAGCAGCAGTGAGGCTGAGTGTTCTATAAAACCCAGCAAATATCTGTAACTGGAAGTATTTCTTTCACAGATAGCAGTTAATGGCCTAAAGGACACGAGGTTCTCTTGCTGAATGGCTTGGTCCTAGTTCTGTCTGACACCAGAGAGCATGTAGTGCCTGGGACCATGGCAACAGGCTAGGAGTGAAAGAAACACTGAGCAGGTAAATAAAGAACTTAGGGAAAATAAGTAGTACATGTTTGCAGCATTGACTGGTTGGAAGGGGATGTGGTTCATAAGAGGTGGGATTTCAGACCTCTGATGGAAAGGAGAAGACTCTTTGAATCACTTTGAAAATGCATCCATGCTGTGGCCAGGGAGCTCAGCATGAGGGGAGTGCTTTAATAAACAGCTGAGACCAGATGCTGACAAACTCCTGTTCAGGAGTGCAAGAAGATGCAGTTTGTTACATCATCAATTTCATTTACAGTTCTGTTCTTCATTACAGTCTCTGCTGGTTTTGTCTTCTATAGTTAACACAAAAGAATAGTGATTGCTATTAATATCAAACTGGTTTTTTGTTCTGCTTCCTTGATACATGACTGTTTAAAAAAAAAAAAGTAATCTTAACTTCTTCAAGCACTCAGCTGTTAATTTAAACAAGTGTGCAGTGTCCATGCTGGGCTGTTTTCAGAGCAGTACCTTGCTCTCAGAAGGAGAAGCTCTGACTGTAGGGGCTCCTAGCAGTTGTCAGAGCAACGTTCTGGGTGTGTCCTCAGGTAATGCTGGAGCCTCCTACAGTGAATAAACACTTGGTCATGATAAACAAGAGCTATAGAGCTCAGTGCTAGGTTGTGCTGTCAGCATTCTGAATCACAGAAAGAATTGTGCATTCCAGAGTGGAAGCAAATAGCTTGGGTTATAAACTTGGGTTTATAATTTGATTTTTCAGCTATCTGTTGGTCCAGTCACAATATAGTTTTATCATGCCAAAGTCCTACCACTAACATGCTAAAACCCAAAGATCCCAAGTGCTTTAAGAAATAGAAATTTGTCTTAAGTATTACTTTGGTTGCAGTTGTGTACCAGAGAAACCCTTTAATTGAGCTGTTATGGCTCCAAATTACTGCTCCTGATCTGTCAGACCTTTCCTAGTGATACTGACACCTCTCAGAAAAATAATTTTATTGTGACTTGGGCATTTTACAGGTTTAAATTCTAGTGGTGAAATGCATTCCTGATGTAGCTGATGTGAATGGATTTACACTGGGGATCATTTTACTTTTACTAATGTAGTTCAAATGATTTCACATTGACATACATTTCAGCTAAAAATAATGCAAAATGAGATATTTCAGGTTTGCTTGCAGTGGTGAAAAAATTTGGAGGAGTTCCATTAGAATTCATGGAAACACAGCAGCACCAAATCTGATTTCAAATATAGTCTGATAGTTAACAGTGTGCTGGCATTTATTTAAAGAATTTCCTAGGTATTTTTATAGTTACCTTAAGTGCCAAGGCCAGACTCATAAGGAGAGAGTTTTGCCAGCTGAGGCACTGGATTTAATGGCTGACTTCAGAGATCCGTAATTTTTCTTTCTTTATTACATTTCTGATGTTACATTGGTTCCTTGAAAACATCAGCCTGGATGCTGAACTTGATGCCAGAAGAAATGTTGTGTAACCCAATTAGAGTGAAGGTTTTTAGTGTTCAGGATTTCTGGAGTGATTCCACGAGAGGCTAATTCTATTTGATGAAAAATACAATTTGTTTGTATTTGAAGGGAAATTCTTCTGCTTACATGGGGTTTCTTGTGTAAAATCCACCTCTGGTGGTGTTCATGTAATGCGAAATAAATCTGGGAGATCCAAGGGATAAAAATCCCCAATGGGATCATGATTACATCTAATTAATGGAAATAGTGTCCTTGGTGTTTGGGGATACTGACAGGCGTCCTTGTGGTCATAAAAATTGGGATTTGAGCATGTTTTCAGCCTGTAAAGCTTTGGAATGTGAAAATGGTTTTCATAGTACTGGTGTGGGAAGAGTTTGGGATCCGGCCATAACCTTGAAGAAAGGGTGTTAGAGTGTAACTCCTGACATGGAACATTGCTGTCAAGTTTGCTGTCAGGTGTTGAGAGTCATTTGACTTGGGATTTCAAAATTCAGTGCTGAGCTGCCCAAGAACATGAGGTACTTCATATTTGCATAAGTGTAGGATAAATGTGCTATGGGAAACCAGCTAAATATCAGAAAATCTGTTCCATTTGTAGCTAGTTCCTGAAAAGTCTTTCTCGCACAGCATTGAAAAAAGAAATCTGTCATTGTGGCCATCCTGGATGCATAAAACTCATTCTGAATACCAATTAATTTTTAGCATAATCTTTAAATTTATAGATAATCCTCAAATTAAATATAATCTATCCATTGTGTTACTGGCTTCCTCTATTTTTTTACTGGTTCTTTATTACTTTTTACTGTCATTGCAGCCAGTTATAAATACTTTAAATTTATTAAATATATTAAAATTTATTTAAATTTATTAAATAAATAAACATTTTAAAAATTTTAATTAATCTATATGAGACAGTAAGAAATAAAAACAAGTATTAAAACTTCCCCAACTATGGTATGCAGTTATGTATTTTTCTTATCTTTAAATAATCTAAATAACAGAATAACTTCAGTAGACATGGGGCAGGATATGCACTTTCCTCCTGCTATAACTGAATGATCAAATGCTTCAGATTTTGCAGTGAACAAGAGCTAGTTGACAGATTTTTGCACCTCCATTTGAAACAAATACTTATAGAGAAGTTGTCACTTTTGTAAAAATTAGTATCTTTAATTTCCATAGGGAAATCTAATGTGGACAAAGTGATTGGCAGATTAATTCTGGGTCAAAGTGCATAAATGTTTTGTACCTGAAACCCAGGTACATATTCCACAAATCCCTGCCATGCTTACTGTGTGTTCAGAATTCCACATTCTGAAGGAAAAATCATTAAAGCATTATGTACTGAGATGGTTGAATTAATTCTTATTTTTAATCCTTTTCTGTACAATTATAATGTGCCTTGAGCCCTTTTTCTGCAACAGGCCCTTTGGAAAATAAATACATAAATATATAAGAAGGCAAGAAGAGAAAGCTTACATTACACATAAAAAGCTCATAAAACACACTGATTGAGGGAAAGTAAGTAAAAATCTCATTTTCTTTCCTCTGTTTGTGCATTTATGGTGCTGCCAGTAAAACCAAGCTGGGGGCACACTGGGTGAACTGGTCTGCAGCTCCAGGGAGGGGTTCCATGCCTGGGCACCAAGGACAAATGATCCAAATCTCAGCCCAAGAGCACAAACCCCGTGAGCTGCAGAGAGAAAAACAAGCAGGGTGGGACTGCAGGGGCTAAAGCTGGGATGGGACAATGAAGTGCAAGATGCAAATGGAGCAGAACTGATCCCAGGGAGAGACCCCGGGAGCGCTCGTGCATTTTGGGGCCATTTTGGTTCATCTTGGGTGGAGCCCTGGCTGGGCTCTTTGTGCTGCCCAAGGTGGATCCATGGAGGAGATGCTTGGAATCAATCCCTGCTTTATTCTGTAGCTCTGCCCAGCCCCTGCTCTAGGGCAGCCTGCACAGGGCATCACTCCTACCACAAGTATCCCGTTGAGTACAAAATTTGGATTATTTGCTTGGCAATACCATGCAGCCTTCCCAGACAGGGAGGCCTCAAAGATTCCAGTTTGCCAGTTGCTAAGCTGTAACGGGTCTCACATCTGCATTCACAAAATGTGCTTTTCAATACCTGAATCCCATTCATTTCATAAGGAGGTGGGCTGTGAAATGCTTCTTGAATTGAGGAACAAGTGATTTTCTTAAGGTCAAAAAAGACACTCTGGTGGAGGAGGTTTTCCAGATGTGCACAAAGGAGTGTAGGAAGGGACAGAACATATTCAAGAGAGATTTTGGTCTCTCTTTTTTTTTAATCTCTTGCTCCAATGTTTCTGGGGCATTTGTGTTCAGAGTAAGGGAGGAGGATGGATGGAGTCAGTGAGCTATGTCAAAGGCATCTTTCATTTTAGATACATGCTTTTCTTCTGTTCTTAGCAGTCAGAATAAACTAAGTTTGGGTGGTTTTTGTTGTGGTTGGTTTTTTTTGTTTGTTTGTTTGTTTGTTTGGGTTTTTTTAAACATTATTATTATTAGTTACTTAGTCCTAACACTTTTCATAAAAGGATGACACACACTGAATCTGGAGCTATCCTCCTGGACATGAATGGTAGCTTTCCATTCAGAAAACCAACTGAGACCTGCAAAGTATCACTCCTGTCCTTCTCTTTGGGTTTCAGGTGTGCTGGCTTGGGCTCCAATGCTCTTGCACTGAAGCCTTACAGAGCTCCTTGTGTCAGTGGTGGGCAGTACCCGGCCCTGCCACATAAGAGAGCCGAGGAGAAAATTCCTTTTGCTTGTTTGTGGTTATGTTGGTATGATTTTGGTGCAGAATTTTGCAGTACAGGACGGATGCTCCCATGGTGTGCTTTGGAAAGAAATCCAATCACATGCATGGGGAGACTGCACTCCCCTCTTTGCTCTGCCTTGTGCAATCAGAGGGCTCTGCTGGGTGCGCTGGGATCCCACCACATTCCTGTTCCCCTGAGATCAGGGGAGCTTTGGTTTTCCATCAGAGCCCGTGAGATCTGTCCTTGTGGTGCATGAACGAACTTTATTTCCTGCCTGTTGTTGTGTCCCTGCGGGCACAGCTTTGTGATGGATTCAGGGTGTCATTCAGTGACAGCCTCTCCCTGCCCAGTGGAGCCTGAATGAATGCAGAAACCTGCAGAGGGCTGTGGGCACTCATGGAAGGTGTGTGGGCACACAGTTTGGGGTGGCTGGGGCCCAGCCTCATCCCTCACTGGCTGCAGCTGTGCAGGACAGGTGAATGCTATTGAAGGTGAGGAGCCATGGAGTGCCCAGGGGTGCTGGGCAATCACACAGGGAGCAGAGGGCTCACAGGGGCAGGGCATCCACAGGAGGCCATAAAAGGGGGAAGAACAAACAAAAGCAGACACTTGCAGCCTTCTGAAGTGGTCTGGTGTTGCTCTGCATGGGCTGAAGCCTTCTGGAGTTGTGTGCTGACACTCTGGGTATTGTGGCTGTCTCAGCTGTGACAAAGGTGTCTCTTGTTTTTCTATCCGAAACTATATCGGTGTTACAAGCTACACATTCCCCACACTGTGTATTTCAGGTTAAACACCTTCTGTTTCATTAGTGGGCCTGTACTTTAAAGATGCCCTCAACTTGCCCTGAATTCCTCAGAAATTTAAGAATTTTTTTTCAGGTCTCAAGCATGAGGGAAGATGATCCCTCTTTGCATTCAAAATGGCAAGGCATTATTTTAAAGCAGATATCTTCCATATTTTCAGGTTAAGAAGCTAAGAAATAATATTTTTCTGTTAAAGTCTTTCTTAAATATTAGCTGCAGATATACACAGAGAGAAAAATATGGTTTGATCACAGGGAAGAAATAGAAAATATTTTTAATTCAATGTTTAAAGGGCATAACTATGTTTTATTCTGTGCCAGATGACAAGCTCAGATAAATGTTACTTTAGCAAGAATCTATCCTACTGCAGAGAGTGCAGCAGAGGAATTGTAGCAATTTATACTCCAGCATTTATTTCTGTGTATGTTTATTTCTGTTAGCTATTTGTAAGCAATGTTAGTTATTCAGGACTGGTAGATCTCAAAATTAAGGACAAAAATATTATAAGGATCTGAGTAAATGAGAGGAACAAAGTTGAATTCTTCTGAGGATCTGCAGGAAGAGATTGTTATTTTGGTGCCTTTTTACTTGTGAACATCTCCTCTAAAAATTATAGGATTATTTCAAAGGCTGGAAGGTAAAACTGGTTTTGTGTGGCTCATAAAATATTTTCTATTTCTCAGAGTTTAATGGAGGATAAGCATGTTTGTGTCTTTGAAATATGTAGAAAATGTGAGAAAGTGGAAATTGTAATAATTTGCTGCTCTTTGAGCTGTTTTACAAGACAATGGTGCCAGAGTTGATTGGTGATACTGGACAACTCAATTCCTAAGCCAAATGCAGTGGCTGTAAGCAGATTTACTTTTGAATTCATGCAGAAAAAGTGCTTATTAAATGGTATCATTTTTGGGCACCCAGAAATAAGGGCATTCAGACCATTACCTACTTCTGAAAATTTCTGATGGTTTGACTGATTTGTGACTTTTGAGAGAACAAACCTATTTCAGCTATTTTTTGGTTTCTGTGCTATTCTGTATTTTGAATTATACCTAATAGAAGTAAGCAGGGAAACCCACAAGGTTCCCAAGCACAGTCCTGGTTGCAGTGCCAACTGAAACAACAGATGTGATTTAATAGGTTCCCCTAATTAGCCAGGCATCTTCCATTGTAGGATTGCCCAAAGAAATGCTCCTAATCCTTCTGACCTCTGCTCTATGCTGTAAAAGGTTCTCCTGATGCCAGAACAGCAGTGGCAATCGGAGGTGGTGAAAGAAATGTGTTTGTTTGGGAGCAGCCAGGGCTGGGAAAGGCAGGAGCTGAGTGGGATCCCGCAGGGATGGGACCTCATCGGTGTCCTACAGCATGAGCAGGGTGACACAGGGATCATCGGTGTCCTACAGCATGAGCAGGGTGACACAGGGCTCCAGGTGAGGCTGGCAGGGCCATTCTGGGTTCATTGGGCTCCAGGTGAGGCTGGGCAGGGCCATTCTGGGTTAGATGGGCTCCAGGTGAGGCTGGCAGGGCCATTCTGGGTTCATTGGGCTCCAGGTGAGGCTGGCAGGGCCATTCTGGGTTCATTGGGCTCCAGGTGAGAGGCTGGCAGGGCCATTCTGGGTTAGATGGGCTCCAGGTGAGGCTGGCAGGGCCATTCTGGGTTCATTGGGCTCCAGGTGAGGCTGGCAGGGCCATTCTGGGTTCATTGGGCTCCAGGTGAGGCTGGCAGGGCCATTCTGGGTTCATTGGGCTCCAGGTGAGGCTGGCAGGGCCATTCTGGGTTAGATGGGCTCCAGGTGAGGCTGGCAGGGCCATTCTGGGTTAGATGGGCTCCAGGTGAGGCTGGCAGGGCCATTCTGGGTTCATTGGGCTCCAGGTGAAACTGGCAGGGCCATTCTGGGTTCATTGGGCTCCAGGTGAGGCTGGCAGGGCCATTCTGGGTTCATTGGGCTCCAGGTGAGGCTGGGCAGGGCCATTCTGGGTTCATTGGGCTCCAGGTGAGGCTGGCAGGGCCATTCTGGGTTAGATGGGCTCCAGGTGAGGCTGGCAGGGCCATTCTGGGTTCATTGGGCTCCAGGTGAGGCTGGCAGGGCCATTCTGGGTTAGATGGGCTCCAGGTGAGGCTGGCAGGGCCATTCTGGGTTAGATGGGCTCCAGGTGAGGCTGGCAGGGCCATTCTGGGTTCATTGGGCTCCAGGTGAGGCTGGCAGGGCCATTCTGGGTTAGATGGGCTCCAGGTGAGGCTGGCAGGGCCATTCTGGGTTCATTGGGCTCCAGGTGAGGCTGGCAGGGCCATTCTGGGTTAGATGGGCTCCAGGTGAGGCTGGCAGGGCCATTCTGGGTTCATTGGGCTCCAGGTGAGGCTGGCAGGGCCATTCTGGGTTAGATGGGCTCCAGGTGAGGCTGGCAGGGCCATTCTGGGTTCATTGGGCTCCAGGTGAGGCTGGCAGGGCCATTCTGGGTTCATGGGCTCCAGGTGAGGCTGGCAGGGCCATTCTGGGTTCACTGGGCTCCAGGTGAGGCTGGCAGGGCCATTCCAGCCACTTTGAGCCCTGACAAAAGCCTTGCATTAACCACAGCCCGCAGCTCTGCTCTGCTCAGATGCTGTTGTACCTCAAGCTTTGCATTGCTCCATGCACAACTGAAAATGTGCATTTTTCAGAGCTGTATGTTCTGAGCCATTGCTAAGCTTTTTGCTGCTCTTGTTTTTTGGTTCCTGAATCGTGCCTAGGTCATATTTCCTCAGTGTTCTACTGCTGCCAATACATCTACAATTATTTCTCCTCAGCTGTGGTACCACTTGCTTTTTTCAGGCAGCTTTCTTGTGGTGATACAGAACATTTCCATGGATTTTCAAGAGCAAGGCTGTTTTTTGGCTGTTGATGTATGGGTTCCAGAGAAGGTGCTAGGAAGTAACTAATGATGTTCTGATTTGGGCTGACATCCAGAAAGGTGCTAGAGCATGATGTGTAGTATTTCCTAACCTTTTAATTAATGTGATTAGTGGGTTTTTTTGCTGTTCCTGCAGCAGTGTCATTGTTGGAGCTGGAGCAGATGTTGGAATTAAGCAACCACAGCAAATGCCTGCATATCTAAATTTATGTCTTGTATGTATTACAAAGTGTCTGAGCTCTGTACCATCGTTTTATAATGGCTGAAATATTTGACGACGTGTCTGAAAATTAGCCTGGTGTGAACTAAATTACTGAAAAAAAAAAAGTGCTGTAGTGATGCCTTCCCTTGGTGTGTGTGCTGAAGGTGGGAGGTGAGCCACGTGGCCTGTGCTGAAGTTCTGACAGTGGAATGTGTTGTTAAAATGGGGATTGACCCACAATGTCAGAGTGTTTTTTCTCAGTATTTATGCACACAGATGGGAAGCTGCACATATTTGGGAAGCAGAATGTCCAAGCTGTTTTCATGGGACCATCCATGCCTGCAGACTGAAACATGTTGGAACATTACAGAGCACCAAAGACCAAATGTTGGCTTCTGAGGATCACAAAGCAAAACCCCATCTCTTCCCTAGGGCTGGCTTCTTCCCAGAGGCCTCAGTCACCCTCACCACCTCTGCAGCCCACTGGCAATCCCAGAAAGAAGCAATCATAAGCAATGAAAATATGAAAGGGAAGGAGAACATCCACCCCAGGTTGTGTAGAATAAAAGACTCAAATGAAAAATGCAATCAGTATATTGCAATGCCTTCCTTCAGCTTCTTTTTCTGTTTTTTTTTTTGAACACCCGGTGTTTGATGCAGTGCTGTGAGCAGTCTCAGGAGCCTTTTCTGTGATAAGCACTTAGGTTTTGTGGCTCTCTGGTGTTAATGAGTCTAAGCAGATTCAGGAACTGAATCCAAATGGCAGAACACTTCATAAATTCAGTGAGCAAAGTTCAGAGTTTTGTTGCTATTTTCAGTAACTGCTGGTAAGGATGTTATGTTAATTAGAGAGGTTGACCACTGCCTCCAAAGGCAGATAGATTATTGCATCCTCTCCAGCCTTCAAACTGTTGTATCTTGAGCCTTCCTCTTTCTAGGGACTGGTATTTCTTTCCATTGTCGAGGATTAAAAGCTTTTTTCCCCATCTGGAGCTGGTTTTTAAGGAGGCAGCTCATGTCCTGCGAGTGCCTGCTGTGCGGGCAGGGCTGCAGAGCTCGATGTGTCAGTGGTGCTCAGTCCCTGGGACAAGTCCCACTCCCAGGGAATGGAAAAGCTGCTCTGGGATGCCCTTTGGAGCTGAGCAGAAGCAAAACCAGCAGCTCTGTGGAACAGGGGAGTCCACAAAAGCCGTGGGTGCTCCATCCCTGAGGTGGTGGTGGTGCCCACCTATGGCAAGGGGGTTGGAGCTGGATGGTCTTCAGTGCCCCTTCCAAGCCAAACCCTCCTGTGATGGCAGGTTTAATATCACTTGATGCACTAAGAACTTTGTACAGTTGATAACATAATTTCCAAAAGCATTTTTATCAGGTAGTTCAACCCTGAAGTTTGGTTCAAACTGCATAGTTAAAATAGGTCAGGTGCTCTGAAAACTCAGGGAGTAAAGGGATAGCAAATGAGATGTTGGTAAATGCACAGAAAAGTGAAGGGCATTACAAAATAATGATTATCTCCTAAACAAAGCCACCAAAAAGTTTGTATTTACATTACAGGCATGTCCTAATTCTCTGTGCCTGGGGCTCAAACTCCTCATTCCCTAATTCTCTGTGCCTGTGTGCTGTTGCCCGGCCCCAGGTCTGTGAGTAGCAGCAGCTATAGTTTTTCCCATTGATAATGAGTTTCACACACTTGGGAAAAGTGCTTTAAAATCCCAGGATTAAGGAGAGCTGGACAGGAATTACTTTGCCTCTGCAATTACCCACAGTGTTTCAGATTGTAGAGCAGCTGTACTTTGTTCTTTCTCAAAATTCAGACATCTATTTTTCTGCTGAATTTACAGAGAGTGCTCTTGCCTGAAACCACTTGAAGTGGATCATGATCTTTCTTTTTACTAGATGTTGTTGCCCAAATAAATACTTAGGACAGAAATGTTCAAAATGGTGTTGTCATCCCCCCTCCATACAGGCTTTCCATGCTAAAAAAGAGGAATCTAAACAATTATTCAACTGCTTAAATGATGTTGTATATGCACAGGCCCCAAGCAGGGCATGGCATTCTGCAGGATGAAGATTTCTGTTTATGAAGGCATCAAAACCTGCAGTTTTTTTGCAGAACTTGATCCTGAAAAATCAGAACCAGAGATATGTAGGATTCTTGTTTCTGAGTTTGGCCTCATTTCTGTTCCTGCCCCTGCTTTGAATTCTGGGCTATATGAAGGTAACCTTTGTGTTTGGGAGGAAGAGGTGGTCAGTAATGCAGAAGTTACAGGGGGTGTGTTAATGTGTATAATGTGATGGGCAAAACGGGGATGTCAGTGTGGCACAGCACATGGCACAGTGCTCTGGTATTTGAGCCAGTTCTGAACAAATTTGCTCAGGACTTGGAACAGCCCTGCCCGGAGCACAGGGAGGGGTATTTGTGTGATCACTGAACATTCCTCTTGATTTAATGCAAGCAAAGAATGGAGATTTATTTTTAGAGTCCAGTGCAACTCTCCCCAAACCCTCCCCCTATAAATTCATTTTCATTTGGATTCGCTTTTTGTTTTCTTGCTGTTGCTGAGAATGTTGCAGACGACAAGGTTCTGTTCCCAATTCCAATCCAGTGGCACCCAGAAGGGAACAGACTTTGCTTCACAGACATTATTCTGCAGGATAACGTGTACAGCACAGCTCATGGGCAGATTTATTAGGACTGTGCATATATAAAATGCCTCTAAGCAAGGGAGAATTTAGGCTGCTCAGTCAGGTCTTTGAATGATAAATGGATTTACTCAAAAGCAGCCATCTGCCTGCATTTGACATTACCTGAGTTCCATTTCGTGTGGACACAAGGAGCTGAAGGAAATTGAGTTCTGCCAATCTTGGCAAATTGTGTCTGATTGCACCCTGACTTGTTTTGTGTTCTGGGGAGCTGATACAGTTGATGCTGTAGGATGATTGGGTTTTGTTGATGTGAGGCTGCTTGTAATGAAAAGGAACATCACGGTCCTGTTCCGCTGCGAGTTTTTGTTTTATGAAAATATTTTTGTATCTCTCATATCAGATGTGATATTATTTCCCCACCAGATGTCACGCAAACAAGCCCTAATTATGCACATATTCAGTGTACTGGAGCTCAGGGAACCTGCTCAATGGCTGACTAATATTGCTTGCAGAGTGCTGCACTTGTATAAATACAGCATTTACTTGTTCCAAGCCACCTACAGTTACTTCTGCTTGAGATTTATATAACCAGTAATATTTTGTGTTTTCAGCCTATACAAAGGAGGTATTGTATTAAATGAAGAAAGAGCTTCTTTTTAATGGTGTAGTTAAAGCTCTGTGGTTTCTCATCTTACTTTCTAACTACTTTTGCTCTTGTTAAATTCACAGTGAATTTTTCCATTTATTTTATAAATGCAGAGTTTGTTTTTAGAGCTTCATTTCCTACAAATAAGTGATCTGATCTTCATTTTGAGATGTCAGTGTTTTGATGTGGTGTTTCAGTACGTTGCAATTCACTGAGAACCTCTTGGTGGACTGGCCTTTATCAACATAAAACATTAAATGGTGCTGTACATCAAATTATGAAAAAATAGTGACTTAGATAATATGCAGGAGGTTCCACTCATAATCTCTCTCTTTTGTTATTATCTAAAGAATAGTGTGTACTATGCACAGTCTTTGAAGAGGATGTGTGTCAGAACCCAGGACATTGCTCTGGCTGCCCTGGGTGGCTCAAGACCCTGGCAGGGGGCTCAGAGACCTTGGCACAGAGTCACAAACACAGATCTTAGCCCATGGAAACAATTCCCAACTTTGTGTGAGGAGTTACAAGCCACAAGAGTTTGAATAGAATGATAGTGAATTTGTCACAGGGTGAAAAAGTAGAATTTTGGGGTTTTAGAATGGGGGTTCAAGAGGCCAGATGGAGGAATCTGGGCCTGTCCTGTCTTTCTCCTTCTCCTTCTTGTCCTCCATCTTCTGCTGTGGTGGTGACATTTCTGGATTGGTTTAGAGACAGACTGTCTAACATAGGTGATAGGTATTGGAAAATTATTGCAAATAAAGTATAGGTAGTTTTTAGTATAAAAAGATAACACCACCCCAAGGGCAGTCAGTGTGCCACGAACTGACCTGCCAGACAGACCTCAGCAGGTCAGAAAGACAATATATTAGATAAGAGAAAACAAACAACCTTGAGAATCAGAGCTGAGGAATCTCAACTTCTTCTTTGGTGTCAGGGCTGGGAAAAAGAGACTTTCTAACATGTCAGGGTCATCTTGACACCAGAGACCTCGTCAGATGTGGAGCTACTTTTAAATTTCCTGGGCCCAGACTAGCCATGAGTGACAAAGCCATGCATTTGTGCCAGGGCTCTGGTGCTCCTTGCAGCCAGCCTTGCAGCAGCTGTGCCAGGAGCTGCTGAGACACCCAGAAAGTGCCCTGAGCAGCTGTGGCTGCCCCTGGACCCCTGCAAGTGGCCAGGGCCAGGCTGGATGGGGCTCTGGACAGGCTCTGCTGGAAGGGTTCCCTGCCCATGGCAGGGGGATGGAATGGAATGAGCTGTGGGGTGAATGGGTGAATGTGGAATGAGTGTGGGGTGAATGGGTGAATGTGGAATGGGTGTGGGGTGAATGGGTGATGGAATGGAATGAGCTGTGGGGTGAATGGGCGATGGAATGGAATGAGCTGTGGGGTGAATGGGTGATGGAATGTGTGACAGTGGTCACAAGGGTTCTTGGATGAGGCAAGAGACGAGAATGTTGACTCCATGTTCAGAAGTCTTGATTTATTATTTTATGATATATATATTACATTATAACTATACTAAAAAGAAATAGAAGGAAAGGTTTCCTCAGAAGGCTAAGCTGAGAATAGAATAGAAAAAAATGAATAACAAACACAGCTGGCTGGGACAGAGAGCGAGAGCCAGCTCTGCCGTGACTGGTCACCACATCCAAACATGCACAGGAGACCAAGCACAGATGCACCTGTTGCATTCCACAGCAGCAGATAACCATTGTTTACAATCTGTTTCTGAGGCCTCAGCTTCTCAGAAGGAAAAATCCTAAAGAAAGGATTTTTCACAAAAGATGTCTGTGACAGGAGTGAAATGAGCTTTGGGGTGAGTGGGTGATGGAATGGAATGAGCTTTGGGGTGAATGGGTGATGGAATGGAATAAGCTTTGGGGTGAATGGGTGGTGGAATGAAATGAGCTATGGGGTGAATGGGTGATGGAATGAAATGAGCTTTAAGGTCCCCTCCAACCCAAACCATTTCTCTGAGTCTATGGGACATTTTTGCAGGGTTTCTCTGTGAGCACAGGGGAGTCCTGCAGGCAGGAGCTCTGCAGAGCCTGCTCTGCCTGTTGCTCCCAAATCCACTCCTCCTCTTGCTGCTTTCTGCTGCAGAGACTCTGGGCTTGAGGAAGAGGCAATGCTGGGAGAACAGGCAGCCTCCTCTCAGGTGTGACTAAAGAATAAAGGTTTTTTTGTCATGTCACAGCCAGGAATGCGAGGCAGCAATGTGATTTGTCCCAAAAGGACTCCAGCAGGTAACTGGCAGGCATTTCCTGAGAAGGAAGCAAAAAGGAAAATCCAGGCTCCGTGAATGATGATCCAGATGTGTCATCCTCCCTTTTCCTTCAGCCAGAGCTTTCTCTTCTGTCACTGACATATTTGATGAAAATCCTTTTGCTGGGATATTTCTCCTGAGAAGCCTCAGAAAAGAAATGTAAACAATGACTATCTGATGGCTGTGGAGTGTGGTCTGGAGATGGTTTACCAACGGGTGCATCTTTGATTGGTCTCATGTGGATTGTTTCTACTTGATGACCAATCAAAGGTCCAGCTATGTTGGGACTCTGGTCAGTCACAGGTTGTTTATTATCATCATTCCTTTCTAGCTTTCTGATGTCTCCTTTCTCTAGTCTTTTAGGGAAGTTTTAGTACATAATATTCTTTTAATATATATCATAAAATAATAAATCAGCCTTCTGAAACATGGAGTCAAGATTCTCATCTCTTCCCTCATCCTGGGGACCCTCAAACCCCACCACATTCTTCCCAATCCAAAATGATTATTGGTTACAGTCCCTGCTGTTTCTGGAGGGATGATCTGCTCCCATCTGTAGGAAGGTGCATTTTTAGCAGAGTTGCCCTTGGCAGCTCAGAGGTGACCATGGCAGAGACATTGCTGCAGGTCAGGGTTTCTCCTGATCCCTGGCCTGGCACAGGGAGAGGCAAGGTTCCCTTTCTTTCACTGACAGGAATTAGTGGGATATCACTCTTCTTAAGTATATGTGACCTAATAAGAAAATTCAGTAACTAACCATGGAAGAGTAATTTTAGCAGAGAACAAATTACATTTGGTATATTTAGTTTCTTTTACTTTAAACCAGTGAGAATACCATTACTAATCTTTATTCAGGTGTCTTTTACTTAACTGCACAGCAAAATCTCTAGTCAAAGAAGAGAAATAGATTCAAGAGCAATTGCGAAATGCTATCTAAAATGAATAGCTCAAATTAGACTTGGAAAATGATTGTGATATAAAAATGAATCCAGCGTCTTGCTAATTTTTTTCTAGCTAGAAAGCATCTTTCTACTCTTGTTTTAGTACATTTTTTTTCTGCTTCTCATGCTATGGTGCTATTCTTGAGAGGACTCCAAAGAAATACAAATACACAAGAAAAATTACATTACTGAGAAGTTATGGGAAAAAAAAATCCCGTGAGGTTTTGGTATTTTTTGTTGCAATATTTGTAATTTTGTGTTTCAAGTACTTGGCCTAAAATAACTGACAAAATAATTCTAATTATGAAAAACATTATCAAGCTGTAGTACGTTGTGATTAGTGTGATCAGTCACTAATATGTTCTGCTTGGGAACTGATGATGCAAGACGGCTTAAATGTGTAGTTCATTATTATTATGGATGGTTTCTAAATTTACTGAATTGCTTCACCCAGTGCTGCAAAATAAAAAATTACATTCCCAATAATACTGTTTTGTACTGAAGTTTATCTAGTCATAAGAATTTATGTGTCAAAATAACTTGCAGAAGGAAAGAGTTGCTGTTTTTAAGCAGAAAGTCAATAATAGCTGTTAATACAGTTTTCTATTAAATAGGTTAAAACAGCCTAAAATGTAGAGACAAACAGTAAAAAATAAATACAAACAGTCAGTAATAAGAAAACCACTAATTTGTTACTGCAGTTTTGACTTAATATTTAGTTATTTTTATAATTGTTAGAGTAATCACCAGTTGATAATAAGGGATAGTTTACAGTTGGTCAGTCTCAGTTAGAACTTCTTCTTTGCCTCTCTGGAAATTTAGTTCCATTTAATGGAAGTGGTGCTGCAGTACCTGATGCTGGATTTTGAATTAGTTTGTGTGTGTAAAATATATTTTAAAAATAGTTTTCTGTTATATTTGTGTATTTCCATGCGTCATGGAGATTGCTTTAGTCACTGTCTGTCATAACATGCACTTTGGAAGACTTTTTATTTAAAACAAAAAACCCCTGTGCATTAACATTAATTCATGGAAATGTGGAATGCAGTTTGTCTTCCAACCATTTTTATGTGGCATCTTTTTAAAAAAAAATGTATTAGATACAATAGGAATCAATTGTGGTGGTGTTGTCAGGGGTCCCAGGACAAGGGAAGAGATGAGAATCTTGACTCCATGTTTCAGAAGGCTGATTTATTATTTTATGATATATATTATATTAAAAGAAAATTATATACTAAAACTCTACTAAAAGAATAGAAGAAAAGATTTCATCAGAAGGCTTGAAAGGAAAAGAAAGGAATGATAATAAAATCTTGTGACTGACCAGAGAGTCCAAGACAGCTGGACTGTGACTGGCCATTAATTAAAAACAACTGCATGAGACCAATCACAGATGCACCTGTTGCATTCCACAGCAGCAGATAATCATTGTTTATGTTTCGTTTCTGAGGCCTCTCAGCTTCTCAGGAGAAAAGATCCCAGCAAAGGGATTTTTCATAAAAGATGTGTCTGTGAGAATCAACAGGCTTTATTTTTGCACACGTGTAGAGTAAGAAATACCAGTCACTGTCTGTGGGGTGAAGCTGGCAGCATAAGGAAGGGTGACCCCAGAAGCAAGAAATTCAGAAAGTGAACTTGCTACAAAGTGCTGCTGAAGTACCCTTGTGAGAGAAGATGCACAATGAGTGGTAAAAGAACAATTCACTGTGGTCAGCCACAGAGCCACCTCTGCTCTGAAATGTGTGCACGCTGGAGAGGGGAACAGTTCAGAGTGCTGCTAGAGCACAATGGCTCTTGGTTGCTTAAGAACCACTTTAATAAGTTTGTTTTGTGCAGGTACCTGCCTTAAATTATTGCTGAGTCTGGGTTAAGCAGTACAGGCTCAACAGAAATATTTTTTCTTAAACGGAGCTGTGTCATATTTGGACAATTGGTTTAAATATGGCACTCTCTGCATTTACAGTAAGAAATGTTATCATTTGGTAAGGTATGAGAGCTGGACTTCATTAATTATACATTCTTTATGTTATTATTACAAACACTGTTGTGCTCTATCAGTCATTTCATTGATGAGACCTTAATGCTGAGGACTAGTTCATGTAGGGCTGGATGCTGCTGGAAAATTGCAGAGTCTTCCTCTTTTCTGCACCTTTTAATTCCATTTGGTGAGCTGTTCTGTCACCGTCATATTTTCTGAAAAATCCCTTTGTCAGGATTTCTTCTCCTGGGAAGCTGAGAATCCTCAGAGAAAAAGAAAAAAACAATATGATCTCAATTTTATCTCCTGTGTTTTGCTGCTTTGGGCTGTGGTTGGAGATTGTTTATCCAACATGTGAATTGTTTTTACTTAGTGACCAATCACAGTCAGGTTGTGTCAGACTCTAAGGAGTCAGTCATGAATTTTTCATAATTACCTTGTTTAAGCCTTCTGTCTGTATCCTTTCTCTATTTAGTGTAGTTTAGTATAGCATTCTTTAATATAATAATATAAGTACATAAAATAGTAAACTAGCCTTCTAAGAACATGGAGGCAGATTCTCAATTCCTCCTTCATACACACTGCTCTCCCCAAACTAAGCCAGAGCTTTTTGGCATCCAAGTGCTGGGCTGCTCCAAGCAGCTGGTGGAGCAGTGGCTGTGCCCTGGCTCTCTGTGTTTGAATGACCACCGAGTGCCAAGCTTCTCTGTGCCATCCTCTCCTGCAGCAATCACACTAATTATGGCTTTTCAGGACACGTGGCTGGGCAGCTTCCAATGCTCTCAGCAGCACTGTGGGCTGTTGAAAATGAAAGTTTGCCCTGTCTGGTATTCCAAATGCCGTTTGGAGGGCTGCTTGGCACTGCTGGGCTCCACGTGAGGAGGCACATTCGTGGCTTCTCCCAGGTTACTCCAGCCCTGCGCCCAGGGCTCAGGGCGGCTGTGGCAGCCAGAAAAGGCAGTCGAGGAAAAAATTAAACTTTAAAAGTTTCCCCCAGGCTTGAAGATCAAAGTGGGTTTTGAAAAGAACTCCGGTGATTCAGCAAAACCTTTTAAATTCAGAAGAATGTTTTGAGGCTCACAGCTGTAGCCTGTGACACTGCAGAGAGTTAGTGTTGAGTTGTTATTCCTAAATTACTCCAAAAGTGAATGAGAAAGATGAGAATTTTTCTTGCCAACTCAGTAAAAGTTAAGGTGAGATCAGTTTTAAGTGCTGCTGCTCATGTTCGTGTCTAAGGTGGTAAAAATAGGATGTTGAAGAGTGTCAGAGGACAACTTCTAAATTTAGACCAAAAGTGGAAAATATTCAGGAAATTCTTGGGTAGAAGATTAGTGACGTAGTAGGATGGGTGAAAGAATGAATGAATGCCTGCAATACTAATTTACAACAGAAAGATGGATTTTAGAATTATTTATATGAGCTCCCTGAGCTCATTTAAAATTGATGAGCAAAGATTTCAGTAATTGAAAAGAGCTAAGAGCAGTGCTGAAGCATGACTTGAGAATAAAGAAAAAGGTGTGCAGTATTGAAGAATGAATAAAAATACGGAGTAAACTGGTGGAGAACTGGTGAATTTGGACCAAAGTACCAGTGAAGGAGGCACAAAACATAGACGGAGCTGGAAGATGTGAAGTCTTTGACTTTCCAATTTCACAGGCTTATGCCTGTGAATTGTTTGTCACCTTAACTTGAATTCCTTTCTTGCCTCTCCTGCTTCCTCTTTCACATCTTTCTGTGTGTGCTTCAGTACCTTTTTGGAGATGGATGCTGTTTACTGCACTGTCTGGCAGAAATCTGATTGTAATTTATGGGATGAAATTCTTCATTTATTCCTTACAAACACCTTGCAGTTTCTCCCTTGGGATTGTCTCAAGGGCGTGGCTGCAGCTGGGGCAATATACCACCAAAAAATGCCAATATTTACAATATTTACCTGAACCTTTAGGCATTCTTTGATGGTTTGTCCCCTTGATTTTCCTGGCAAGGTTGATACTCTGGTTTAAAATACCCTTTTCCTTTGACTTGATTGTTTTTAAGAAGTGCCAAGGTTTTATTTTCATGCTGCAGGAGCACGGTGAAGTGGGTATAGCTTGCAGAACTCACAGAACTGGGCCCAGTTAGCTTATGCCTGCCTCTGAGGTCCTGTCCTTTCCTTCTTAGGCACACTATGTTCCTTTGGGGACAAATTCTGCTCTTTGCAGAGGCTCTGCATGTGTAACTGAAAGCAGAGTTTTTTCATTTGTGTCAACTGTGTTTAGATTTTATAAACATCAGCTTCAGCAGTTATTCTAGCTGCTTTGAAGCAATCACTATACATTTGCTTTTGAAAAAGGCCATCCTGTCCAGAAAATGCCAGCATTTTTTTTTGCTCTATGGTTGTTTGTTGTCAGTGTTTTTTCCCAGCTATCTATAAATACTTCTGGTTTTGAAAGCACCTTCAGCCCAGTATTAAATCATGTCATGTCTGATGGTACCCACTGATTGTTATTTATTGTTGTCTACCCGGTCCACTAACTCTTTTTTCCTGGGCTGTCTGCAGTGCTGACATTGTTTACATGAGAGCTGTAAAATGGCTAAAAAAACCTGTCTGTTTTTTGGTGTGGTGTCTGTTCATGTCCAGTCCCAGTGGGTGTGTGTTGGGGTGAGTGAGAACATGCTGTTCCCAGATTTCTGTGCTGTTCCCAGATTTCTGTGCTCTCCCCAGCTCTCTGAAGGACACAAGCTTGGCTCTGTGCCTGTTGGGTGCAGTTTGAGGTTTTGCTGTCAGTGCCGAGGAGCTGAGCTCTCACACCTGCTGTGAATCTCACTGTTCTCAGCCTGTCTTTCTAGGGAGCATTACATCCCCTGGGTACTTGAAAGCATTATTCTGGCAGGCAAAAATGTGCTGGATAGCACAGCATTCCACTTTATTAAGCCAAATAAATTGCTGTTCAGCAGAGCCCTTCTGATAAGGGATCACAGCCCTGACATATCAGCTGGCATAATTGTGCAATTTTCTGTTTAATTGAGTGGAGTTAAATGAGTTCATACTGGCCTACCTGGGGTAAGGATCAAGCAAAGACTGAGTATGTCATAATGAGCCAAAGAAAAATTAATCTGAGAGCCAGGATTTCTACCCTTTGTGTCCTTGGAAGGGACCAACATGGTGTTACACAGAGATTCAGCTTCTGGTTTTTCTGGTTTAAACTTCAGCAGTTTCAGCACTGCTGGAAAATCTGTCTGATTTTTAAGATTTTTTTTTTTTTTTTTTTTTTTTTACTCCAGCATGAGCTTCTGCACCATCCTGCCCAACCACAAATCACAAATGCTGTGGTTATGTAAAACTTTCAGATGCCTAATTTTTATTCAGGTGATGTGATTATGTGGACTTTTGGATCTAATAAATCCGTGTAAATGCTGCAGCTGTCCTAGAAGAAATTGTGGTTCTACAAGAGCACTGACATAACAGTATTATTGCACAAGATGTGTTCCAGCATTATGTGCAGTGAAAACAAATAGAAATCCCTTAAGCAGCAACAGGTGTTTGAGTCTGGCACAGAAAACATAATCATTAATGGTTATTTCCTTTCTTCTCATTGGTGATGCAGTAATTGTTCCCCGAGAATTTGGTGGTGATGGGGATTTCTTGCTGTTTATTTTAATAATATCCTCTGTAGCACCAGTAGATAGTGCCTCCAATGTTAATCATTTTTCAGCTGTTTTCTGTCTCCTCATTCTCCATTCAGGCTTAGGTTAGCCTGCTTTATGTTGCAATTGGGAAAAGCCAAGAGTGTGCATTTAATAAGTGATAACAGCTCATCTCTCAGTCATAAACAAGTAAACTATCCTGGTTTTGCTGCATTAATACATTTCAGGAGCAATTCTATTAAAGAGTGAAGTTGTAAGTCTGGTTAAACGTGATGCCAGATGTGAAACACGAGGTGTGGGTATTGTCCATTGGAGTGGTGAATAAGTGACTCTATACAATGGAGAAATGCTTTCCAAGTAAGCCATGCTGAAATGGGTCACATGTGAAAGAAATATCAACTTAAATGTCATGTGCTGTAGAATCTTTCCCAGCTATCTAAAATTTAACTGTGCAGAGCCTGCAGCTACCTGCAAATCTCAGGGATCAGCAGAGTGTTGTGAGTGTGAACAGCCACCTTTGGGAATCGTCTGTGTCTGAGTGTCCTCAGCCCAGCAGCTTCAATGCCTGGGAAGGCCTGAGATGTGATCCAGTGCCTGGATTGAGTGCTGAACCTACTGCTCAAGCCCAGCTGGGTCAACAACTCTGACAGGACCCCACATGTCCCTGCAGAACACTGCACACAGCTCCTCACAGTTTCTTGCGGTGCCTACCAAAATGACAGTGTAGACAGCAATGCCACTGCTGTTGGGGAGTTTTCATGGAGGTGTTAGGGGTTGGTGTCAGCAGGGCAGCCCCTTCACCCTCAGTGCCAGCCTGGCAGGTTGCTGTGATGAGGAGAATTCTCACAGCTTGGCAAGGGAGCTGTGCTGGGCTTGCTCTGTGTGGGGTGTGCAAAGCCTTCAGCAAGGCTGGTCTGCTGGGAAAAGCTCCTCCCTGGGAGGGGAGGGTGGGAAATGTGTGGGAGCACTGCCTGAAGCCTCTCAGGGAGTAGAGATCCACTTCAGCCCGTGCTGAGGAAGATCCCAGAAAAGTTTGGCTGCAGAGAGCTGGCCTGCCACCTCTGAAAAGCCACAGAATCCCCAGGTTGGAAGAGACCTTAAAGATCATCGAGTCCAACCCACCCCCAACACCTCGACCAAACCCTGGCACCCAGTGCCACATCCAGGCTCTGTTAAACACACCCAGGGGTGGGGACTCCACCACCACCTTGGGAATTCCCAAAATTCCCAGAGTTCTCACAGAATTCACAGAATCACCAGGTTGGAAGAGACCTTCAAGATCATCGAGTCCAACCCATCCCCAACACCTCAACCAAACCCTGGCACCCAGTGCCACATCCAGGCTTTGTTAAACAGGGATGGTGACTCCACTACCTCCCAGGCAGCCATTCCAGTTTGTCACCCTTTCTGTGAAAAACTTCCTAATATCCAACCTAAATTTCCCTTGATGCAGCTTGAGACTTGAGACAAAATGATCAGGGTGCCCCTGAGGAGGTCACTGTTTGATGGAGGTGATTGGAGTCATGGCATGGGTTACTAAAACAGAGCCTTTTTGTATTTCAAGCTGGGTTGTATTTCAATGTATTTCATTATTTTGTGTTTCAGGATGGGTTCTGAGTAGCTCTAGTGTGGCCTGAAGGGAGCTGTGCAGCGAGTTCAGGCATGGCTGGTCATGCAGCGCTCAGCAGAATCTGGAAGGCAGGAAGCCACTTCCAGGGTGTGAAGCTAAACTAACACTCAAAAATAAATGTGACTGTTTTCAAGGTCAGCTTTTTTAAACTTCACAGTCTACGATGTCAAGCTCTTGATACAAACTAAAAGGAAAAAAAAAGCCCCGGTGTTTAAGAACAAAAAAGCAATACATTTTAATAGCCAGCTATGGATTATTCTTCCCACTAATTTACAAGTGTGCTATGCAAACTTAATTCAAGGCTGTGCTTGCACACAGCCCCTGTCCTAGCAATTTCATGTGCAGTTTATTTTGGGGCACAGTGTTTCTCACCATATTAGCTAGCTGTCTGCAATAGCCATGGCAAAGCAAGCAAGCTGTGCTCTGTGAGATGTGATGTGGCATGACTGCCACAGTGGAAAGCAGAATTTCTGTATCCAGCAAGGAAGCCATGAACAAAGACAGCAGCTATGGAGGAGCAAGTAACAAAAAGCTGTGCTTCAAACTTTGACTCACCAGTAAGGAAGAAATAAAGCAGTGATGGCAGGTAGAAAAGAAATACTGTGTGTGCAACAAGAGGGAGAGCACAGCCTTATCATATATCTATTTTTCTTAAAGAAATTGGAGGTTTAAATTTTTACCACTTTTTTTTTTTTTTTTGGTGTTTTTACCACTATTTGCAAATTTTTGTTGTGGCTAAGAAGCAGGTATTCAGCTCTTTGTCTGCTATGAGATACAGCATGGTGCTTGTTGCCTGCTGGTACTCCTGAACAGCTTGGAACAGCAGCACTGGAGGGGGAGATTTGTCCTCAGCTGTCTCAAAGTGATGTAACCATCAAAGACAAATTAGGGCAGCAGATTTAACTGCTTTAATGAGGAATGCCATGCCAAGAACTTTCAACAGTCTAGTTGTCCATGGGCAGTGCCTGTATTTTCCAGCAGCAAAGACAATACATGCAAAATTCAGACCAGATTTTGCTTTTATTTCCACTGGAGAACAGCTTGGTGGAATTGACTCAGAACATGCCCATATCTAAATGTGTACTGGATTGTATTTAGCTTTATGCAAATGGAGGCAGATCACTGCAAGCTTTTGTCTCTCTGTCCCTGAGCCAGGTTTGTGTCCTTGTCACCAGGAGCAGAGCAGTGACTGCTCCAGGCTGGTGCTGCTCAGCATTTCACCCTTCAGTGCGGTGCCCAGCAGCATCAGACACAATTTGGTGTGCAGCTTTTCATGCAGAACTGACCGCCACAACTTCCAAACAGCCACGTGGCAAACTGGGCATTGCCTTGTTATCAATGAAGGCAAATCAATATTGCATTTCAGTGCATCTTTCCTGGTAACTTAGATTTAAAAAACCTTTAAAACCCCTTTTTCTCTTAAAAAAAAAAAAAAATCTTATTTCTTCCTGCGTGAAACATCCTGGTACTGCATCCACACATAAGAAAAAATTAATTTAAGCTGCTCTGGCTAATGAAAAGAAAATGGAAAAAAAATTGAATCAAATCAGTTCAGTTAGAGGCCTAAATTAAGGATGCCCATGAATTTCATTGAGTGAAAAATGTTCTTTTCTCTCTACCACTGCCACTTCCAGAATCTTTCTGTATCTCAGCAGCTCAGTGGTCTGGAATGACTTGGTGAAAGGAGCCAGTTCTAGAGATCAGGATTAAGTTAATGAAATAGCAGACTGAACATAATCCCCTACTTAAACTCAATTGTGCCTCTGGATTCTGCTTGCTTGAGAGCTCTTAACTCTGGATCTGCTGGCAGGGATGAAATAAATTGTGTAACTACTATTTCAGTGGACCAGCACTAATTCACTTCCCTGGACAGTGTTTTGTTGTTTTCATTAGTCAATTTTCTAAAGAAAATGAGTGAATTTTTAAAATTAATTAAAAAATATCCCTAATTATTCTTAATTAATAATTAATAAATTAAATAATTATTAAGAATTAATTAATCATTAAATAATTATTTAGACAAGAAGATTTAGTAGTCATTACTAGTAGTCATTAGTGTTAATAGTACCTTAATGAAAATCAGCATCACCTTTACTGTTGGGCCAGGCTGTTTTCATGAACATAATTCTTATATTCTTATTCACATTTCACCCACTTCATGCTGGAAGAATAGAGGTAAATTCTGGAAGTTTCAATGAGCTGGTCTTCTTTTTTGAGTTTAGAGTGACTTTTTAAATTTAACCCCGCTTTTGTCAATAAAAAGGATTTTTGTAGCATTGGTATTCAGCTTTCCAATGAAGTTAAAGCTGCCTCACTAGACAAGCTGGAATGTGTTTGGAGCAGCTTGCCAGCAGATTTTCATTTGCTACTTTTGCCACCTTGAGAGGCAACATCTTTCTGACGTGCCCAGAACATTTAAGACATCCAATTCTTCGTTTAAGCAGCAGGCTAATTTGAAGAGGAACAATATATCTCTCAGTAAAAGTTGGAGAGGCTAAGGAGATGTGGGCCGAAGGACTCTGTCCGTCCATCAGACCACATGCCTCGAAGATGGCTGTGAAGGGAGCAGTGTTGGTTTTATAGTTGATGTAATGACAAGGATGTCAGCATAGCAGAAAGTGACCACTTCTGCCAAGAACAGCCAGATCTCTCTGATCCGAGTCTTTGCTTGGTGTTTAGAAAGTGATAGGATAACTACATATTCAGTTCTAGCTGAATTTTAGCTACCATGGCTGAAAATGGGTATGTAACCCTTTTTTTCCTGGAAAAAATCCAAACCAAACAGGTTGGGGTCTGTTACATTTTGAGACAACTTTGTCCATTCAGCATGGCTGAAATGTGGCTTTTGGAAGTCTGGGGAGCTCTGTCAGCCTCCAGGTTCTTTGTACTCAAGGTTAAATTTCTACCCTGATTTCTTATTCAAATTCCACCCTTATTTCTGAAAATTCTACCCTTATTTCTTATTCAAATTCCACCCTTATTTCTGAAAATTCTGCCCTTATTTTTTTCCATCAAATTGCAGTTACCTGTAGGATTAAACTCGAGTAGCTGCAGACAAAAGTTAAGTCCTTGGGGGTTTATTGTTTGTGTGAAATGCATCTTCTCTGAATTTTGTTTGTAGTTACCCTTTCCCCCCATTTTTGTGCAGCTGAAGGAAGTTTTTACCACTCTGGATCTGCATGCTCTGACAGAGAAAAGTTTCAGAAAAAACTGGGTAAATTTGAGCCAGCCTGTGTCTGGAAGAATGCAGTGCTAAAAGTGCTGCACAGAGTGTGGATTTTATAAAGAAAATACTTCCTGAAGCCTTTAGTCCCTCCTGAGGCTGTGCTGGAATTGAGCTTTACAGAGCAGACTCTGTCCAGTCAGGACCTGCAACAGTTTTGTTCAGCAGTTATTTCTAATGAAAACAATTTTCTTTCAGTCAAAAATATTTTAGAAACCAGTTTACAATTCAGTGGATAATTTATTGTGTTTAAGTGTAATTTCTTGGCTTTGGTATTGAGTTGTAAGAAAGGAAGATCAATGGTTGCAGTAAAGCTTAAGTTACAGGAACAATTGGTGGGTGATTAATTGTTATTTGGTGATTCTCTTTAGTCTTTGATCAGACTTAGCTTTGCTCTAAAAAATGGACTCAGAGATACTTTTCTGCAAAGTTTAGTGGTTTTCACTTTCCTGTGTCTCAAAAATATCAGAAGGAAATATCACTGCACTTTCTGAAGTACCTCTGCTTTAAAGAAAGAGATCTCAACAATGAAAGAACACTTATATAATGTGTTAAGCAATTCAGTAATCAGAAAATGTCAAGTCAATGACAGTTTAATATCCTCTTTGTTACTGTGATGTTTGCAGAATTTCCCCTCTGAAACATACAGTGAAATGGTACAGATTGAATTAATTCTTAATAAATTAATATATTATCAATACATTTTAGTATTTCAAAATCATGTGAGAAATGGGAAGCAGATCACAGCTAGCACACAGTAAATCTCTGGAGGTCAGGTCATCATTTTAAATACACCTTATGATAAAGGCAAACTTAACTTTTTGAAAATGAACTGAAAGAAACCAAAATAATATATTTTTTTTCTGCTAAAATGGGAAGGAACAAACTGTCAGTTTTGACAATTTTAATATCAGAAGGAGTTCAGTATTTAAATAATTTTCTTACTGAGAATGGTTGAGAAGTACTGAGAGTTTAGTCCAAAGTGCTTAGGGGTGGTTGCACTGGTAGGTGTGGGAATGAGCTCTCAGTTTAAGAGCTAAAGGGCCTATAGAGAGACTGATGAATTGCTTGATGTTTAGGAAGTGACAGGATAAGTGGATATTTTTAAAATAAACTCTCTTTTGGCGGAAGGACGCAGAGGTACTCCCAAGCAAAGTCAAGGTTTGAGTTTCAGAAGAACTAGTGTTGTACAATCCATTTCTGAGCAAGACAGAGAATAAGTGAAATGTGTCAGCAGACACATTTATTTGTTTGGAACTCAACCTTGGGAACGGGCTTCACTTCTAAAAAGTAATTGAGAGGCAGATGCATTGCAGAAAATGTCACACAAAAAAGGCATGTCTCATCCTACATCTCTTTTCCCCATTTTTCTTTTGTTTTTGTTTTTCTCCTGCCAATCTTTCTATCTGAAACCAGGCAGTTCAACACTTTCTATTCCACTCACTGCCATTTTCTGGCACTTGACCGAGTTCTTAAACTTTCCTGATAATTGTCTGTCAGCCTGGCACAACATTTTACAGAATTAATTGCATTCTCAACAATAACAGGCAGTTTGACTCACATAGCATCACGCTGTCACCACTTCACGTTAATAATCTGCCAGGAATCCATGTCAATAATTCAGTTCCAGGAATATGCATGCTTTTATCACTGAATATTTTTGCCTTAGACTGTTTTCAACTCCTTTTCTTTGGTATTTTTCTCTCTGCTGTAGGGCTTTCCCCACAGTACACCAGCTCCTTTTGTTAAAAACCAATTTCATATATACCTAAAGAATTGCAGGAATGTTGGTGGTTTGGGGAGGTTTGGATTATTGATGGTTGCTGTAGGCACCTACAGCTATTGAGCCCAACCCAGCTTAATGTGCTCTACAGTATTTACTTCAGAATGGGTGAATAATTTATACAACTGTGAAATAACTTTTTTGTTTTCTTTTAGTGTTTTGTACCCTTAGGAGAGCAGCTGAATATTTACAGTGTTATTTTGAATGTTATGATTATTTTCTGTAGTACGTGAATGTTTTGGAGAATGTACCAAGCAAACAAAAAGAGCAGCTCCAGTTTTATTAAATGAAAAGTTTCATTTTTCAAAGGAAGGCCTGGCTTATGGCAGTGTGGTGGGAAAATAGAAGTTGCTTAACTGGAAGTGTGGTGTGCTTAGTGTTGGTTAATTATTAGTGTATTTGCTTTTTGTTGTGAGGTAGCATTAGGAGAAAGGTAAAGTAGGTTTAAAATTTTAAAAGGGCATAAAGAAAAGTTTATTAATAGTAATTAAATAAAGAGTAAAATAAATAAAAATAAATCTTTCATTTATATTATATTTATTATTTATATAGATAAGTATATTTACTTTTAGAATAAAACTTTTAGAATACTTCTCTTCTCCTTACAATATTTTTTTTCATATTGACAATGTAAAGAGACAAAACTTCCATTTTTAGTTAGTTTACTATTTCTAGGATAGTCTTTTCTTAGTTTAATTAGGAAGAGAAGTTTGTTAATGTCATGGAGATTTCTTTATAAGGAAAAAAACTAGTTTTCCTGTGGGTTTTTTTTTTTTTTTTTTACAAATAGTAACTTGTTGGGGAAAATTGTAATGATGAAGTTTGGTGTTTTTTTTTAAATTTTTTACTTATTTTAAATAGACAGCAGACAAAGCTGTTGCTGTGCATGGGTGCTGTTGAGTGAGGAAGGAGAAGAATGGGAGAAGCAGAAGGAGGTCTGTGTGTGCAGGCTGATGTGTCAGTGCCTCACTAGGTACTCACCCAGGCTGAAGGGGATGTGATGTCCTTGCACAAATACAGCAGCAGCAGCAGCTCTGTGGGCACAGGAGGGAGTCCAGCGACAGGGGGGTCAGTCAGCTTTTGGCCATCCTGAAATGTCAGGCAGGAATCTTTGGGGTTTTATGGAGCCTGAAAGGGACCACAGGGGGATAGACCCTCTTTTTGCCTTCTACAGACTGGCCTGCATTAGGGATGAGCTGATGTGTGGTGGTCTGCAGGAGCCATATCAACAGGATTGGTTCCCAGTCCCTCTCAGTCTGCTTTGGATGGGGATTGCCTCTTTTTTAAACAGAATTCCCCATCACATCACTGGAGGCTGCAATAAGAATCCAACAAAATCAGCCTGTTGCATAGTTTAATATAATGATTCAAAAAGCTAAATGGATCCGCCATTAATTTGCAATACAACTATTTTACTGAAAAGTGGTGTTATGTACCGATTTGTGAAATATTTCATTTTCCTGAAAAGTCAGATCAGACAAAGTATTTTAGTGCCATGGAAACATCATTAATCAAACATAACAAATATATAGATACTTAGAAAATTATACAGCACACAAGAACCACTGTGGTGTCCTGTTCATTGATTTTTGAATGCCAGGAACAGCAGATGCATAAGTGGGTCCAGTGATGGCTTGGAGCCAGGAATGGGTTTGAGTAGTGTGCTCTTTGTGCTTCTTTCAGCTCTTTTTCAGGAGACAATGTTGTGTCCAAGTTGTGTGTGCTGCTTCCCTTGTAAGGTATTTTTCCTTTAGGAAGGATTTTTTTCCTATTAGGAAGGAGTTTGAACTTCATTTGACTCTGTACCAGTTCAAGGAGAAATGTTCAGGTTTTAGTTTTGCTGTTCATGAGAGATAAAATCAGGTTTCACTTTTGCTCTTCAGCTAATGCAGAAATTTTTCCCTGCTTGGGTAGAAGGCGGGTTAAGCTAATGTCTAGAGAAACATCTGGTGAAGGACAAGGGTTGGAATTTCAGTGAAACCTGTCACTGATGCATGCATGCAATAAGTGACAAGAAATAATATGTGGCATTTAGGGTGATCTTTAGAATCATTAAAGCATTAAGCCTCTAACCCATCTGCAAGGGCTTCTTAGAGCTCAGGAAGGTAGAGTGTTGTGGTTGAGACAGAATGGAAAGCAACACTCCATTTCCAGAAGGTTTCCCACTGTTTCTATTACAGCATGCATGCTTTTTATACGCTCTTACAAAACTCATAAGTTTGCACTTTGCTCATTGGTCATGAGAGACGCACAAAGTGCTTATTGGAATAGGCACTTGCAGGTTTCCCTTATTTAACATTTTCTTTCTTGGTTTCTATGTCAACGACCTTGGTAGGAAATTCTTTTGGGGTAAACATGGATCCTCTTATCGAACTTCTCTCTGGCTCACAGAAGTCACTGTAAAACTTCTTCCACAGCAGTGAAGATTCACAGGACCCACCGCAGAAATATAATGGCTTAACTTACATGTATTGATACCAATATCCTACTCAACATAAAATCTGAGCACTTGAAGTGAAGCAGAAGTGCCTTCTCCTGCGAGATTACCCTTCAGAGCATCCTACACCAAGTGCAGGCACTGCTCAGAGGAACTGTTGCTATCCAACACACCTCTGTGCACACCTACAGCGCCTTGTGATGACAATGAAAGGAGAACGTGTAATTGTACTTGTACAGATCAGGGGTTTTTTTTGAGCAGATAATGACACATACTCCTACTGTTTCAAATTATGAGGAGGAGTCAACACGGAGGGATATGTGAGAGTAAACCTTATGTTTGCTCCCCTCGCAGAGTGAGCCTACAGAAAACCCTCTGCTGCATAAAGGATTTGGAAGTACTGGCTTTCATAAGCAGCACCTTTTATAGATTTTATTTTGGTGTATCAACATGCAGCAGCAGCTTCTTGTATGCTTTTGTGTGCACCTCAGAGCGCCAACGAATGCCTCAAAGCCTTACATGGTTTAGCCCAGGATGTTTTGCACTTCTTCCTCTCCTATCCCCCTGCTGTGATAGCTAAGACAGTGTTACAGATTTTGTGGTACAAAACTGAGGAGGAAGACTCTCCTGATATATTTGGTTCTCCTTTTACTTTAACAGAAAGCAGAGTTGTAGAAGACACAGTTGCTGCAACAGTAGTGCCATTATACATTATTGCGTTTTTTTCAAATTTATGTGTAATCATGCACATTTTTTCAAGGACATTTTACAGATTATGCATAACAGCATCTGCCTGTCATGAGAAATGTCTGTGTTATGTGACATTAAATTTCTTCATTAGAATAAATGTTCTCTCAAAACCAGATAATACTCATAATGTGACTGTGTTCACAGGGCTCTTAGGATGAGGGAAGAGACGAGGATCTGACTCCATGTTTCAGAAGGCTTGATTTATTATTTTATGATATATATTATATTAAAACTATACTAAAAGAATAGAAGAAAGGATTTCATCAGAAGGCTAGCTAAGAATAGAAAAAGAAAGAATGATAAGAAAAGCTTGTGTCTCGGACAGAGAGTCCGAGCCAGCTGACTGTGATTGGCCATTAATTAGAAACAACCACATGAGACCAATCACAGATGCACCTGTTGCATTCCACAGCAGCAGATAATCAATGTTTACATTTTGTTCCTGAGGCCTCTCAGCTTCTCAGGAGGAAAAATCCTAAGGGAAAGGGTTTTTCATAAAAGATGTCTGTGACACCCATAGTATTGAATACAGGAAAACTGTGTGCAGTAGAGGTGCAGCACAGAGCTGGGGTTTGGATTCATTATGGGAATAACTGATGGCACGTTGATTCCACACTGATGTTTGGCTGTTGCTGAGCAGGGCTCACCCCAAATCCAGGAATTTTCAGTGTCCCAAGCCCTGCCAGTGGGCAGGTGCACAAGGACACTGAGCAGGGCTGGGACAGTGACCCAAGGTGGCCAAAGGGATTTCCATCCGTGGAAGGTCACATCCAGTATGGAAAGAGGGGGTCAGGAGGGGCTGATCACAGCTCAGAGACTGCCTGGGCACTGGCCAGCTGGTGATGAGCAGTGAAATTGTGCATCATTTTCTTGTTTCCTATCCCCCTTTGGCTTTGTCGTTACCTCTCTTCTCGTAACCTCCCTTTTCTTTACAATTATTATTCTGTTTTTCAGTATTTCAATGATGAAACTGTTCTCATCTCAGCTGATTGATGAAAATAGCTCAGCTGCTCAGAGCATGATGCAAATACCACCACCATGGTGGGGTCAGTCCCTGCATGGGCCATTCACGTGAGAGTTGAGCTTCGTGCTCCTTATGGGTCCCTTCCAGCTCAGAATATTCTGGGATCTGGAAATGAGGCTTCTTCTCCCCATCCCACCTGAGGGGCACTCAGCTGCTCTGGGGTACTTTGTGGCAATGTCCCTCACTTGGGGTCACCAAATGTTGAATTTGCAGGCAATCCTGATGTGGGAAGAGATGAGAATCTTGACTCCATGTTCCAGAAGGCTGATTTATTATTTTATTATATATATATTATATTAAAAGAAAATGATATATTAGGACTATACTAAAAGAATGGAAGAAAGGATTTCATGAGAAGGCTTGAAAGAAATAGAAAGGAATGATAACAAAATCTTGTGACTGACCAGAGAGTCTGAGCCAGCTGGACTGTGATTGGCCATTAATTAAAAACAACCACATGGACCAATCAAAGATGCACCTGTTGCATTCCACAGCAGCAGATAATCATTGTTTTTCTTTTCCTCTGAGGCTTCTCAGCTTCTCAGAAGAAAAGATCCTAACGAAAGGATTTTTCATAAAAGATGTCTGTGACAGTACTTGGTTGCTGGCTGGGTTTTAAACCACAAGACTTGCATTTCAGCTGGAACCCTATTATATTAAAGGAAAACCCTGTATAAGTTTATCCACTGCAAAGACTGAGAATCTGCCAGAGCTCTTAACAAACTGCAGTGGATAGTTACATTTTCTCTTACAAATGGGCACCTTCCTGAATTTTCTGGATTGATACTGACCTTTTCCACTTGCCTGGGAATGTATTATATCCCCAGATGATCTCAATGATAATATCACTGCTGTGAGCTCACAGTGCAGTGCTTTGTAGGTGTGTTTTAAGCTCCATCTTATTGGCATCATCTTTAAAGCAAACCTCTATATTAAGCTTTCAGTCCTAGAAAATTTTCTTTGAATTATTCAAAAGTCGTTGAGCTAATATATGCCATCTATATCTGTCTATATATGCTTTCCTCTGCCTCTTTGGCTGCTTCAGAGTAACTTTTTACCACATTTTTTACCACTGTGAAACTGCTCACAATTATTAAATCTCTCATATTAGTATAGAAATTAAAAGATTTGAAGTGTATTACTAAATGGAATAATATACGTGTAAAATCCAAGTTTTTACTGTTCTTTACTTAATCATGCTTTTCTGTGCTGTAATAAATTTTAATTTTTTCTCATTTTTGCAATAATATTTATTAAAAATTTACATCAGTCTCAAAGCATGTATTAAATGGTAATAAACAAGTACATAGCTTCATGGCTGTACTGATACAAATGAATAAATAGTTAATGAATAAATAGTTTTTTGTGTTACTTTTTACTGAAATTAAGGATCGAAACTGAAGTTGGTGTCAGTGAAGCTGATGACTTTACTTTTGTAAGACTTGGCTCAAGACCTGTATCTCTTGATTTTACTTGCTCTTTATTTTTCTTTGGAAGACAGTAGTTTTCTAGTGATGGTGTTGGCAGAGGTAATAACAACAACTGTGCTTGTTGAAACACTTTTTCAGTGTGGTCTGCTGTCCTGTTTTGGGAGGAATAAATGCAAACTGGCTTAAGGCTCTGTACTTGGAACACGTTCCAGTTGTGTTTCCAGGTGATTTGTTGAGCTCATGCTTAAATACAAGGCATTTCTGGCAAGATCCCTAGCTCATAGTTTACTTAATTCTTCATCTCTGTGTTTACTGAATGATTTATTTTAAAGTTTCCTCAGCTCCAAAGAAGTTACAATACAGCCTTGCTAAGTCTGATCATCTACGTCAACTTAAAATACTTGACAAAGTATTTACTTATCATCCAACATCTTAAGCTTTATTTATTTATCTTTTATTCTAGGTTTTCCTTATATTTTTATCATCATCATCATCTTCTCCTAAGTTGTTAATATACAATTTCAGAATGTGTTAATTCAAGCATCCTTCTGCAGATTGTAATTGCAGTTCTTGAATGACTGAAATTCACTTGATCCTACATGAAAAAGCTTTGGTAATAGTGAATAATATTGAAGGGTTTTGACAGGGGCTCTGTGTGTGTGTAGTATTTATGATGAAGAAACATTTGACAGCCAAAATATTGATTTACAGAGGATTTTCCAGGCTGCCAAGTGAGGGTGTAGGGGTGGGTGGGTACACACATGGAATGCATGGGCTCCTCCTCTGGATTGAGTTATTGTACTTGTGACATGAATATACAATTAAATAACTGGAAACCTGGGGGTGTTGCTGGTAGGTTGGATTCCTGTAGAAATCACCCTAAAAACAGAATGAAAATATTTATGGCAAGAGTTATATCCACCAAACTTTATGGGAGAAGGGTCTTGTTAGAATGGATGGAAAAAGATTTCTTTGCATTTGGAGCTGCAGAAGTTGTGAAGCATATGGAAAAAAAGGGCATTGAAAAGATGTCTGTTTTGATCTTGCAAAACTATTGGAGGACTTGCAAGAACATAATATGCTGAAAAAGGGACAGGATTTTATGGAACAGGTTCTAGTGTGATTGGGTTTTTTTTGGTTTGTGCAGGAAGCTGATCACAAGGTTTGTATGAAGAGCAGGGCAGACATAAATAGTGCTCTTAAGATAGTTTTGTCATG